>CM045761.1:44600718-45063090 GCA_025200525.1 Camellia lanceoleosa | reverse complement strand
TTTGTTACGATCCTCTATCTCTAGTTTTTGTCGCCCAAAGAAGGCAAAGATCTATCAAAATCTACAAACAAAAAGGAACAAAAAAAATCAACTCCAATTAGCCATACTCATTAGATTGAAAGGAGCAAGGAATCAACTTACTGATAATAATTATTATTTAGATAATATGCTTAATCATCATTTAAAAACTATTTGCAACAAAATGATGTCAAACCCAGAGGGACCATGGTTAAAACATGATAATTTACACAATCAAGGCAAGCTCTCAATGAACAAATCCAGGAAATGTTAACTTCTTTACTTAAAAATCTATGTAACCAATTTGGTGATTAAACCCGCAAATACACAAGGAAGCAGCTATAATGCAATGAGTATGATATAAGTAAGATCCTTCAATTTATAAAACATTGGAAAATGTCTCCATACTTAATATTTTCAAGAGTCATTTTAGTTTGATGCCACCCAATGCTAACATTTTTGACATTCTAGTTTATACCCATTTGAACTAGTTCAAGTGTAAAGTTCCTAGTTTTTTTTTTTTAACAAATCATCATTGTTTTACAAACGACTCAAAACCATAAATGAAGTCAATATTGAAACCTGGAAACTTAAGAAAGAGGTAACCATCCAACCAAGCCTCCAAGCTACTTTTTCAATTGGATACGCAGCACATGAACCATGTAAACCATCACATTTTAGGTTTTCTTTTGGCTGACAACTAACCTATTTAAAATTTGCTGACGACTTCCCCATGATAAATTAGCAAACCATAGGAAAAGAAATCAATATACAAAAAAATTTAAGAATATTCAACATGCCTCATCTCAAAAATAAAAATTCACAAAGAACACTCGCAGGACACTAACTTCTATTGAATCCATATTATATATTACCTTTGCTCTGACTAGATTCTAATAAAAAGTATGTCGTGAGGACAAACAATATACAGCTGATGAGAATAACAAAGTATATGTTGAAGTAAAATGTTGTAATCTTACTAAGTTGGAAAAGAATTAAGTGTTATTAAGCCAAATAACTTCTTTACAAACCTCATTCACTTGAACACAATTTGTTATTCTCTTGGCTCTCGCTTCTGTAAAGCCCCCGAGAGGGTTCACTTTTGTTTCCTCTATAGTTGAATCTGGATGAAGTAGCCATATTAAACCATACTATAATGTTAAAACTTGATGTAAGATATATATATATACACACATATAACTTCGATAACATATTAACCTACCTCTTCTAGTGCTAAAGTGCAAATTATGAAGTTTTGGCATTGCCACCAAGAGCAAAGTTAGTATCACGAAGTGAGCTTACTATCCCGATAAAGGAATGTGTATCTGCATTTTATATTTTGATTCATTTAAATGAATTTTGTTTTATGAGATCGGATTATTATTATTAACTTAAGGAGGCAAATACCTTTGCTTTGCACCATCACTTAGTATTAATCACACATCTTTTAGTAAATGCTGATTACTATAAGTTTGTACATTTCTTCCAAGCTCCACCCCTTACTAACTAATCTCGACAAACTTAAACTCTCAAAACCTAACCTCCATGAGATTAGTGGAAATTCCTAGGAAAATAATAAATTAAATTTCAACTCTTAACTCCTACAATTCATAGTTCTTTTTGTTTCCAGCAAGCTTAAAAAAACTCCATGATTTAAAAATAATAATAAATAATTTCAAATCAAGCCAAAAAAACTTGTTTGGTACTGCTTCAGATTCTTGGCTATTATGGCCAAAAATCGTGAGAGAACCTAACATCATATTTTTAATAACTTTCCTTTCCCTATAGGATGCCCCCCTGTAGTCTTGAGATAGAGAAAGTCGAGAGGAAAGTACAAATATTAAGCCATGAAATAAAGTAAGAAATCCGAGAACAAACAAATAAATTAAATCCATTCAAGTGAAACAGACCAAAACATGAACAAAACCAAAACATGAAATGAAATGAAATCCAGACCTTGTTGAAATGCTCATATTGCTCAAGGTTGCCAAAGGCCAAACACTCCGTCTGAAAGATTAAGCCGATTTCTCTCATACTCAGATTTACCCTATAAGCGATGGGTCCATATAACACGCCATGAAACCCAAATCTCACTTGGTAAAGAACCATAGTACAACAATAAAAATTAGAAATTAATCAAAAATTTTTCTCTGAAAACATGGATGTAGTACGCTAAGTGTAGAGCTAAAAATAGAACTGCCTTGGAGAAAAAGAACCTAAGATACAAAGCAATGATAGAAATTAATTCAAAATTCCTATATTAGGTTTCGAGGAAGGGTGTGTTTGTGTATGGTGTGAATGTTTATTTGAAAGTACCAAAGTAAAGCTTACTCGTTGCTAAATGACTAATCTGAAAGTAGTTGATTTAAATATTGGTAAAATAATTGACAACTTTATTCAAATCAAAGACATATTTGGAGAAAAACAAAATATATATATATATAACGAAGAATAAAATGCAAGCGTTGTCATAAAAAGTGACACTAACCTCCCGACCTCAAATTTGTATCGATCCAACGAGATGTTCAAATTAAATTTGAAAACAATGAAATAGGAACCTTCACAATGGTGGGATTGGGTTGCATATGCCCAAGTTGGATAGAAGTACAAATCTCTACATTTGTGAAAAGCGCAAGTCTTCCAATAGTGGGGACAACTCAGGAAATCCATGCGATTGAAGCTTCTCCATCGCGATCTTCCACTCCTCCGCATAAATCCTTCTTTTCTATCTCTTCCTTTACAAGTTCATGTAACCAATCTCTACACTTCGCCGGCACTACTGAGAAATCAAACACCAATTAACACTTGTTAATGAAAACAAAATAAAACTTGACTTGCTTGAAACCTTGTTAATCACAGATTTAACAAAATGCGAGAGATCGATCGGATCGAGTTCGATTTTGATCGATTAGATCAACTTTCTTGTTGATTCGGATCTGAATCTGCGAGACGGTCGAGTTCGAGTTTGATGAAGAAAAGCTAGAGCAAGAACCGATCTAACAAAATACAAGAAGATCGGATCGATCGAGTTTGGTTGTCGAGATTAGATCGACTTTCTTGTTCGATTTCGGATCTGCGATTTGTGAGAGAGAGAGATGAGAGATGACTAGAGTGAGAAAGATCGAATTCAAGTCCGATGAAGAACAACTATAGTGAGTGAGAGATCGATATTAAGAGAGAAGAAGCGACTCATGAGAGATTTTATTACCTATGGTAATTGAAATGGGTTAAGTATACATTAAGTAAAAGCGAGTTTGGCTCATTGAGACCATCAGGGCATCACGCCTCAAAAACGTGTTGGCTATTGAGATATAGCACGGCGTTTATAAAATCTCTTTGATTCAAGCGCCATTATAGGCAACTTTTCTTGTAGTGAAAAAGGAGTTTTTGGGTGGAAATTCCTTAAAGGTTTGTATAAGGCTTGTCCCACATTGATTTGGTGGGAGGTTTAGAGAGGGTTTATAAGGCATGGGTTTGATACTTGGGGTGTGCCCCAAAGGGTACCAAAGTGTTTTAGAGGGAGAGGTTATGGGCTAGACCCATTGGACCCAAAATCACCACACCATTTGCCAGAATGGTCCAGGTCGGTTGGGCTTGTTAGGCCCAATACTAATCTTTGGGCCAAAAACAATTGAATTTATTGTTCATCCAAACAGGCCCTTCGTTTTAAACCCAGCAGATTTGAATTTCAAACCAAACATGATTGCCTAACTTGCTTTGTATCACATGTAATTCAAATTGAGCAGTCTGATACTGTTTAATTCAAAACCAAGACCACCTATACATCTATAAATAGACTAGCCTCCCATTTGGATTTTCATTCCAATTTTAGTACTCATTCCTCCGCTTTGAGATCTCTATTTATATTCTTGCATTTTATTTACGAAAGAAAGAGTATAAATATTTTGTGTGTTCACGAGACGAATAAATTGTAGTCTTGCATTTATTAGTTGATAGATCATTTCATCTTTGGGAGATGAGCGTCCAAATTAAAGCAGAGTGGAGAGGGGCGAATGCGTCTTAAGGACACGATGTTAAACTCTTTGGATTTGATCGGAAAAAGTAATTCAAAGAAATTAACCAAGTAAGTTGTTTAATTTTATTCTGTTTTTTAATTTGTTTATTTAATCGATTTTAATTTTGTTTTTGTAACAAAATAAAATCTTTATTTATTATTTATTTTTATTTAGAGTTTGATTTTTGTAATCAAACATATTCTCTCATTTTTCCTTTTATTTCTTTTATATTGATTGTTGTTTAGTACACAATAGAATTTAATTTATTTAAATCTGATGAAGATTGCTAACAATCTTAAAGACTGATTCGTCCTTTTGGTATCTTCATTGTATTTAATTTTACATTTTCAAAGTAATAATACAGTTTGGAAAAATAAATATTGATTTATGCTATTTGAGATAGTAGTAATATCTTGTCTCTTTTCTTTGACTACTACTAGTGCGATCTTGGTGTCATTAACAATTTAGAATATTATTTGGTATTCGAAAATTATTTTGGTATTTTATTTTTCTGTTTTAGTAACAAGAAAAATAAAATTATTTTGTGTTATATTTTATTTTGGTTTTAGTAACTAGAAAATTAATTTGTGTTTAATTTTTTTACGATTTTGTAATCGAGATTATAGCTACTAAAGGCTGCATCTGGCGTTGGTATTCTGTTATTACACCAACATCGGTCCCTATTGAACCATGTTCATGTACCAATCAATCATGGAGAAAAACAGGAAAAATTTAGCAGTCTAGAGTTTAGAGATGACAATGAAGATGTTGTTCTATCTTACAACTCTTAATTTGGCGATTTCTCCATGAAGAGGCTCGGACTTAAAGAGGGTGAAAGTGATCGGCAAGTTGTTGCCATTTGTAGATGCTTGGAAACATTCCAGTTTCTGTGCGAAACTACATCCTCAATGGCCTTGACAACATCTTTGTATAATGTATACATCCTCGAAGTCAACAAAAAGAATTGTGGGATTCTTTGGAGAAGAAATACAAAGCAGAAGATCTTGCGTGCGAAGAAATTTGTCGTCGGTAAATTCTGGATTTTGTTATAGTAGACTCCCAAGCGGTAATATCTCAAGTTCAAAGTTTTTAGATAATTTTGCATGATATTCATTGAAGGTATGACTCTTAGCGAATCTTTCCGTTATTTTGCTTTGGTGGAAAAGTTACCACCGGCGGAAAGATTTCAAAATTATTTAAAACATAAGCGCAAAGAGATGACCATGGATGAGTTAATTGTAAGATTAAGAATTGAGGAAGATAGCGAAAGGTGAAAGAGAAATGGGAAAAATCCCATTGAGTCCAAGGCTAATGTGGTTGAACAAGTTCAAACCACATAACAAAAAGAGGAAGTTCTTGGAGATGGTCCTAAACAAGGCAACAATAATGGCAACAAGAAGTTCAAAGGAAAATGCTATAAGCGTGGCAAGGCTGGACATCGCCATTTCTTCGTCCTAAGAAGGATCATGGAAGTACAAGCAAAGAAGACCACCAATCAAGCCAATGTGTGAGAATTGGATTACATCTCGGCGGAGTGAATGACATTAACCTCTCTGCTTTGTGGTGTCGAGGCTAACTTGGTTGGAAATCCCAAAGAGTGGTGGGTTGACCTTGGAGCAACTCGTCACATATGCGGACAAGAAGATGTTCACTACCTACAATGAAACGCAAATGGTGAACAACTTTTTATGGGAAATTCTTCTACTTCTCTTGTTTGGACAAGGAAAAGTAATCTTGAAGATGACATCGGAAAAGAACTAACCCTCAACAACGCATCGCATGTACCGACATCAAGAATTTAGTTTCTTGTTCTTTGTTAAGTAAAAATGGTTTTAGGCTTGTTTTTGAGTCGATAAGTTTGTATTAACAAAGAGTGGTATGTATGTTAGTAAGGGATACATGAGTGATGGTCTCTTTAAACTTAATGTAATGACAGTTGTACCAAAAGTTGCTATGAATGAGAATAACACATCTTTTGCTTATATTCTTGAGTCAATTTATGGCATGGTAGATTAGGTCATGTAAATTATGATGCTTTGCGTAGATTAATTGGTTTGGATTATATACCAAAGTTTGAAATTAATCCTAATCATAAATGTGAAGTTTGTGTAGAAGCAAAACTAACTAAGGCTCCATTTAAATCGGTTGAAAGGAAAACTGAACCTCTAAATTAATTCATCTTGATGTATGTGATCTAAAATTTATTCAAACTAGAGGAGGCAAAAGTATTTCATAACATTTATCGATGATTGCACAAGATATTGTTATGTTTATTTACTTAGAAGTAAAGATGAAGCCTTAGAAATGTTTAAACTTTACAAAACAGAAGTTGAAAATCAACTTGGTAAAACCATTAAAATGGTTAGAAGTGATAGAATGAGTGAATATGATGCACCATTAAATGAATTTGTGCACAACATGGCATTATTCACCAAACTACCCTTATTCTCCACGGCAAAATGGAATTCTTGAAAGGAAGAATAGAACTCTAAAGAAATGATGAATGACATGTTACTAAGTTAGAACTTACCCTGGAGAACTTGTGGAGGGAAGCAATATTATGCAAATTATGTTCTTAATAGAATACCCCACAAGAAAACTAAAAGCATTCCTTATGAATTGTGGAAAGGTGACCACCTTCCTACAAATACTTGAAAGTGTGGGGGTGTTTGGCAAAAGTTGAAGTTCTATTCCTAAAAAGACTAGTAATGGTCTCAACTAGCGAGATTTAGCGATGATGAACCAAGAAGAAGTAAGAGAGCGAGAACATCAAAATCCTTTGGTCCGATTTTCCGACATACATTAGAAAATGAACCTCAAAAGCTTTAAAAGCTGACAATGGCAGTCTGAAGCACCTTTGTGGAAAGAAATCATTAATAATGAAATTGAATCCATTATGCAAAATCATACTTGGGAATTGGTGGATCTTCCACGGGTTCTAAACCTCTTGGATATAAATGGATATTCAAGAGAAAATGAAAGCAGATGGTTCAATTGACAAGTATAAAACAAGACTTGTAGTTAAAGGTTACTGAGACAAAGGAAGGTGCGGATTATTTTGACACATATTCCCGTGACAAAGAATAACATCCATTCGCATGCTTATTGCTATAGCGGCGTTGTTTAATTTAGAAATACATCAAATGGATGTTAAGGCGACTTTCTTAAGCGGTGATCTAAATGAAGAGATCTATATGGAACAACTTAGAAGGGTTTGTAGTATCGAGCAAGAAAAGAAAGTTTGTCGACTTGTAAAATCCCTTTATGGATTAAAACAAGCACCTAAGCAATGGCATGAAAAATTTGATCATGCAATGCTTACTAATGGGTTTAAGATAAGCGAATGTGACAAATGTGTCTATGTTAAAAACACGACCAAGGATATGTCATAGTTTGTCTTTATGTGGATGACATGCTTATCATTGGAAGTCAAAACATGATCAAATCAACTAAGCAAATGCTTAACAAAAGATTTGATATGAAAGATATGGGGGTTCTGAGATGTTATATTAGGAATGAAAATAACTAAAACATGTCAGCGGATATCATTATCTCAATCTCATTATATTGAGAAAATTCTTGATAAATTTATCAAGGATAATTTGAATTTAAGCTAGAACACTGTAGACATCGGTCTTTATTTATCGAAAAATAAAGGTGATCACGATGTCTCGATTAAAATACTCCCAAATCATTGGAAGCCTAATGTACCTAATGAATTGTACTCACGATATAGCTTATGCTATCGATGAAATTGAGTAGAGTACACTAGTAACCGGAGAAGACCATTGAAGCGATCATTCGGGTTCTTAGATATCTAAGATTCACCGTGATCATGGTTTGAATTTTACTCGATATCCGATACTTGAAGGTTATTGTGATGCCAATTGGATATCGGATACTAAAGATTCAAAATCCACTAGTGGATATGTCTTTACTCTAGGAGGTATTTCTGTTTCTTGGAAGTCCTGAAACAAACTTGCATCATACGATCCACAATGGAATCAAGGAGTTCATTGCTTTAGACAAAAGCGGTGAAAGCGAATAAGCCGTTACTTCTTAGAAGACATTCAATGTGGCCAAAACACATGCCTATTTGCATTCATTGTGATAGTCAATGCGCAATAGGTAGAACGCGAATCACATGTATATGATGAAAGTCCGCGACATATTAAATCGTCGACATATCTGAAATAAGGCAATTATTGTCAAGCGGAATAATCTCAATAGATTATATAAAATCTAAAAAAGAATATTGCGGATCAGTTAACAAAAGGTTTGACAAAAGAGCTAGTGTATAGTTCATCAAAGGGATGGGATTAAAGCCTATTACATAAGAGTCGTCATAATGGTAACCCTACTTATATGTTGGAGATCCCAAGAACTAAGTTCAAAGGGACAACTAAGTTATGTATGGCTGTGAAATCACCAAGGGATTTAAATTCCTACCCATTCCTATGGTGAGAGTGATATCTGCAACATATGTTATGCGAGGGCATAAGGATAAGCTTTGCTTTTAATGATTACTTATATCTTGATTAAGGCATAAAATCAAGGCAGTATAAGAAGATACTCACAATAAGAATCACCTATATGAGTGTTGATTTGGGGCGGTTCTAAGAGAATGAAAGAGCGTTCTCTAGAAACACTCATGAAAACCAAGGCGTTCAAGGCCAAAATGAACACAACGTGAGAACCACGATGTGTTAGAAGATATTTTGTGTGAAATCTATTGTCTTGGCTTACACAAGCAATTTGAACAATTCAAGGCATCGCGTCCATTGGTTAGTGATGAAGTCGATAGGTTATCACTAGGGAAGGTTCAAAGGCGAAAACTACCTATCTGATGCAAGATATTTTAGACTTATACTCTTTCGTTAAATGCATATTGTTGCATTTCGTTGTCATCAAATTCCATTCATGTGGGGATTGTTGGAAATGGTTATAAAATGCAGGTAAAACCGAATTTTTCCTAAGTTTAGTCTAATTTTTAGGTGGGCCCGTGCATCGATTTACGGGTCAAAGTGGTATAGCGTTCTTTGCGTTGTGATTCACGTGGTATATTTGGTTGCTCAAAACCATTCACAGAGTGAATGGAAATTGAAGCCAAAGTATGCTCTATGGAAATGGAGTTTTGGTGGAAATTCCTTAAAGGTTTAATATAAGGCTTGTCCCACATTGATTTGGTGGGAGGTTTAGAGAGGGTTTATAAGGCATTGGTTTGATACTTGGGGTGTGCCCAAGGGGTACCAAGTGTTTTAGAGGGAGGTTATGGGCTAGACCCATTGGACCCAAAAATCACCACGTCTTGCCGCGTCCCTTGTAAATCCGTCCGATCGATCAGGCGTAATTTGGCTGAGGCTTAAGCGGAGTGTGAGGTTGGGTTGAGCTTATTGGCCCAATACTAATCTTTTTTGGAGAAAAACAATTGAATTTAATTCAAATAAACTGTTTTGGATTCTTGTTCATCCAAGCAGGGCCCTTCAGATTTTCAAGCAATTAAAGCTGGTTTGGATTTATTGTTCATCAAGCAGGCCCTTCAGATTTTAAACATGATTTGAATTTCAAACCAAGCAGTGCCTAACTTTGTTTGTATCGTGTAATTCAAATTGAGCAGTCTGATACTGTTTAATTCAAAACCAAGAGCCACCTATACATTTATAAATAGACCGACCTCCCATTTGGATTTTCATTCCAATTTTAGTATTCATTCCTCTGCTTTAGATCTACGCCATATTGCTACATTTTATTTACGAAAGAAAGAGTGTAAACATTTTGTGTGTTAAATGACGAATAAATTGTAGTCTTTGCATTTATTAGATTGATAGATCATTTCATCACAGGAGATAGGCGTCCAAATTAAAGCAGCTTAGTGGAAGGGCGAATCATCTTAAGGACCAGTGTTAAACTCTTGGACTTGATCGAAAAAGTAATTCAAAGAAATTAACCAAGTAAGTTGTTTAATTTTATTACATTTTTTAATTTGTTTATTTAATCGATTTTAATTTTGTTTTGTAACAAAATAAAATATATTATTTATTTATTTATTTTTATTTGAGTTTGATTTTTGTAATCAAACATATTCTCTCATTTTTCCTTTTATTTCTTTATATTACGATTGTTGTTTAGTACACAATAGAATTTAATTTATTTAAATCTGATAAAAATTGCCTAACAATATATACATTAGAAGTTAAAGTCATGAATAATTTCATTCAAATTGTTGTATTTATATTTTTTGGCATACTTTTTTGCTCAAGTGGCTGACTCATTTTATCATGGTTAGAATTTTTATCACGCGTATTTATATAAGAATCATGTCTGCCGCTTGTCGGCTCCAATTTTAATCGGTAAATGTCTGATGCATTTTTTATCTCGTGTTTCTTTAACCAACAATCTTATGAATGCATAAAATTCTATGAGAGAATTTTAAAAAAAAAATTTATTAATAAAATAAATTTGATTAAATTTATCAATTTTAATTTGAAATTATTCTTCAATTTTCGTTAAATAAAATTAATAAAAAGAAGATTTTAACCATTAAATTGAATATAAGTGTACATAAAATGTTTAAAATATTATTTTTATTGAGTTTAATGATTAAAATATTATTATTTTTCTTCAATTTCACTTAATAAAAAATAAAAAATAAAAAAATAGTTTAGATTGAAAACAAATGAAAATATTATAGTTCAAAGGGTTTTTTTTATTGATAAATTCCATTTGGAGGTGTTCTAATCCAATAAATCTACTAAGGAAAATTATAATCTAATTAGTCCCATGAATTTATACTTTTATTTCATAATCTCCTTTTTTCCTGATTTATATTGTTTGTTAGACTATCATACCCTTATGTCTATTATTGATATGTATTACATAGAAAAATGATATATACATTTTCTTTTCGTTACCACCTCTATTTTGATAGTTATTATTATTCACGTTTTTCTTTTTGATCAAAGTCATTCACATTTGTGGTATTGTTTCATTGTGCATGGTTTTGAAACTCTCTATTTGGTAGAGTTTAGAAACTCTAGTTTACACATGGTGATGAAATAATATTATATTCCGCCATTGTTGTGGTGAAGCTTTGTGTTCCACCATTATCACTTTGTGTTCAAAGTTCCGTGTTCATCCATTGTTGCTCCATGTTCATCCATTGTTGCTCTGTGTTCGAAACTCTATATTTCTCCATTGTTGTAAGTCGAAGTTTTATTTATGTCTAGTCAATTTTGGCACAAATACATATTCTTCAAAGGTGGGTTTGGTTTGATTTGAATTGGTAGAATGGTAAAATTGCATAAATTGTTAGTGATAGTGATAATGATAAAGATGATGATGAAGATGAGGATATGGGTAATATTTTTTTGTTTTTAGAGTGATTAAGTGTTTTTTGAATTTATAATTCTATTATTGTATTGTTTTTATTTTTTTGTCAATCAAGGTAAATGTTCACATTTCACATTATTTGAAAATCTGGGAAATAAGTGTTGGAATATAGATATGAACATAATTATATATTATAGCGATCCAGGTTTTCCCTCCATTGGTTATTGTATTCCGGACTCGGTTCCGTAGATGTCTGTCATTGTATATGTTTCTTTTTCGTCCTGTAATTCTTTGTATTTGAGTTTTAGGATGTGTTAGGCAGGTTTGTAACACGTTAGTTGTGATTAGAAACAAATGGTTCTGCCAGTTTTGGTGTTTCGCTCGGCGAGGCTTTTGTCGCTTCGGCGAGCTCTGTGTTTTAGTTCCTTCGTTCGAGCCAGGGTTCCTTCGCTCGAGCGAGAGTTGAGTGTTGCGTCTGGTGGCTCGAGTGAGAAGTCTTGTGATCGAGCTTGCGTCTGCGTCTGGTTTTGGACCTGAAGGTTGCATTTCTTGGCTCTAGCGAGCTTTCCTCCTTCGGCGAGCGAGGTCTATGTTTTGGGTTTCTTCGCTCGGCGAGCTTTCTTTTCGCTCAGCGTGCTTCTAGATTCTGAGAACTGAAGCCGTGTTATTAATGGCGAGGCTTCTGCGCTCGGCGAGGTTCTTTGTGTTTGGTGGCGAGCGACCACTCCTTCGCTCGAGCAAGGATCGATTATATCAGTTTGCAGCAACGGGTTTTTACACACTTTTTCATCTTCTTCTCTACTTAAACCCTAGCCCCGGCTGCTCCTCTCTCTACACACACACTCTCTCTAGGATTTCATCTACTTCTAGAGTGTTTCTAGCCAAATCTTTTTGTAAGAAAGATAGAGGGTAGCGTGGGCTTCACTTTAATCTGAAAAACTGTGGATTTGGAGCACTTTGAGTTTTCTTCATCAGCTCCTTTGGGCTTCTAATTTTGAGGTAGGGATAACCTACTCCTCTCTATGAGTTTTGATATAAATGTTGGGTATTTTGGATAGATGGTGTTGTTTGGTAATTTTAGAAAAGTTAGGGTTTGTGTTGAAATGATATATAGAGGAGTTTTGTGTTTTAAAAACTCCATGTGTGTGTGAGACCTTAGAGAATGGAATTATTGTTGTTAAATTGATGAAATTGAGCCTTATGGTTGATAATTGAGAAAAGGGGAAAAAAGCCCTAATTAAATGTGACTAATTAATTTGTATAATTAATTTGAGAAATTATGAAAATGTGAAATTGAGTTGGAAATCATGGAATTGGGAAATTATGAGATTGAATGGTGTAGTTGAATAAATTAATCACTTTCTCTTGAAAATGTTGATACTTTATCATTTGATAAATTTATTATCTGTTAGAAACAAGCTTTTGGGCTATCGGTGGAGGATAGTCTTGATTGTTGTGAACAACTGTATGTTGATTAGGGAAAAGCTGAAACTAATCACATTGAATATGTCATTGAATATGACGGTTGGGGTAATACATCGAATATGTGTATTGATTGATCATTGTATATGATGAGTGTTTAAACACATTGTATATGTATATTGTTTGGGAGGAGATAGGGATGTACTCTCAAACTGTCTAGGAAGGAGATAGGGGATGGACTCCATTGATAACTAAGTTGGTAGGAGTGTCGGGGTGAAAGTCGAAATCTTGATTACGTTTGTATAGCGTAAATAATTGAAGTATGGAAGTGTTTTAATATGAGTTGTAGTCTCATGTGAATTGTGAATTGTGAATAATGGAAGTGTTTTAATATGAGTTGTAGTCTCATGTAATTGTTGGGCTAGATAATGAGTCATGTTTATGAATCTGAATTGGATAAGTAAAGAAAGTGGAATGAAAAGCGGTTGTATTTGTCATTGAGCTGGAAAGTGTTGTAAGTTGGTTTACAAGTGTTAACCATTTATCAAATGCTAATGTTTTAGTTATTTCTCATACTTGGTTTAGTATATCTCTACTGAGCATTGGCTCACCCTATATGGAACATCATTTTCAGGTTCAGGTGAAATGCTACCTCCAAGGGCGTGGCTTGGGAGGCTTAGAGACTGAAAGACTCTTTTGTTGATTTCATTTTGGTATTACATATAAATCATGCCAAGGGCTTATTTTGTACAAAGAGTTAGAACTCTTCTTTTGTTATACCCAAGTGTTGACTTGAAAAGTTGTAAGCAGTAGAGGCGTTTACTTTGATGTCAACATGTAATACTTGTTATGAATACTCGATAAATGGAAATATGCTTTATTCTCTTATATCTATGGATGTCATGAATGTAGGTTTATATGTATTATTTTGAGAGGCGTTACATATATTTTGCAAGATGTGAATGTTCACATATTATTGATTATTAGATTAATATACTTGTTGTTTGAACAATTATTTTTTATTTCCATTAAACAATCGAATGATCATTTTTTTATTCTTTCAATTTTGTTTCATGTTGCAGTGTGAATGTTCACATTTGTATGAATTTAGTTTTTTTAAAGTTTAGTTGTATGTTAATTGTAAATTGTGAACATTCATATTGTATTTTAGTATGAGTTTTTTTTGAAGTTTTTTTGAAAGTTAGTTGTATTTTGTTATTTTTTTTACTATACTTATTGGTTGAATAATCATTTTTATTACCATTGAACAATTAAAATAGTCAATTTTTAATTTTTTAATTTTATTTTATGCCTTCACATTATAGTGTGAATGTTCACATTGATATGAGTTTATTTTTTATTTTTTATTTTTTTATTTTTAAAAGCTAGTTGTATATTAATTGTAAATTATAAACACTCACATTGTTTTTTTTTATCAGTTTTATTTTTTCCAAACTTAATTGTGTGTTTTTTGTTTTTGTTCCTGTTCTTGTTAGTTGAACATTCATTTTTGTTACCATTGAACAATTAAAATAGACGAATTTTAACTTTTTCAATTTTAATGTAAATGTTTACATTGGTATGAGTTTTTTTTTTTTTTTTTAAGACTAGTTGTATGTTAATTATAAATTGTGAATATTCAAATTGTATTTTGTATGAATTTTATTTTTGAAGGTTAGTTGTATGTTTGTTGTTTATTGTTGAGAGGAGATTTGCACGAACTGATGTAGAAATTTGAGATAACGTCGAGCGTGACGGACATGGCGCCAAGCTAACTCCTCTATTCTGCTGACATGACTGACTTACTGATGGGAGGCGTCGACCACTCCCGCCTGGCCATGGCCTAGCCGTGACTTGCGTGTGTTAGGCGGAGCTCGAATGGCGAATGGTAACCGAGCTAAAGTACAATCGGGCTAGGCCGAGGCTGCTGGCAGGCCGGCATCCTCTAGCAAGCTAAGCCGAGATAGATGGCCGTGTGGCCGGGATCGGAGATGGCACGAGGTGAGGTCGGCTTGCCTCGTGGACGGTTAGCTAGAATTGGTGGACAAGATTACCTCGGCCATAAGAGTCGATGTCGCTCTCCTTGGCGAGGATAGGTCGAGATTCATAGCTCGATTTTATGCTTGTGGTGGCAATTCTTCTCGGTTATGTGTGCCACAGGCCAATGGCGTGAGGAGAAATCACTCGCGCACCAATCTGTTAGGCGATTCTGCATGTCTTGGTGGAGGACAAAACCTTTACTGCGTAAGGTGGTGAGGGTGGGCATTGCCACTGTCGAGGAAAAACGACAAAGGTAGTCTTGGCGCATGATCTTAAGTGCATGGCGACCTAGAAATAAGGAGGAAGGTGAGCGTTAGAGGTATGCAACTTCTTATTCTGAGAAAACACACTCTCTCCCTAGCCTACTTCTCCCTCAAGTGACCTGACTTGATCGCCGCAGGGTCTATCCGGCACACCCTGCTAGGGTAGCTCAGCGTTCTGTGTTGCGGGTTAGATCTTTAGTCGAGAAGCTTAGAGTGCAAAGAATACTGAAGCGATGGATATTCGCCCCGTACAATTGGTGCCATCTGTAGGAAACCTTTGATATTCAACCCTTGTTCTTCAAGCCTCTTCAACCATTTCCATGGCCAACAACGATGAAGTTCATTGTCCGTCATCGATGGTGTCACTCGAATCGTCCGGAGGAGATAACCCAGGATGTTGACCATGGCGGGTCAGAAACTTCTTCGCGAGGTGCGCGAGACAAACGTGGGAGGAGTTCTGATCGCTCGAGAAGTCCAAAAGGCCGACGGCAGCGGGGGGAGTCCCGTGCGCAGCGCCTGAAGCACAAACTCAAAGACCAAGACGCCCTCATTCGCAAAATGGAGGCGGAGATAGAGATGTTGAAGCTTGTCAGTTAAGGGAAGGGTGTTCTTTGGAGAGGCGACCTCGATGGCGCACCCCTCCCCTCGTTCTAGCAGTCGCCGCCAAAGGACTCACTCTGTCTCCCTCACCAAGAACTATGGGGTTGGAGATTCCGACCAAAGAGAGGGCAGATCTCTCACTCGCAACAGCACCTACCGCCCCTCACACCTGTCGTCGACATCACGATACTCTGCCTCCACCCGTTCCAGGGTTTTTAGGGATGTCTTTGGAGAAAGGCGCCGTCGAGAAGCCCGAGGTGCGGCACTCGGAGGATCTTTGGCACTCGAGCAACTCAGTTCTCTGTAGTGAAGAAGTGGTGATCTTGGCGCCCAGTGATGGCCCTATTTGAGTGGACAAAGAGTTGGCAAGACTTCTGACCGCCGTTGTCTCTGGAGATCGAAAGTGCGCCGCTCCTGGGATTCCACCACCAAAGTTCACTTTGTACGATGGCAAGACGGATCCGTACATCTGCGTGAGTCATTACCGACAAGTAATGGTGGCCCTTTGGCGTAACGCCTTGATGTGCCTCATATTCGACAAGCTTGGGGGCTGGGCTTGAAGTGGTTCGAAAGGCTCCGGAGAGTATCGAGGTGGCGGCTGACTAAGCGGAAGCCTTCGTCACCAGATTCAAAACCAATACTCGAACGCCGAAGGAGGTCGATCACCTTCTGGGCGTCAAGATGGAGTCTGGTTGTTCGTTGAAGTCATATAATGCGAAGTATTGGGAAACATACAATGAGATCCTCGACTGCCCTACCAATCTGGCAATCACTCAGTATAAGCGAGGTCTTCTAGTCGGACATATGTTACGAGATTCGCTCACAATGCATCAGCCCATGACTATGGAATCCTTAATGCAGCGGATCAATGTGCACATCCATGTGGAGGAGGATGCCGCCTCTGCGACCGAGAAGACTAATCTGGTCACGGCGGATAGAAAGGTGGCTAGAAAAGTTCACTCGGTCGGGCAGGAGGATAACCGCCCAAGTGACCGGTCAAAAGATCAATGCTGTGAACCAAACCACGATGACCGAAACAAGGGTCGCAGAAACGACCGAGCTGACGCACACCGCGACGCAGCGGAAGATGCCAAGAGAAAACTGAAGGCGTGGATAGGAATTACCACGGTCTTCAAAATTCCTATCTACTGCATTTTGAGCGAGATTCGAGGTGAGCCTTTTGTCCATTGGCTGGCCAAGTTAGGAGTCTTGTGACGGGCTTCAATCAAAATATCATTGCACCTTCCATGAAGAAGCGGGGCAGACGGAGGGGCCTTGCCGCTCAAACAACACTTGGAGGAGTTGGTGGCGGTGGGGCATCTTGACCAATGCATGAGCAGGGGCATCAAGGCCCGCGGCGGACGAGCCAAGCCAAGCGACACAGCAGCCCTAAGCGCCCAAGGTGTAATCAACGTCATCCGGCATCATTGAACGACAAGTCTGCGAGCTTAGAGGATGATCAAAAATTTGAGCACATGAGGAAGTGCTCTCTGTCGGTATTGTAAAGAAGGAAAAGTGAAGAGAGGACATCATTTCGTTCTCGACCAAAGACTTGGAAATGGTTGAATCTTGCACAATGATGCCTAGTGGTGACCTTTAGCGTCAAAGGCTTTGATATCAAGAGAATCTGTCGACGGGGAGTTAAATTGAAATTATGTATTATAGCGCATTCAAACAAATGAAGTTAGAAGACAAGGATTTGGCCCTTACAACATCTCCTTTGGTCGGCTTCAACTCACCCAGTGTGTCGGAAAGATTATTTTTCGGTCAGGCGGGTTCGATAGTAAAGCAAGTAGAGTTACGGGTGCTCAAAGTTCCATCCACTTACAACTTGATCTTGGCGGTTGCCGCCATACAAGTGATTGCTTTGACCTTCCACTAGGTCATGCGCTTTCCGGCACCGAGCGGGCAAATAAAGGAAGTTTGGGGAGACCAGGTGATGGCCAAACAATGCTTCGTTGCGATAAATGGCGAAAGCGACCAAAGGATTTGTCAAATGATTGAGGGGCGAGGAAAGGAGGTCCTTAAAGGCGTGGGAAGAAAGGCCAAGGAAAATTCGGTCGAGGAGTTGGTGGAAGTGCGCATCGATGAAAACGACCCGACTCAGTTCTTCCTCTTGGGATCATCTTTGTCTAGCGTCGAGAGGTCAGACTATGTCAACTTCTTGGTTGCCAACTTGGAGGCTTTTGCGTGGACGCCTTACGATATGTCTCGCGTGGACCCAAGCTTCATTTTCCACCAGTTGAACGTCTTCCCCAATGCACGGCCGATTATCTGAAGGGCCAGCTTAGCCTGGCACGATGCGGAGGTAGTGGCGGAATAAGTGAGGAACCTGTTGGAAGCTGGGGCCATAGAGGAGGTGCAATACCCTTGGTGGATATCCAACACGGTGGTGGTTCTGAAGAAGAATGGCAAGTGGCGAGTCTGCGTTGACTACAAGGTATCAGCAAGCTTGCCCAAAGGATAGCTTTTCCCTCCCTCGAATTGACCAGCTGGTGGACTTAACCGCTGGCCATCAGAGGTTTAGCTTCCTGGACACATATCGTGGCTACCACTAGATAGCTATGTATAAACCGGACAGAGAGATCACATCGTTTACCACCCCCAGAAGCTTATATTGCTACAAAGTCATGCCGTTCGGACTAAAGAATGCCGGGGCGACCTTTCAGCGGATGGTAACAAAAAATGTTCGCTCCTCTCTTGGGCCGAACAATGGAGGCCTATATCGACGATATGGTGGTGAAGAGTAAGGAGAAGTCTCAACACCTCGCCGACCTAGCAGAGATGTTCGCCATACTTAAGCTCCACAAGCTTCGTTTGAACGCCTCCAAGTGTGCCTTGAGTTGGCAGGAAAGTTCTGGGTTTCTTGGTTACAAGCCAGGAATCGAAGCCCATCCCAAATCAAAGGCAATACAAAATTTGGGCGCCAAACTCCACAAGGGCGTGCAACATCTTGCCAGGATGGTAGCCGCGCTAAGCAGATTTATCAGCCGGTCTTCGGATCATTGTAGGCCCTTCTTCAAAACTTTGAAGTCCAAGTTCTTCTGGGACGACGAGTGCGACCGTGCACTAGCAGACTTGAAAGTGTATCTCTCTTCAGCCCCCATTTTGGTCACACCTCAGCCGGGCGAAGAGTTGTATCTCTACTTGGCAATTTTTCAACATGCAGTGAGCGCTGTTCTAGTCTGCGCTGAAGGCATTCAACACTTGCCCATTTTCTATGTAAGCAAGACTCTGCTCCCAGCCGAGACGAGATATCTTCCTCTGGAAAAATTGGTGCCACGATGATGGCATCAAGGAAGGCGGCACACTATTTTCATGCCCATACAATAGTTGTCTTGTGGGGTTTCCACTAAAGGTGCTCTTTGAAAAGGCCGACTTCCTTTGGGAGGATTACGAAATGGGCCATGGAGGCGAGCGATCACGACATCAAGTTCGCCCGCCGCAGTAATCAAAGCTCAAGCTCTTGCGGACCGTGGTAGAGTTTGCCCCGAGCATCCGGTTTGCGGTTGATTTGGTGGTGCGGACTTACTTGACCCATGGCTCATAATAGAAGCAAAATTTGGTCTTGCGCAAGAGGAAGGGCAAACAGCGACCGAACCAGAAAAGGCGAGTGACTCGTTGGAGGGCGGAGTCAACCATGACAAGAAAAGAGACCAGAATGAGCCAACTAGGGACTTGGATTTGAGGAGTTCCCAAAATCCTTCTGATTGCTGGAAGCTGTTCATTGGTGAAATGTGGAAGCTCTTCGTCGATGGGGCATCCAACAGACATGGGGCCGGGTTGGGAATTGTCTTGACTTCACCGGATGGGCTGATTATTAAGCAAGCAATTCGCTCGGCTTCGACTTCAACAACGAGGCGAGTCTGAGGCCCTACTTGAACTAAGAAGCGGCGAGAATGAAAGCCCTGACCCTTATGGTCTTGACGACTCAAGTGGTGGTCAATCAAGTCTCGAGTATGAGACCGAGGAATGAAAGAATGGCTAAGTATTAAGTATTTGGTGCATCACGAAATCAAAGTTCGATGCCATACAGTGAGCGGATCAGCATGAGGTAAACAACATGGTGATGAATTGGCGAGCTCGCTTCTACTCGAACGGCCTTTCCCAATCCCTTGATGATCGAATTTTTACCACGGCCAAGTATAGAGGCCGAGGTAAGAGGTACTGCACCGACTTAGGTCCTTCTTGGATGGATCTGTCGTCGCCTTCTGAAAGATAGAGTTCTGGGAAGAAAGAGGCGGCCCACAAGATCCGGCAAAGTCGGGCGGTTTTAGCTCTCCGTCTGGGGCCTTGTATAGAAGTCCTTTATCGGGCGTATTTGAAGTGTGTCCACCACCAGGTGGAAGCTTTTTCTCTGAGATCCATGAAGGTATCTGCGGCTGACCATCTTTGAAGGCGAGATCCTTGGCTTCAAGCAATTTCTCGGGGTTATTGGTGGCCATGCATGTAGATGCACAAAAGTATGTTCGAGTGCGAAGTGTCGAAGTTCGCCCACAGGATCCACTGGCAGGCTAGAGATTTGCTCCCTCTCACAAGTCCTTAGTCGATTCGCGCTTTGGGGTTGGATATTGTTGAGCCACTCGATTCTTGGCAACAATATAAGTTCTTCATCGCCACCGACCATTTCACCAAGTGGGTTGGTAGGAGCCACTAAGCGTCCATAAAGGAAAAGGATGTAGAGAAGTTTGTATGGCAAAATGTCATCACCCGTTTCGGTATACCCAAGGCCCTCATCTCGGATAATGGCACTCAATTTGATGGTAAACTCTTTTGCGGATTTTGCGAAGAGTTGAAGATCGAGTTCTACAATTCGACACCGGCCTATCCTCAGTCAAATGGCCAAGCAGAGGCCTCAAACAAGACCATCCTGGATGGACTGAAGGAGCGGCTTGAGAAGGCTAAGGGCAAGTGAAATTTGAAGAACTCCCTAATGTGCTCTGGGCATACCGCACTACCCCAAGACAGTCAACTGGGGAAACACCATTCGCTTTGGCCTACGGCATGGAGGCCATCATCCTGTTGGAAATTGGCATGCCAACCATCCGCTTTGAAAGTTTCCAGCCTGATCTAAACAATGAAGCCGTGGCATTGGAATTAGACCTAGCTGAGGAAAGGAGGGAGCGGGCGCTAATCCACATAGCGGCTTATCAGCAAGAACTCTCCAAAAAATACAACAAGGCGGTGCACCCCAGGCTATTCAAGGTTGGGGACTGGGTCTTAAGGAAGGTGCTTGGCAACACGGTGGTCCCTGGCGAGGGAAAGCTCGGTGCAAATTGGGAAGGACCATACAAGGTGGTCGGTCTTGCTGGTAAAGGGGCATACCATCTGGAAGATTCAGATGGCAAAGGTCCCAGACCATGGAGCCTTGACCAACCTTAAGGTCTTTTACTTTTAAGATGTAATTTGCTTGTGTTGTTTAGCTTTTCTAGACCTTTAGCCTTTTGACACTTGATGTAAAGATAGCAATGCTTTTGTAATGAGAAATATCCCTCTTGTTGTTTGGTATTACATCTTTGTCCAATGACATCGCAAAGACACAAGGCAATTATGGATGCGAGGGCAAGGAAACCGACTGAATGGGACGGATGATTTCCTCTCGCGGAATGGAAGCGGACCGCACAAGCAGGTTGGGTGCATTGTCAGCGATATAATTGGCATATGGTCCAATTCGCATTAGGGCCGAGCTGGTTTTGCTCTCCCGATTGAAATGTTGGCGTCATGACCAACTTCATTGAAACATTGGTGTTTTGCCCAATGAAAGGGACGAGCTGATTTTGCTCGGCCCAGGTGGCATATTAGAGTTTTGTCCAATATGGAAAACGCGTGGATTTTTAAACTCGTGTCGCCTTGAATTAGTGTTATGTCCAACCGATAAAGTCGGTGACTTTGCTTGGCGAGAAAGGAAATGTTGGCGGCTTACCCAACTTAAAAGCGGCTGATTTTGCTCGGTCACATTAAAATATTAGAATTCTATAAAGTCTGCCCGAACGGTCAAAGTAGAAGCAGTTGTGCTCTGGGGATTAAAATGTCGACATTTGAAATTTCAAGGAGCGAACTACTAGTTACGATTAGAAAGCGTTTAAGATGCCAACGAGCGAAATAGAAGATGTACGAGCAAGAAGTTCAAAACTTTCATTGATATGAGAAAATTCAGTACAAGCGGGGGGGGGGGGACATAGCCCGGTTACGTTCCAAAACAAAGAAAAGAAAAGAAGAAAACAAAAAACAAAGGAAAACAGAAAGGCAGAGTTCAATCTAATTCAAGTTCAACTGTATGTTCGGACTTGCACATTTGCTCGGCCTCCTCCACGTTGTGCTTTCAGGTTTTTCTTGACCTCATCGGCACCCTCCACCGTGACAACCTCCCGATCAATAACTTCTTCATCTTGGCATCTTGAGATCTTTGCGGAGAAGTTTGCTTTCGGTTCTTCTTGGCGGCGGCTTCTCGGCCTCTTTCCGTGCCTCTGCGATAAGCGGTTTTGAGTGGCACAGAGATGCGCTATCATGTAGGCCGGGATATAGGCCGCGGTGGATTTATGAACATGTCGAGAATCTGTCCAAGGCCAACTTTCTCCTGGCGACTTTCGGCCGCCGAAAAAGATGTCATGGTTGCTTGGACTTCCGCTCATAAGTTTTCTCCCAGCTGGCGTATCCTCGGTCCTCGGCGTTGTCTCTTGCTTTGTCCCTTTCTACTTTGTGGGCATCGCGCAACTGCGTAGCTTCGGTGAAATCACCGGCCTTAGATTGACTTCACGGCCCTTTGTTTGTCCGTCTCATTTCGGTCAACCTTGATTTCTTTGTAGACGTCCCCAAACGCCCGGGAGGGTTAAGTCCGTTACATTCATTTGGGCTCACTACGGTTCAAGGACTCGATTTGTGTCGGTTCTAAATCTTGAACCAAATAGTCCAAATCCGACAAATCGTTTTTGTGAAAACAGATTTTTGAAAGAAGTGCCAAACATGGACTAATTTGGCAGTTACAAAATCGCCACCCAAATATTTTATTTTGGGTAAATTAGGAAACCACGACTCGTTTGCCTAAGGCTACGTGTCGTCATCACCAAAGTTGCCTCGGCTCGGGAACTTAGATGCGATTGAGCAAGGTCGACTATGAGCACCCCTCTCGCCCGATCCGAAGATCGGCCTCTACTAACCGTGATATCTGATTTTGAAAACATTATGTGTTCTTATTCCGGCTATTAGCCTAGAATTACTATGTTATGCGCACAGCAAACAAGTATAGACCAGATCGCCTAAGTTGGAACAAAACATCTCATGTTTGTTTTGAAAATGGTTTGCTACTACTTAAGCGAGGCTAAAATCTGAGTTTTGCCACCCTCAAGTGGTCTTTAGAAAAACGGTTTTGCCACTATTTAGTGGGCTTAAAAAAGAACTCACAGTTTTCATGCATTGTTCCAACTTAAGTGATTTGACCTCCATCCACAGGCATTCAAGCAGTTATATCACATAAGCAACTAGCCTCATGGTAATCATGCTATTATGGCAACATTCACACGCATGCGATATGCTAAAGCATAAAAGCTTACCTAGTACTCCAAGCCAAAACAGAAACTAGTTAGTAATCAAATGCATGATCCTAGTTCATGTTAAGTGGCTAATGCAACACAAGCAAGGATGCAATCTTAGATAGGCTCGGCTATCCTAAACATGGTATATGGAATGCTACAAATAACATGTATTCAATTTGGAGTTGAAATACGATGCAGTTTGTATGATGTGCGAGCGACGTGCATGTGAGACAAATGTATGGATACGCGCATGCATAGCATAAGGTATGCTAATTTAAACATGCCTAATCTACCATCCTAAGCGAGGTAAATAAAAGGGAAGAAAAGGCGTGGGGTTGGAAGACATGCACACACCCACGCACTTATTACAAATACGCCCTCACTCGGAGGGACCAAATAAATATCTGAGACCGAATAAATAATTAACTACCTAGCTAATTAAATATTACAAACCCTTAACTAATTAACAAATTAATTAAGCTATTTAAAAGTAGTAAAATGGCCTTGGGAAGAGGGATGCACGCATGCTCGGATTGGCTTCGCCCGGAAACTCGCTGCCATTGCACTGTTGCCTCTGTTTACACTGCCCTGCTCTTCTGAAAATTGCCAAAGTCCCAAGATTGCTTCTCACGAGTCTTTGTGGAACACCATCGGCTAAGGAATAGCCACCGCCAAGGAAATGACCACCGCCACAAATTAATCCATCGACCAACAATGGATGGCGATCGGCACTATATGTAGCCACCGCCAAAACTTTCGAGAACACGCAATTGGCAATGACAGAGGGCAAGCGATTGTATGGCATGGAATTTTCAAGCAAATGTGTGCACCAACACATCCCTTATCATGCTTTTGACTCAAAGGGTATGTTTCTTGATTCTCGGACCTGTCGCGCATTTCGATGCGTGATGGCCCAAAGAAACCAAGTGTGCACTTTGATTTCAAATGTCATGCAAACCAAATAAACATATAAAGCCCAACCTCTATCACTTGATCAAGAGGCAAGGCATGCATGCCAAATGCAATGCAACCTAGGCATGTTAACTAAGTATGCAACATGGCAATGCAAACAAGCAAATAATAAACAAGTATGCGAGCTAGTGGTCATGGAAGACATAATGCAATCAAAGCATGCAAAGTGTAAGGCATGTAACAACATGTAAAGAGTGGACTTAAACTAATTTGGACAGCCCTCAATTAGGCCCAAAACAGTGGCCAACATGCTCAAGAATGGAAGCCAAAACACATACAAATAGGCATGCATGCAATGTCCAACACTTAGGCACATAGAGATAACTTTTAAGCACACTTAAAAGAGGAACAACATGGGCATATGGCATGCATATTAAACTCTGAAAACATGCAAGAATATGGTGCCAAACCAATTAAACCAAGCAATCAAAGCATATAAACAACTCCAAAGCTTAAGACCAATCAAAGGGCTCAAACCATGGCCATGCCAACCAAACCCCAAAGGGCCAACGGGACCCCAAACAGCCCCAATGTAGATCTAAACAAGACCAAAGACACACTTAGATGGCATCTAAATGGTCTAAACATACAAGCATACAAAAGAGGCCAAACATGGAGCATGAGATGACAACCTTATAAAGCATTAAAGAGACATCAAATGCAAGCATATAGGCACACCATGAGGACTGAAATAGCATGAAAAATGGTTCCAAACCACTGAAACAAAGCAAGGATGGCATGCTAGAGGGTCAGCGCTTAAGGTATACAAGAGAGGTTGCATGGTAGCTATACTAAGCAAAGCATGGATGACTCAAATGACCCAAAACAGTCCTTAAGCATGTCAAAACAAGCATAAAAGCTTCATAAAGCTAAGCCAAAACAAGTAAGCATAGTGGTCCAAATGCTAGATACATGTTAAGGCAATTTCATGGCATTACAAGACAAGTATGCTAAGCATGCATGGTGTGTCTAAACCAATTAAAAAAAGTGCTATATCATGGAAAAATAAGCACAAATAACACTTAATACATGGCCAACATGAACTTAAAAATGGTGCTCACACATGAGGCTAAAATGGGACTTTTTGAAGACAACAAGGAGAGGGGATGGCCCTCTCCTTCTTAGAACCTTAAACCACCATCCTCACCACTGAAATCCCTCAAGATTTCAGTGGTGAGGAGGCCCAAACAAGGTGGTCCCGAAGTTTACCAAAAATAGCACAAAATGGGGCCAAACAAGGCCTAAGAGGGGGTAAACGACCCCAAACACAAAAGTGTCCTTAATGAAGTATCTTAAACACAAAAAAACAGAACTTTTTTATGTTATACACAAAGCTCAAAACAGCAAGAAAGACAGGCTAAAAGCTGGTGCAAAAACGGGGAATAAAAGAGGATTAAAGGCTCACCCTTGTAGACCAACGAAACCAGCAGCTTCTTGGGTCAAAAACCAGTCCCTTAGCCTCTGAAAATGGCCCCCAATCTCCTTAGGTTGATGATGGAGGTGTTAGGATAGGAGTTGTGGTGCAAAGGGGCCAAGAATCACTCACTTTGGACACTCTAACACATACAAATGTAGAGAGAAAGAGAGAGATATAGAGAGAGAGAGTGATATATATTCTATATATATCAGATTTTCTAACCTTTGAAAATGGTGGAGAGGCTCTCTATATATAGAGGAAGACAAGGTGCTAAGCTTCTTAGAGAAGCTAACACAAAAAAGGGTCAAAGAGGGCAAGCTTCCAAGGGAAGCTAAGCAAAGGGGTCAAGCTTCTCTTAGAAGCTTGACAAGGGTTCAAGGGAGTCAAGCTTCCCTTAGAAGCTTGGAGCAAAAGGGCCAAGAAGGCAATCTTCTTGGAGAAGCTAGACAAAAGAGCCAAGCTTCTTGGAGAAGCTAGGCAAAAGGTTCAAGAGGTGCAAGCTTCTCTTGGAAGCTTAGAAGGGTTCAAGCTTCTTGGAGAAGCTAGGCAAAGGTGCAAAAGGTTCAAGCTTCTAGGAGAAGCTAAACCAAGGTGCAAAAGGTTCAAGCTTCTTGGAGAAGCTAAACCAGGAGTTCAAAAGGTTCAAGCTTCCTCAAGAAGCTAGAACCAAGGGTTCAAAAGGGTCAAGCTTCCTCAAGAAGCTAAAACAGGGGGTTCAAAAGGTTCAAACTCCCCTCAAGAAGAGGTCTCGGCCAGAAAAAGAGTCAATCGGCCAAATAAAGATGGCCGACCGACCAAACAGAGTGTCGACCGGCCAAATATATGGCCGATGGCAACAAAACACTGGCCGGTGGCCTCTAGCCATGGCCGGTGATGTGTGGGGATGTCTCACAAGCCATTCCCTGCCCCTCAAAAGCAAAACACAAGTGTTTGGTACAAAACCAAACACAAAACAGTCGAGTCAGGAGAACCTGAGGCAAGGTGCGTAGTCGAGACCTCCGGGAACTCGAGACAAACACAAACATGGATGATCACCGGGTGTTCAAACGGTGATGTCCAAGTCTTGAGACGATAAAAAATGGGTGTCTACAATTGCGGTTCATCTCGCCGGCAAGAATAGCGCATCTTCTTGTGACCTTGAGTTTCTCTATCTCGGCCTTTTGAGCCTTGTTTTCGGCAATGGCATCCCGAAGGCTCTGCCGCACTTTGATCATCCGATCACGGGCCAAATAGTTCTTTTGCGTGGCCTGAAAACAAGCGAAAGATCATGAGTGTTCGAAGAAACCGAGCAAAAACCGAGCAAACAGTTTGAAGCAAAGAATGGAGAACTTACCAACACTATGGATTTTGCCGCCGAGCGGAGGACCTTGAGGTCGGAAAGCTCGTCATGTTTTTTCATATCAGCGGGCAAGATCAACCCCTTGGTCAAGTTGAAACCAAGCGAGTAGTCCTTGTCGCAGAGACCGAAGTCTTCAGTAAACCGCTTCGTACAGGTATTTGAACTTCGGCGCCTGCATCGGGGTGGCTGGGCCCTTGCCCTTGGATTGGCCGGTCTGTCGTTGCTCGGTCTGGTCCCCGAGCTCGGCGGAAGCGTGATCTATTGAGTCTTCATCCACGAGGTGTTGCGCGGCCTGCTCTTTCCTCGGTTTTTTCTTTGACCGGCCAGCCGGTTGTTTGCTGGCAAGGGCCAGCACAGCTCATTCTTGTTGCCCAACGGGTATAGAGGATGTCCCCCCGGCTGTATCTGGTGGTTGGGAGTCACCTTCCTCCCCGGTTATCATGGACTTGATGGCCCTGATTTTCGCCATTTCTTGCTCGGCGATGAGGGGAACAAGTCGTCGACGTAAGTTTGGATCGAGTTACGGGAAAGCGCACGAAGGAAGTCGGTGATGCGGCTTTTGCACGGTGCTTCATAATGGTAAGTCTGTTCGAAGTCGAGCAGTTTCGAAGCCTCCCTCTCCTCGGCAGGATGGCGCAGCAAGGCTTTGATAGCCTCTTGGTTTACCTGGTGGTAGTCTGCTGCTAGGTGCTTATCTGCAGAAAGAAGACAAGTGTTAGATCGACATGGAAAGTAATTGATGCATAAAGAAAATAACGCGGTTAGCCGAGCAACTCACCGGCACTCCCAAAATCCTTTCTAATATACCATCCCGGTATGGGTGCCTCGGTGTCTTCATACTGACCAGACACCCACAAGAAGTCGTCGTCGTTGGTCTCCTTGTCCGGGTTGCCCTCTATGAGTTTTGCTCGGCCCTTCTTGACTTTGAGGTACCAGCAAAGCCCACTCTTATTTCTACTAAGGCTATATTGGTGGAAAATTTCGGTTAGACCGAGATTCAGACCGAGCCTCCGGTTCAGCTCGGCGACCCCGTTTATTATTTTGAACGTGTTGTTGGAGACTTGGGTCGGGCAAAGCCTTGTCTTCCTCAAAAACTCACAGATCAAGGGTTGAACCGAGAAACGGAGCCCTCCCTCTACTATTGATACGACGGTGAACGGACACCGGTCAAGATCTCCCCAAGGGGTCTCTCCCTTTTCAGCGAGCTCTAAGATGACGTTCTCAGGAATGTTGTACTCCCTTCGAAACTCTGCCATCGCGCCAGGCGAGCTAACCATAAAGCGGTACTTCCCAATTTATCTCGGTTTTATATGATATAATGTGTATCTCGGTAAAAAATGTTGTGTGTTTGCTCGGACTTTGAGCTCCACCAACGATAACGCTGGAAGGGCTTGGTCGGTCCTAATTTGTTCTGCATGTTAAAAAATAATTCCAAGGGTTAGCACGGCATCAACTGCACGGCTCATGCTGGAACTCTTAGCTCAGTGAAAGGATTTTGGTGTTTGGTCGGTCTATCCCTATCCCGGCTCGATGGCACGGCTGACTTAGCCTTCCTGGTTTGGTTCTGATTCTATTTTTGGTTTAGTCAGGGCGTTTTAGCTCGGTTAGACCTATGGCCGATTTTATTAAGCATTTAGCTCGGTTGCGATTTCAGCGAGAAGCCACAACCATTTTTGCTCGGTTTAAACTCTTCCTACAGATCTAAACGAGCATGTAGCTTGGTTCTGTGCGATATTCATATAGTTCATTCCAAAAATTAATTTTGTTCATTCAAGCTAAAGGGAAATAGGGGCAGGAAGGCCCCATCCAATCTTCCAGTTTTGATCTTGCCTAGGGTGTACGAAGGGCCACGAAGAGCAGTAGCAGAAAGGCACGAAGAACATAAAGAACAACGGCCCAAAAACAAAGAACAAGTTCAAAGAACTGGAAAATGGAAGCTGAAAATACAGAGGAAGTGTAGTGTAACTTACCAGTGGCAGGTGCGAGGGTGAATACAACCTCGAGAGCTTGACTACAGCCTTCGAAAGGAACATAAATGGAGATTGAAGCTCAAAGACAATAATGGCAGAAGAGGTTTGAAAGTTTTGGGTGCTAGGGTTTTTGGGCTCAAGAAGGAAATGAATAGTGAAGAGGCAAAGTGACCCTTCGAGTGATGCTTAAAATGGGGGGAAAAACCCAAACGACTGCGCCGTTTGAAATCTGCGCGTGGAAGACAAACCGGTGGTACGCCAATGGCGTAAGCCACGTGGCCGAAAACGGCCGTCAAGACGGGTTGTACGACCCTTAACAAGACCACCGAGGTGATGGCCAGCCAAATGGGATAGCTCGGCGACAGATATTTCTCCAATAATGCTCGGCCGGGTAATGGCGCAACTCAACTATGGCTCGGGCATGGTGGTAACCCCAATCACGATAGCTCGGATGGGATTAAGGGGCAATTGAGAGGGGAGATTTGCACCGGACAGTACGACCGAGCTAAGGTAACGTCAGACGTGACGAACCGCGCGGCGCCGAGCTAACTCCCCTATTGACGCGGCACTGACTTACGACGGAGATGTCGACCACTCCCGCATTTAACCGCCTAGCCGAGCTGTGACTTGCGCGTGTTGGGCGGAGCTTGGAATGGCGAATAGTAATCGAGCTAAAGTACAATCTGGGCTAGATCGAGGTCATGGGCGAGGCAAGATCCTCTAATCCGGCCACCGAGATAGATGGCCGTGTAGCCGGATCGGAAATGGCACGGGGTGAGGCCGGCTTGCCTCGTGGACAGTTAGCTAGAATTGGCCGGACAAGATTACCTCGGCCATGAGAGTCTGATGTCTGCTCCTTGGCCGAGGGATAGGTCGGCGATTCATAGCTCAGTTTTATGCTTGTGGTGGCAATTCTCCTCCGGTTATGTGTGCCACCTGGGCCAATGGCGTGAGGAGGGGGAAATCTGCTCTATGCACGCACCAATACCGTTGGGCAGTTCTACATGTACTGGCTGGAGGACAAAACCTTTACACGCGTAAGGTGGTGAGGGGTGGGCACTGCCACCTGTCCAGGGATGGATAGCAAAGGTAGTGCGCGCACGATCTTGAAGCTGCATGGCCAGCCTAGAAATAAGGAGGAAGGTGAACGTTAGAGGTATGCAACTTCTTACTCTGAGAAAACACACTCTCTCTCTAGCCTACTTCTTCCTCAAGTGACATGACTTGATCGTCGGAGGGTTTATCCGGCACACCACCGCCGGGCAGCTCACCGTTTCTGTGTTGCCAAGTTAGACGCCGTCAAGAGAAGCTTGGAGTGCAAGGAGTACGGAAAGCAGTGGATATTTCACCCCCGTACAATTGTAAACATTAACATTGTACTTTAATGTATTTTGTTTTTCCAAAAGTTAATTGCATGTTTGTTGTTTACTGTGAACATTCATATTGTATTTTAATGTTCATTCAGATTTTTTATTACATTATTTTCAAAATTTTCAAATTATAAAAAAGTTCAAAATTCATAATTTGAGATTTTCTCTTTAGAATAAGGGAGATATTTTCTCTATGGAATAAGAGAAGGATTTTCTTTTTAAAATGAGGGAGAGATTTTCCCCATAAAATAAGAGACTATTGTTATGTCTTAGTTTCAAAATAAAAATATGTACAAAAAATTAAAAAGATGATTTGGTCATATTACATTAAACATGACTTAATGAAATAGTCAAAAAGAATTTGGATTGGATGGAACAAAACACTTAGAAACACTACAAAAATTTCCATTTTTTGCAATGACGCAGTACCGTCGCAAATACTCTTCATGCTGTCTCAAAAACGTTTTAGTGGCGACAAATGGAGGGTCACAATAGAGGGTGTTGCAAAAGACTTTTAGCGACGGTAATAGGTACCTTTTGTGACAGCAATTTGCTATCGACTATAATATGTAAAAAAATCAGAATTTTTGCAACTGCACCATTTTACCGTTGCTAAAAGTGTCACACCCCAAATTCGGGCATGACCGGCCGTGGCCCACAGGGACTTAGCCCAAGGCACACGTAAGCCTAACCACTAATCCATAATCACATTGAGCAACTATACAAAAGTCCAGTAATAAATAACCAAACTTAATCCAGTGACATGCCACAAGTATAAACGGAAAAACCAACCGTAATCAATACCATCCAAACTTATGGAATATAAACAGCCCACATATCAAAATAATCCTAAATGAACCTCAAAAAAAGTAAGAAGTATGCACAAACTTGATATAACAATCTAAAACAAAATAAATGTATGTCCTAGAGGTCCATGCAGTTGAGTCCCCGCTACGCCATAAATCCACTCTAAGTCCTTCTAACACCTGGAAGTGATAAAAAAAACTAAGTCAGCTGATAGCTCAGTGAGTAGCAACATGGATGGTAAATACAGTTTTGAAAACATGGCTCAATTCCAAAATAAGATATATATCACAGAAACTAGATTGGCATACAGTTTGGTAAATACAATCTATTTCAAAAAGAAGGTTTCACAGTTCAACACTTAAAATACTCATGTCTCGCAAGAACATGATAAACGACATTTTCCACTTAAAACAGATTATAACATGAACACCAAAAATTTTCTGGGTACCAATAAAAACAAATAATATGCCACACAGTTCTCAAGGCTATAAGCCCCGTTGGATCCAAAATCGAACTAAGAGTCATCCTCAGGGTGGCACCTGAGCCTTTTCTCAAAGACGATCTGATTGAAGGTCACCTAGTTGTTTTTAAAGGTCTTTTCCTTACAATCGTTGAGCACTAGAGTCATCACGGCCCAACAGGATCTGTTCCCTAGTGGTCGAGTCACCACATATCTGATGGAATAATTTTCCTAGACTAAATACACACATGGTCCCAATAATCAATACACATCAGTTTCGCAAAATATGGTAGTTCATCATTATAAACATGAGACCAAAACAAATAGTTTACAGTATGCCAAGTTCAGACATGTTTCAGAAATAATTTGATTCCATTGATAATATAGTAATTTATCAAAATAGTTTAGTCTTAAAACAACAATTTAATTTTCCAACAGTTCAGGGTAGGGAAACATTTATAAAAATACGTAGCATGAAACTACTCACCTGAAACCGAAATAATATAATCCTCGAATAGAGTATAAAAGTCCAACTAGTGCTCTGAACTAAGTATGAAAACTACACCTCACTACTAATTTAAAAATACTAAAGAATAAGAACTAAGTAATCTCAAACTAAAAGCGCTAACACGGTTCAACCCAACTCACCGTTACTCTTAAATATTACCCAAGTTCATGTTCTTCAAGGTTTAAAATCACCCAAGACATGGGTTCCGGTCAAAACTTAATTAATTGTGACTTTAAGAGAAAACAGAATTTCAAACAAGCCTTCCCAACCTATTCGCTAACTTTGAAAATTACAAAACCCACTCCACGCTATTCGAAAAATTCCAATAACCTCCAGATATGATCTAATATATCCTAAGTTTCAAACCCAATTGGTTTCACTTGATTTGCTTATCAAAATAATTATCTACAATTTATTATATCCAAACAGGTTATTTTCTGCAGCATTTTAAAGAAATTGACGGTTCTCTTAATATACACCAGCAATCAATGCAAGGCCAAAAACGTACGAAACTAGACTTGTAACCGGTTCTAATGACACTAATTTGATAATTTTTGGATTTATACCCAAAGAGAACAATACTCCCGAATTTACTGTTTCGGACTGGTTTCCTGGACAGATTTGAATACCTCAATTTATATGAATTTTGACTCCCAAAAATTATGAAAAAATTCAGATATGCAATTCAATATGTAATTGATCTATTGTAAAAATTTCAGTTCAAAATTCATCTGTTTGATATAATTTCTTGATTTTTAAAGTTCGTGATTATGCGCAGAATGTTTTAACTAAGAATAATACCCATTCTTTATACATGAATTTAACTCCTCAAATTTCTTAACAGTATATATATATATACAAAATATATAAACCTACAACCTCCATCAATGAACTAAATAATCATAGAGTAAGGATAAAGAACAAAACCTTAAGGAAGAAGAGAGATAAAGACCTACCACACACCCAAAAATCCTTATTTGTTTGCAACCCTTTCTTTTTTCTTCTTCTTCTTCTTATCTCTCAATCTCTCTCTCTCCCCGTGGCTGCCTCCTGCTGCTGCTATAGAATGTATGAGGCAACCTAGGGTTACATATGTATCTACACAAAAGGCCCTAAAATATTATCTTTATATTACTTTATTTTCTAACACATTAATTAAATAAAATATAACTATTATTATAACAAAATATACTTACTAACTTGCCCTCAATATTTTTTAAAAAAAATAAATAAATCTTGCCTCTAAATTAAAAGCTTTCACCACAAATTTATTTTAAGTTTAAAATTAATTAAAAGATCCTCCAATAATATTTAATTTGCACCTTAAAATTCACCACCAAAATATTTGAGATTGTAATATTATTATTTAATTATTTACTTAATTTTTATATTCAGGGTCTCACAAAAAGTGTTATTTGAGATTGCAAAAAATGCTGTTGCGAATGGTTCTGTTTTTTTGCCACGGCATGCCCACTGTTGCCAATAGTTCTAATATTTTTTGTGACAGTATGATGCCGTCGCAAAAAAAAAACTGCAATATAATTATTAAAATTACCTATTTTTTGTGGCGGTGTGGTGCCGTAGCAAAAAAATAAAATAAAATAAAATAAAATAAAATAAAATTACCTGTATTAAATGAAAAACAAATTGAAAAAGAAATCAATAATTGCATAATAATATAAAAATTTCTGTATAGAAAAACACAATTTCTTCATAATAAAAACATTTTTGCATTTCTAACTACGCATCAACAAAATTACCCCACTACATAATATTTTATAATACATATATAATGTTTAAATACATAATGTTGTTCATAAGTCAAAATAACATAAACCAAATTATAAGTTTTGCTTATCATTCTACGTGGATAATAAAAACAAAAATTAGTCACATTCTTCACAGACGTGCATTCCACAATAAGCAAAACTCCTACTCGAGAAATATCTAAAAATAAAAAATAAATATAATTAATAATAATATAATTATGTGTTAATATGTTAATTACAAAAAAACATAAAAATATAACTACTATATAATTACAAAGATAATTATATAATTACAAAGATAATTAAGTAATCAATGAAATGAAACTGTAGGATTCTGAATATGGTTTTGAAGTTCCACATCCAGTTTCTCATTTTGATGATTGTTACATGTACCACGGAAAGAAGAGAGGGACCATTTAATAACTCAAAACATATATAATTTCTCTTTTGTTTGTATTCAGGTTGGTCCAAACCTATCCTAATGGTGGCCGTGGCCAGGATAATTTGGACCATTAGACAGCGTAACTACTCCTCTCCCCCACCACCCCTCTTCCCCTCCCATTAAGTATTACCACACACTCTTTCGTATTGTGTACTGCACGAGACTAGTCCTCGTTTGGAAACAGACTAATTTAATAATTTTTTGGTTATTTGACTAAAATATGAGTTAAAAAAAATTAATATGTTTAGGATGACTTTTTGACTTTTTACAAAAAGATGTGCAAAAAGTAGAGAGAAAAGAGAATCTTTGATTTTTTAGTATGGGTTGTTGGCTTTTTGGCTAATTTAATAACTTTTTGACTTTTTGGCTAAACGAGAGGGTTCCCAAATGAGGCCTAAGCAAATTATAATGTACATATACACCTAATAACCCATTGTTATCTACGAGTTGTACACCTAATTACACCACAAATCAAATGTATTCTCTCACTATATAAAAAGCTCTCACTATACCACTTCGTATATACATCAAGGACATTCATATTAAGAAGGCATTATCTGTAAACAATGCAACATTCAATATCATAAAACACAACTAAACTAGCCACATGCAGGTAATGCGCCATTTGACAACCATTGCAACAATATCATGGCCAGAGCCAAGCCAGCTCCAAAACATGTTCATGGTGCTTGGGGGTATCGTGGCAATTCCAAGAATCATTAAGAACAGATTCAATAGGATTTATCACACTATTTTCTTTGTGATTGGGTCGGGAGAAGTATATGAGGATCCAAAGTGAACACAAGTGCTCCATCTTTGCTAGTCTGACACAGACATCTGTGAGGCCAACAAAGGGACTTTTGAAGCTTTCCTAATTTTAACCTCACCTCCAACCCAACTAGCATGATCTCTCATGCAGATCTGTATGCTGATTATACATGATACAAATAAATCTCGACCCTTGAGAACTTTGAGAAGTCTTATGATGGGGCCAGCACAATAACTGGAGGACTTGTCAAGCAGTTGAAGTCGTCCTACAGTAGAGAAAATAGGGTCATGCTATTGCTTCATAAACTAACTTCACTATTTCTTGGCATCAGTTCCTAATATCTTAGCGGAATGCCGTTGTTCCGTCTATTCGGTGGTTGATAACATTAATTATAATCTGCACCACTCAGAGAACATACCAGGTAGTGTCATAAAAACAACAGTTTGAGTTAAATGCTTCAATGTAAATTCAGTTTTAAGCATATGGGTGACAGTTGAATTAGATTTAACTCCTTACAGGCATATGGATAGCAAGAGATATTAAACGGAGTAATCCAAATCAAAAAAATATTTTACAACACATTGACCGAAAGCTGCCCCATGCCTTTGTGATCCTTTGGGTGCACACTGGTTTAATACTCCCCCTGACAATCTGAAAGTTTTTGCTAGCACCACAAACGGGAGAAGAGCAGATAACAGATAAACCACTAAACAACAGCCAAAAGGTTTATATGTTTACCATCCACCATGAGTTTCTTGTTACTTTATGGAAGCAGGCCCTGGGACTGGCATGAATTGTTGAAAGATCCCAATCTTGCCCCTGATTCAGAACTCCACCAACAGGCACCCAACTGGTCCGTTTATATTATTTCTCTGCAGAAAGTTTTTTGTAAGTTTTGCGCATTCACACATCCTTTTCAAATGAAACAATTACATTCTATTCATCACGGGATTTGAAACAAATGTCTTTCTGTGGACCATTATTGTTTAATTATATATCATAGACCTTACCTTTGTCTTAAAATGTCAAGGAACATGGGGGAAAAACAAAGCACGATACGAGATGTCCGAACGCTGTTTTGTAGAGAAAAAAACATTTCTTATGGAATACCAGAATGAAATTATCTCCAAGGACTACATCCCAACATAGAGAATTTTAAGTTCCTTTAATATAAAAACGCTTGCAGGTTTTTTTCTGTGAATCAGTACAAATCCATTCCCTTTTTCTTTTCCAAACATAATGGAGAAATCTCATTGTGTATGCCTATTTTGAATGCTATTTTTTCAGAAAGTAAGAAGACTTAATTTATTCAATGGGTGAAAATTTAACCTCTGAAGAAAGACATTATGAGCGCAAAGATCCCACATACCTGCAAGAGCTCGGTGTCCTTGGAGGCAACCATGGGAATCATGGGAATCAGAAAATCGAACGCAACCAACTGAATTCAATGTAAAATGAGTTAGATTATTTCACAATAAGATTGGTGATGGCAAAGATAAATTTGACAACTCTGTTAATTTAATTGCTATGTGAAACATACTTCCGTAACATACACTTTAGATCCCTAAATCCCCTAAACTGGCACAAATCAAAATAAATTGTCCTGGATATGCCTTTCAAAATTAACTGCTAAGGTTGTAAAATGCTGCAGGGAACAAAGTCAGCCACTACAGGAATTTTCTAGTTGCAAAACTAAATAATAATAGATTCTAATAATTATGTGTTCAAACAGCTGCAGCAGTTGCAAGGCGAATCTCGTCATACAGAAACGTAAGGCATTGTTCAACACAATCTCCAAATTACAACTGACTCACCAATAGAGAGACAACCACCAAGCACCTTCAGGAAATTGTATATGCAAATAAGCTTCCTGCAGAGTAGGTACAGCCAATGAGAGAGAGAGAGAGAGAGAGAGATGCCCAATAAATCAGATCATGCTATTATTATCTTCTTTTTTCTTTTTTATTTAGATTTTCATATCGTGATATTATGTTATGTATTGCATGCATTACACTAACGGTCATGCAATTATTGTTACCATGCCAACCGTCACTACAAGACAAAACACATTTGGCGACTAAATTTTTAGTCGCCAAAAGTCAATTTTTAGTCGCCAAAAGTCGGTTTTTTATTTTCCCCGACCAAATTTTTTAGTCGCTGGTTTGGTCGCCGAAAGACGGTTAGAAAAGGTATTGGCGACTAAAAAACTTTTTGTTACCAAAAAGCAAGTCTTTAGCGGCTAAAACTTTAGTCGCCAATAGTCAATTATATTTTTTAAATTATACATTTACCGACCAATATTTTAGTCACCAATGGTCAATTATATTTTTTTTAAATTATACATTTACCAACTAATATTTTAGTTGCTAATACTCAAGGAATCGGCGACCAAACCTTTTAGTTGCCAAAAGCTAATTCGTGAAAAAAAAAATTTACACTCCGCTCTTGTGGAGATTCGAACCATCAACCTCTATAACATCATAAACCTTATACAACACACACCTTCCACTATGCCTCCATAACACTATATGATTATATATACAACATATATTATTTATATAGTACATACACTCGTATTAATATAAAAGTATATACATAAACATAATTTATGTAAAAATAAATTATTTAGTAGAAAAAAAAAACCACTTTTGGCGACTAAACATAATTTTAATTGCCAATTCTATACTTTTGGTTACTAATTATTTTTCAGTCGTTAAAAAATAAAATTTCCGCCTAAAATTATCACTTTTGGCGACTAAACTTCTTTTTAGTAGCCAAAAGCCTCACTTTTGGCTACTAAATTTTTTTTAGTCGCCAAAGGGCCTTACTTTTGGCTGCTAAAATTTGTTTAGTCGGTAAAAACCTCACTTTTAGCGATCAAACATCTTTTTAGTCGCCGAATGCCTCACTTTTGGCTACTAAAATTTTTTTAGTCGCCGAATGCTTCACTTTTGGCTACTAAAATTTTTTTAGTCGGTAAAAGCCATATATCGGCGACCAAACAGATTTTTAGTCACCAAAACCTATACTTTTGGCTACTAAATTTTTTTAGTCGCCAAAAATCTTTACTTTTGGCTACTAATGCTTTTTTAGTCGCCAAAACCTATACTTTCAGCGACCAAAGGTGATTTTTTAGTCGCCAAAAATGCTTTTTCTTGTAGTGCGTAAAGGAAAGAAAGAAATAATGTTTCTTTGTATTGCAAGATATAAAATTAGAAAAATAAAAAATTTATGAGCAGTTTCTCAATCAGAGAAATCAAAATTCATTATGTTTTATTGGCAAATGTGGAAAGGTTAGACATAACTAGTATGACGAACAATAACAGCTTATATAAATTTGCTCAATTTAGTACTAAATATATTCTGTTTAAACGTCACACGCCAATTTCACAAAAGAACCGACAGTATACCTTGTCCAAGAATCAAAATTGCTTTTGAAGCCAAAGGAATAATATCTTGGATTGTTTCACTGGCAAATATTGCTTGAAGAACTAGCAAAACAAATCAAAACTAGTTTAATCCCAAAATTTAAGTGAAAGTACAAGTATCCAATAATAACGATCATCGGATAAGTTACATGAGATCACAAGATGAAAATTTTCAGGAGAAACAAGTTTACCAAATAAGTGAAAGATTCACAAATGTAAGATTGATTTTCAAATGCTCTAGCTCAAAGCAACCTTTTAAAGGCAAGAACCAAGTAAACAAATTTCCGTGTTATCCAAGAACCAAAATTACAATCACAATTGCAGGAACAAGATCCTTTCACTAGAAATATCACTTGGCAAAAGCCACTTTTGCTGGAACAAGTTTCTGGAATGAACTTGATTTGAATGTGTCTTTAACAAATGCAGGCAACATCTTGAAGCAAAGCCAGAAACATGTAAAAAGCACTTGCAGGTTATGTACAAAATTAAACTGAATTTATTTATTTATGTATTTTTTTTGGGGGGGGGGGGGGGATAAGTACAAAATTAAACTGAATTATAGGCCAGAGGAATTTCTAAAAAAATTCACAAGCAAATATCAATTTAACAATGGACAGACAATAGAAAAGTATAAAAAAATAAATAAAACAGAATTCTGAAAATATCAAACAGCAAAAGGTCAAAAATCAGAACAAGACAAACCTGAGAGCAGAGAGAAGTTGGGTTTGATTGACAACTTCAACAAAATGGTTACAAGGGCCTCCAATGCCCCAAGTGCAATCGCTTAATCATTTTTGGCTCCGAATGAATTTCAAATTCATTGGAGAGATGAAAGGATGTAGAGTTGATTTTAGCAGCCAACAAAAGGTACAAATTATAAAACCAAAGTTGCACATTTTAGACAGGGAGAGCAATAGAAAGTAAATTTATAGGTTTAAAACCAAGTAGCAAACTGGAATAAGAATAAACTTTTGGCAGATCAACCAATGCGCTTACAAAATGCCAAAAATATACAAGTAGTATATCCTTTTTTTAAAACAGAATCTTAATATTTTGACACAATGACATCAACCAAAAAAATAGAGACGGTATGCTGGGTATTAGCTATGTCATGGGTGTGATTATGTGTCTATGTTGGATTCATTTATTTCTCACACCCAGGGACACTGGGATATGGATATATTTCATGTTTCTTAAATACTTCTTTCATTTATTTAGAATTAGAGAGCCCTTTTTATACATAGAATGGGAATATTAGGCACAGTTTCACAATAAACTCTACGACCTAAACTTAATTTTTAGGTGTATGTCCAACTTGAAATTTGGCAAGTAAAATCACTGTAACAAAACATCAACACCAAGTAAATCAGCCAAAATAATTAGTGATGTCACCATTGGTTCTATAATTAAATAAACTATTCACATCCAAATGAGTGGAACATAATTGAATGATTGAGATCATTCAACCACGTTGAATAGCTTATGAAGTAAAATGTCAAACATGATAGATATCAATATCATGCATTAAAATCTCTACCAAACATGATAGATATCAATATCAATTTCATTTTACAAATTCCAACAATACATGCATTTAATCTCTACCAAACACTTTAATTCTTATCACAAATCTGTAATCTAGTTCTTGGATTTAATCAGAAGACAAATATTGTAAATATGGATCCACCTTATTGGCACAAGAATCCTAAAACGTAGAGGTGAGGTGACCTTGTATACACCTCCATTTACCACACATTACATATGCATAATACACACTACAAACTAAGAAGATCTATCTATGGCAGATCATAAAACTCACTCGGCAAGCGTGGGGTGACCAACACTTCCAATGGAGTTGCCTTGGGTAGTGTAAGCCCCAACCCCTCACTCATATCCACTTTTCCATTCCTTGGCAGTATTGCAAGGTTGAACCCTTGAAGCAGTCGAGCGAGTGTCAAATGTAATATTTGATATGCTAAGGTGCTTCCAGGGCATGACCTTCTACCAGCACCAAAAGGAAGGAACTCAAATTGTTGCCCTCTTAAATCCGGTTTTGCTTGCCATGTAAGAAACCTCTCTGGCCTGAACTCATCAGGGTTAGTCGACAAGCAAGGGTCGCGGTGGAGCTTCCAAACATTTACTATCAAGCGAGTGCCTTTAGGGACGTAGTAGCCAGAGACATGGCAGTCTTGAATGGACTCACGTGGTATGGATAAGGGTCCTGGAGGGTAGAGTCGTAGTGTTTCCTTGATGATGGCTTGGAGATAAACTAAGTTCTTGGTGTCTGATTCATCTACCCATCTTACTTTTTCATGTCCAACATACATATCTATTTCTTGTTGTGCTGTTTTGAGGGCTGTGGGATGGTTTAGAAGTAGGGAAACCGCCCAAGTTAATGTGGCAGTTGTGGTATCAGAGCCTCCTAGGATAAGCGACTGCAAAAAAGAAAAAAAAAATATTATGAAATTAAATTCTCAATTGAAAAAAATGTACAACAGTATTACGTGTACAAAAAAAAATAAAAATACAAAGTTACACTTACAATGAATTTGAGTCATTTAATAATTTTTCTATTATTGAAAAAAAGAATAAATTTCACTCAAGCCCATAATCTGGACTGAAGGGTACTATCTCAACTAAAATAAAATTAGAGGAATATTTATGCTACTTATTCATGCATAGTTACTCCAAAGTCCTACCATTTGGTTTGGCTAGCTACAAAGGTTAGAATCCATGGTTTTCAGGACAGAAGACCTTATTGCTGCAGTATTTACAAAAGGAAGAGACTTTTATTGGACTGAAAGGTTTAGTTGATTAATTAGATTAGAGGTCCAGTTGAGGTGATTGTGGGATCCCAATTGAGTTAAATTAAGTTTATTTAACTCTTAAACATAATTTTGGTGGAGCCCCAAATCTACTCTCTCTGGTTGAAAAGACTTTCTGCTCAATTTTAACATCCACATTAATAATTACACTATTTTTCTTTCTTATTTTCTCCGCAACTGATTCCGTTGCTGTAGAGCGAGATGGGTCAGTGAGTCGGAGAGAGTTGTCTTCAAATCAAACGCATCATCTCATCGGCGTAAAAAAAGTGTGAATCGGAGAGAGAGAGAGAGAGAGAGAGGTAAAGGACGAGGAGAGCAAAAATGGAGAGGACATATCAAAGGGTGTCGTTTCTGGAAAGAAAGAGGAAATTGAGAGGTCGGAACCAAAGATGAGATGAAGAGTGTCTACTCACCATGATTGTTGCCTTGATCTCAGTCTACTTGGTTGAATGCTAAATTATTGAAGAATCTTTGCACTTTTTTTTTACCCAATTTGATATATTCCATCTTTAAAGAATGCACCATTAATAAAGTTCAGATCTGGAGTGTAATTTGTTTCTCTTTAGCTACACGCCCTCCGTTAAAGATTTGGGAACAATTTATTTACATATATGTAATGTGTGTTTGAGTTGAAGGAAGAGGATAAACTACAGGGTAGTACTGTCGTTTTACCCACAAAGGCATCTCTTTGCAACCAAGTCATCTTGTCGACTTTTTTATTTTGTTTTTGGAGTCACACTATCTCTTTATTTTTATTTTTATTTTTATTTTTTGTAAGTTTTTTCAAAAAAATTTAAAAAATCAATTTTTAACTAACTTTTCAAAATAAGTTAACCTTTTTGTAGGCCAACTCTCTAAACTTGAGCATTTGATACAACCTCTATTAATTTGGATAAAAATTATAACATTTTTTACTAACTTTTCAAAATAAGTTAACCTTTTTGTAGGCCAACTCTCTAAACTTGAGCATTTGATACAACCTCTATTAATTTGGATAAAAATTATAACAGTTGCATTTTGGTACAAAATTATAAGGTCTTTGTCTATATTTGAATCATAAAGGGACAAAGTGTTCATACCCTTAACAACAATGATATAAATTGAGTTTTATTCTAAAATAAATAATCTATTATCAATATTATAATTACTATATATATTTTTAGCAAATATACTCAAATTATATAATTATCAATATTTAATTAATTTAATTTTTTATATAAATTATTTAAATTTAAAAATAAGTGGGTTATCATATTTATTTAAAGCATGATAAATTATTTATTTATTTATATGTAATGTTACTTGATGTATGTGCAAATAATTTAGGTCAAGCCATTAATGCAGCTGAATAAGGCTTAAAAAGTGATTTGATATACCACTTGACTTATACATGTTACAAGTCAAATTGAACCCTTAGCTTTGCTAAGCTGGTTTGTGAAAACCTTCCACCAACAAGTACATGAGGTTTGTTTGTTTGTTTGTTTGTTTGTTTGTTTTTTTTTTTTTTTTAGGAGTAAAAATAAAAAAAAAGTTTAAAAAATAAAATTAAAAGTACAGAAAGATATAATGTATTAAAAGAGGTTCGAACAATATAAAATATTCCTACTACTACTACTTGCACTCATAAAACTAATCCCTCGACCTCACAATTTTTTAAATAAAAAATAAACCAAAACAAGACCAAAACAAATTTTAATAGTTAAGAAGGTCTTAACTACCAAAAAAAAAAAAAAAAATACAAAGTCAAACCACACACCCAAAAACACACTTCTCAACTTCCAAGGCACAGCCACACTACACCTAAGGCACAGCTCAATATCTCCCACGTTTGTTCCCTCCGCCAGATTTCACTCACTCCATGGCTAAACACCATTGGCAGAAACACACCCATGGCCGAAGTTTGCTTCCAAAATCGAAACACCCACTGGCCCAAACACTCAAACTCCCATTGCCAAACACCCTTAGTCTAAGCACACAACTGAAACTTCCATCGCCGAAACACCCACTGCAAAACACACCATTGGCAGAAACACACCAACTTCCATGGCCAAAAAACTACCTCACACGCGGTCTAACAAACACTACACCACCTCCCACGGTGAAGCTTCCGAACCAATGTTTTAAAAACCAGACCGATAGAAAAAAGATCAGGTAGACGTGTCACTAGTTCAACCGTCGGTTTAAACCGAAATCAAACCGTGATGTCATAATTATTTTATGAATATTTTTATAATTTAAAAATAAATAAAATACATTCATTTAAAATATTTTTATAATTTAATATATATAATCATCAAACAAATATGTTTACATTAATATTGTTTGTAAAAATATTAATTATACATGTGTTTTGAGGGAAATTAGTTTGCATATAATAAATATTTTATATTTCCTATATATTAACAAGGAATCATGGTGGTAGCATGGAAATTCGTTCTTTTTGGAGCTTGTGATGTTGGGTTCAAGTCTCTTTAGCATCAACTTTTTCAATATTGGACCAAACATAGCAAATCGGCGGTTTGCTTCCACCTGAGCTGGTTCGTCCAGTTTAGTGGTTTAACCGCGGTTTGCACCAGTTTAACTTAAAATGATCGGTTTTCAATAGGGAATGGGTTAGAGGGTATATTTAGACCGAACCATTGACCAGTCGACGGTTCAACCGGTCGAACCGGCTGGTCTGGTTCGGTTTTCAAAACATTGTTCTAAACAAACTCCTTTGGCCGAGAACCACCAACACCTCCCATGGCCAAAACAATCCATGGCCCAAAGACCCAGGAACCAATTCCTTTGCAGACATTTGAACAGCAAGACTCACTCTAGAATGTAATCACCGGACACCCCCATGAACAGCAACTCACTCTAGAATGAAATCGCTATACACCAAACCTACATCAGAATACCCTGAGCTGAAACAACCTTCTTTTAGTTGAACAAAACGCCGACCTTCATAGAACTTAATAGAGTTCACCCCTCAAACTCTCACTCTTTAAGGAGCGCCCGAATGAAGCTCCTTTACAAATTTGGAACATTCCTTTTATCGGCCCACTATCGACCTCCATAGATCTTAAAGGAATCCACCCCTCAAACTCCCACTTGCATAGGAGCGCTTGAATGAAGTTTCTAAACAAATCTAACCTGCCTATATTGAAGGCGCTGCCAATGAAGGAAACCGAAAAAACCATGGTCAAAATCCCCCAAGGCCAAAACCCACCCCTTTACCACCCTAAAAAACTGAAAAAGATTTGGAAGAACTATAATGATTCAAGTTTATTATAAGGAAAACAACAAGCAAGCACAAAAAAAAGCGAGGCCAGCTAACCGCCATGGCCAAAAGCGATAGCCAATTGGCCAACAATAAGACTCGGGATGGAGGTTTTTAGAGAGAAAGAGAGAGAGAGAGAGAGAGAGAGAGAGAGAGAAAGTTTTAGAGAGTCAAAATTTTAAACATACGAGTATATGAGTTTGCGACTTACACATATAAAAGATTGAATTGCACTGACAGTTCGTGTACTTTGGGGGCTATGTCATTTTGGTACCTAACTTTTTAATTGTATTATATTTGATCTTGAATTTCGAATCTCGTTCCAAATAAGGACAATCACAGATGTCGTTTCCTTTGTAAACGTAAAATTCTCCATTTCAAGGGTAAAGTTATCATTTAACTTATTTTGTATTGGAAAAAACTTCGGGACCGCCATGACCGGATGTCTATTCCCTACGAACTTCATGTTGTTGGGCATGGGTGAGGATATTATCCCACCAGCCTTTAAGTTGTCCGGTAAAGCCATTGATGATAAATTTAGCAATAGCTTGATCCTGGTTACTGTATTGTCGACATACAGTTGCAAACATTAGCATTTGATGTAATGCTTTATAAATAGCATACTCAGATGCTCCATCTATGTTCCATTCATAGATAGTCTTGCCATGATAACTGCTCTGTTCATTAAGGTAGGCTTCCTCATAAAGGAGATCAGGAGGAGTTGGCCTAGCATAATAATTTCTGGTATATGGGAGGCTATGTGGTCGGCTGGGACTGTAAGAATGTAATTTATTAACAGATGAGGGTTCTTGAAAATTCAACTGAATTTCATTAATCTGTTCGGGTGATAGTTCATCACCATTCTGTGGTTCGGATCTAAGCATATTAATAGTTCCACTTGATGATTCTTGTGGAGGTTCTGGAGGGCGAACATTGAGATGTTGCATTTTCTGTAAAAGGGTATCCATAAATTCGGTATTGGAAGCTTTTAGCTTAAAATTACTGATCTCTAATGGAGGTTTAATGGATACTGGATGAACAGCTGAAGTTCCAGCTACAGGTGGGGCTAAGCTTCTATCTTTAAAAGTAGAAACTATGTCTTCAATTCTGGTTAACTGCTTACTCATAGTTTGACAAATAAGATTTGTATAATTATGTTGTCTAACAGTTAAGCTTAAATCTTTCAGTTGGATGAATTCATTTTTACTAAGCCTGCCAGATTGTGCATCTATATATGCAGTAGCTACTAGAGGTTGCCTAGTGGTTTCACCATTAGGAACTAATTCTAAAGCCTGAGGCGGTGGATGAATAGAATTGATTACTTGACCGTCTGCTGTGGTCCAAGTTTTATACTGATCTTCAATAGCTGTTATTTTAGGTTGGGTCTCATCTTGAAACCATTCTTTAAAGAATATTATTTTCTGATGTAACTCAAGATGTTGATAGTATTGAGTCTTATATTGTTCTAATTGTTCTGGATGATGTGTGGTAAAATACCATTTTCTGAATTCTTTATTTTTATCCTGGTAAAATTCCTGATTTATTAATTTTCTATTTTCACTTCCTGGTGTAAAATCCATTAGACTTCAAAATTCATATCACTGGCCGTAGGGCTATCTGGTGGTTGAATTGGTGCAGTATAAACACCGTGTGGTATTCTATTTCTAGACAGTCGGATACCTTGTATTTCTGATGCCATAGGATCGAGATGATCTTCCTGAGGATCACTAGAAGGTCTGCTAGGTGGTCTATCAGGTATTTGTAGAGAGTCTACAGACTGTCTACTGGATTCTGGTAAATCAACCCTGTATGGAGGGATTGAGTGAAAACTGTTGTTGGAAAAGCTTCTATTAGCAGTTCTAAAGCTGTTATTAGACAAGCTTCTGGGGGCTGTTCGAAAACTAGCATTAGATGATATGCTTCTGGTAAGCATGGGTTTCTGGAATTGGAGATAAACATTACCTCCTTGTGTCTAAATAACATCATCTATGTTATGTTGGATTATAGGTTGTGGAGGCACAGCATTCGGAATATGCCATCGTTCTGGAAAGGTTATTTGTGACCATGGAATTTGCCTGGGTACAACGACCTGGCTACTGTATAGATTAGTTTCAATTAATAATGTTTTACCATTTTCAGTTTTCTTTCTAACATAAGGATTTAATGTTGTTAAAGCCTTAATGTAAATTCTGGAATGAACTGAGAATGGAGGAGATCCTGGTTTATATTCATATCCATGAGTAAGAACTCTAAGTTCAAGTACATCTGATATATTTGCATCAGTCATTGAGATGCTTAAATTCGGATAAACATCGAAATAAACTGGTCCATGGGATAGACTAGTTTCTATGGCTCCCATGAGTGATGCTCGCCAGTTGAGACATCTACCATCCCGAAGGGGACATTGAATACTGGTATTTTGACCTAAAAGAGTCAATGGTTTAAAGGCTATTTGTACCAATCCTATGTGAATGTACTTATAGTCTTTAACAAACGGAATAAAATCATTAATATGAATTAATCGGATTATTTCATCATTATTCTGGATGCATGATGCATGTTCAAAAGTTTTTATAATGGTTTTACTGAAAAACTGAAATTTTCCTTTTTTATAAATTGTTTTCGGATCTACTGACGGAATGGTCCACTTATCTAAAGCGTCCTTTACATCCTGATAAGCTACCATTTCAGCTGCTTCGGCTAAAGAGGATACTGTATTTCCTACAGAGGTAACTGATTCATTTTCTGGTACAGCTACGGTATTCTCTTGGTCTGTCATGTTTGTATAATGATCATATATGCCTAATTTATTTCATTTATACATGTATTATGTAAATACTTAAACGTGGCTCTGATACCAATAAAGGTGCTCACTAAAGGTTTTGGCTTGATATGGTTAGCACGTCTGTCAACGATTTACAGGTATCAACGGTCCTCACGCACTCTGCACTTGACCTAACCTAACGCGACTTGGGTGACGTCCCACTAACCTCAAACTTCAACAATTAATTAACCTTTCATTAGCACAAACCCAAGAATAAATACACACATAATACAGGTATAAAGAAAACAAATTATAACATATATGATCTCATATACCTTACTGTTGAGGAGGAGGTGGAGGCCTCCTGGCCGCCCAGGCCACTACCTGTTCTTGGATCAGCTCCTTGATCTCTGCTATATGCTGGTTACACTCTGCTATTCGAGCAGAAATATATGGTTGGGTATAAAGATCTACGGGTGTATTAAGGTAATGACTTTTCTGATTTTCCCAAAATTCTAAAAGCCACAGATATTGTTCAAGAGCATCCACTACCACAAATATAGATAAAGATCACACTTTTTTGGTGTGATGTATGTTTTTTAATCACACTTTTTAAGTTTTATTAAAGTGTGGTCTTTGGGGGTGTGATTAAAAGGGGTCATTTTTAATCACACTTTTTAAGTGTCATTAAAAAAAATTTTCATCACACCTTTTAAGTGTGATTAATAACATTTAGATCACACCTTTTAAGTATGATTAAAAACTTTTAGATCACATCTTTAGAGTGTGATTAATAACATTTAGATCACACCTTTTAAGTGTGATTAAAAACATTTAGATCACACATTTTAAGTGTGATTAAAAATATTTAGATCACATCTTTTAAGTGTGATTAATAACTAATAAAACTTGTGATAAAAAAAAAAAAAAAAAAATTCGACATATTTGAAGAATAACCAATATTATTTTTGTACGCGCATTTGAAGAATGTAATACACACTATATACGATATTTTGAGTCACAGTCATATATTGAATGGAATAAGGTCATATATTTCATAAATTAAAGTTAAATGTTCAAAAGTATATACAAAGAAATTAATAAAAAAAAATTAACTGTAATTACATACATTAAAAAAATTTAAAAAAACTTGAAAAAACTAAGTTATTGAATGCTTTCAAAGCCATGTGGTTCGGCTCGTCAAAAGGTAAGTATCCAGCCATAAGAACAAACAGAATGACCCCACAAGACCATATATCAGCTGCTGTACCATCATAACCTTTATCAGTGAGCACCTGATAGAAAGGGAAAAAAAAAAAGAAAGAAATATCACAAATGCAAGAAACTAATAAGAAAAGGAAAAAAAATTTGCATCAAAGCGACCATCCATTTCCATGACATCATAATTGATACCTCAGGAGCAACATAATTTGGGGTTCCACAGGTAGTGTGAAGCAGCACGTCTTCCTACAGTAAAAAAAAAGTCATCAGTCTTTGATTAAGCAAAGCCACAATACTAACTTATTTTGATGAATGAGGGTTAGGTTTAAGGCAATCCATAACTTATGTGTCTGAATGACATTGAGATCATATAACCTCCATGTGGATTAGATCAAGTCTTAAAAAATGGTCACTGAATGTTTTCAAAGTGTCAAAATCTAGATGATGCATGATACAGAATCTTATGAAGAAGTCAACTAATAAAACTAAACTGCCTCCTTGATTTGGGGAAACTAATATAAAAAGAGGGAAAGGAAAGACACTAATCATAAGAAAAAGTTCATTTCCAAATTAATAGAAACAAGAAATGAACAAGCCACTGAAGGACAGAAGAAAAACTAATGGCCACATTATTCCTGAGGAATTCCTTTCACAGCAGGGCACTACTCCTAGCCAGAAAGGTAGTTTCTGGACTAGGTGATTTTAGTAAACCAAATAGACTACAAAATTGACTCAGTGCTGCAACCACTTTTAAAAATTTAACGTTCAATTTATTAACTCCCACCTGCTAAAAATCTGCTCTTAGATGAGGAAATTGTTGCAAACTCACATAATACTTACTCGCACTTGCTGGGAAAATGCACTCAATCCAAAGTCTGAAATCTTGAGAACACCAAATGAGTCTAGAAGCAGATTCTCAGGCTGCAAAAGATGCAGGGTAATGCAAATTTCAGAGTCATGGTCGCATAGATAGCCAAAGAAACCAAATTACTGTTAGATAATAAATTCTTTTTTATAGGAAGAAATTAGAATAAATACATTAATTAATCAATGAAACATGTAAGAAAGTTTGTTAAACCTTTAAGTCTCTATGGTACATGCCTTTACTGTGGCAGTAGTCTACAACATTGATGAGCTGCTGAAAATATCTCCTAGCTTCATCCTCTTTAAGTCTTCCTAGTTTGGCCTAGTTATAAAAAGGTCAATAAGGGAATATTATCAGACAAATACAAGACTCGGTACCCACATGATTTACATAAATGAGCCTCAATAGAACACACATTTCCACAACAAAATGGTAAGCATGACATGAGCAAATGCCTAAATTAAGATGTAATGCATTACACAATTGATTATATTATAAATGAAATTATAGGTGCTCAGAGAGTAGAAGCTCAAAAACAATGCCTTACTATTTTGTCAAAAAGCTTGCCCTCGCCAACATACTCGAGCACAATGTAGATCTTTGTCTTGCTTGCCATAACCTATTTTCAAGCATAGAAAAAGGATGCATTAACATGTAAAACATGAAGCACTTAGACCATCATATTTCTAGTAGTGCACGAAGAGCATTCAATTCCTTTTAAATTCTGCTCATAAATATCAAAAAAAATACAAAAACTGTTGCAACAAATAGACATATAAGATAGACTACTAGTAGTTAGTTAGTTACCTTGGCATAGCAATTGACTCTTCTTAATCTGGCTTTCCTGTAAGATGGGCGCACAATAAGGGCAGCAGTCCAGTCCTTGATTGCTTTCTCAAATTGACCAAGTTTGGAACTGCAAGTGGCTCTGTTGCACAACACCACCAAGTTGTAGGGGTCATGGTCGAGTCCCTCTCCATATGCAACACAAGCCTCTGAGTATCTTTATCCCCTGAACAAATTGTTACCGTTGGATCGAGCCATTGCCACCGCCTGTGTCCTCCTAACCACCATGTTCACTTCCTTGCTGCTTGAGTCCAGCCGTGCTGCTCTTTGAGCCGCTGCCACCGCATCATCAAATCTGTCAACATATGTCATTGCCTATATATATTAAAAAAACCATATCTTGGCTTAACAATTCAAAGTTAAAAACAAGTTTAAATTAATAGTATAAGCTTTTTATGTTAAATATACTTGAAAATGTCAACTGTTTTCATGTTTACACTAGACAAAATTATATGCATAGAAAGTTGCATAGTGAAGTGGTTAGAAAATTAACTGTGTGATGAAGAATCAAGGTTTGTGAATAGTGGTAGCAAGAGACAAACTATTGGTTGTGGTATTAGAAATGTTGAGCAATATGTATCCAGAATCAGATAATACAATTGTGAATTTTATTTTACTTATTTTTAAATCACCAGTAGCAAAAAAAGTTTTATAGTAGCTAAATCAACTATAATCAATCATGAACCAATTGTATCAACTATAAACCAAATCATGAATCGGTTATAAACCGATATACGTATCGCAAACTGGCTAATATATATGATTTTCATTTCTATTAATTCTGGTATTAAAAGGCTAAAACCCAATACATACTGCATCTATGAATATCAAAAATCATGAGTGAGAGTCATGCTCCAAATTAATCTTATCCACGTATACATTTTATTTTTGATCACTTGCAACTTTTTCTCTCTTTTCTTTATTCGTTAGTTTTTACCTTTTGAAGTATTCTTAAAAAAACACAATTAGCGTCTTCAACACACTAACAGACTTGCATGACCAATAGGCCCAAAGAATTGAGTGCAATCATCCATGTCAAAATTTGGTCCCTTTGTCAATGCTTCATCTGCTTCTTGAAGCCTATGCAGCTTCAGCAAGGCCTCAGCTTGCAATGCAAAAATCTTACCAACAACCAAAACAAAACACTCATGTCAATTTCAAGCCTATAGCTGTGGCACCAAACCTTGAAAACAGAACATAACATTTAAAGGCTGAAATTGAAGTGTATAGCTAACCTGTGGGGCAGAATCAGCACCAGCTAATATGGTGAGCCTGGTTTCTTCCAGTAGTGTGTTTCAATCTCGTTGTATCTTGGCCTCAGTACACTTACTCAGATGAACCTGAAGATTTTTAGCTTTAGTCAAGACATCAGGGTCTGATTCAGCACCAGCTTGTTTATAGTGATACATTGCCTTTTCTGCTTCTCCTAATCTGCAATCACAAATATATATTACAACAACAATAGCAATGCCCAATTAAGCATAATGAACATAACTAAATGACAATTGAAGATCTGAAAACTAAAAGATGATTAAAAAAAAATTTATCATGTTTTAAATAGTAGGAGACGAATTAGTATTGGTCGAAGTGCAGTGATATATAGAGTATTGAAAGATATGTATTGAGAATTTTGGTGGCACAATTAAAGATATGAACAATGGCCTCCAATATAGAAAATCAAATGTTGTCACGAACCATTCTTGTTGCAGGTTTCCAAGAAAAACATTCATGGATGAACAATGGCCTCCAAGTGCCATAGAACAATGCAAATGAAAAGATCAAAAACACTAATCTGTTCGATCATGAGCATCTCATCAAACAGAAAAAAGAAAAAAAAGATTAACTCACTAAACATAACAGGTGTATAAACAATAAAGGATTAGATTGAACAGCTATATAATCTATTCAATTTTTTAATTTATCGAACGCTATAAGGTCCGAATCTATTGTTAAGCAAATTACATAAGAGATGATAGAAATTTGGATATAGAAAATACACATTCATCATTTTTGCAGCACAGAAAAACCAATGCTTAAATCAAATTCTATAGTCTTCTACAAAGCACATTTGAAATTCACCAAAATACGACTATAAGCTAAAATCCACACACATGCTCCAATTTAACAAGACAGAAAATAATAATAATAATAATAATAATTCGAATTCAGAACTAAAATCAAGCAAGTTCAAAGCAAGTTCATCATTTTTGCAGCACAGAAAATACACAATTAAGAATGAATGGTTCAGCTTGTACCTGTAGTAGATGAGGAAGAAGAATTGAATGGAGATTTATGATCATAGCACCCAATAAAATCGAGTTGATTTTAGCTGTTCCATAATATGTACATAGTTCACTTATGCAAGAATGAATATGCTGCCATTTATACCATTAAATGAAAATAAAACATCAAAAGTCACCAATCCTTTTATTTCCCGAACTCTCACCAATCCTCTGATTAAAAAGTAGTAGTATATATATAATCACACTTAATTGAAAAGTGACATAAAAAATAAATATTATCACACTCAATCAAATTAAGTGTGATTAAAATATCAATCTAATTTTTTTTATCACACTTCTAATAAAAGTGAGATCTTTTTTTTTTTGGTCAAAGTGTGATCTTTAACTATTTTTGTAGTAGTGACATGAGAATTACAAGAAAAGTGGTCGCAGTGATTCTATACTCATGCTTGCTTCCATGTGAAATGACTTTGAACATAAAAAGATGAAGCAAAAAAACCAGCCAGAATATACTCCTACCAGCACTACACCAAAACCAACCACAAAACACACTACACAAAGACAAGGCCAAACATGCACACTACTGATCATCAACCTACTCAAGAGCTCTAGCCCTGCTCACTCTTACTCTCAGTATTCCTGAGCCACGAAAATACATGACTTCCCACTCATTAAATTTTTATTTTATTTTATTATCAAAGGTGTTGGAAATTTGTTTTGTTATACCAACAAAACACAATTCAACAAATGAAAACTAAAAAACAAGAAAGAAACATACTATGTTAAGAAACATCACACCAAGAATGACCGCATTAGCAAAACCAAAACCCAAAACGTGCATGAAAAAGCATGTGCATCGATATTGTGTTATGAAACATTTATAACTCGTGTATTTAGTTATTTATTATTTATTTATTTTATTATTTTTTTTTATCACTTTGTGTGTTATCTAAAACTAATTGCAAAGTCCAAAGGCATGTTTTTGCTAGCCCCCCTTAATTTGTCCAAACAAGTCTCATGCACACAACGTGTTAATGAAATGCTTCAACAGTTTTCTTATCTTCCCTAAATTGCAATGCTAGTCCATTATCTTTCACTTAACTTCCAAAAAGTTGATTACAAATAGCACATATATACATACATATATATACACACTATTTGTAATTTACGAATAAAAAATATGAAATAAGGGTTGTTGAGTTTTAAAATATTGAATCAGTTAATGCAAAGAGTGTGACAAATAATTCACACTAAACAACTTGTATACTTTATATATAGGACAAGTGGTGTGAGTGGTGTTCTGAATTTTTGACTAGTTTGATGATTGAATAAACTAATTAGCCATTTATAGTTTGATGAAGGTACAAAATTATTGTAATAGTTATTGGATATGATAGGTACATGATGAAAATTTGGTGGTAATTACTGAGTAAGATTTAGAGAAGAAAGAAACCTCTAAAACTGTTTGAATTTAGTGGCAAGGATGTAAATGATAGTGTAACAAAATTATGGAATTTCTTGAAATTTTAATAAACGCAAGATGGGAAATGCAAGGTATGAAAACCCTGCTGTACTTACTCTCTCGATAGTGAGAAAATGCATGGTGTAGAGCTCCATTCAAGAATCCTTCATCAATTCCTTCAAAGACAAACCTTTAAGAAATAATGAAGACATAAATTGCATCAGTTAAAAGCTTGAGCCTACAAAACCAAATATTTAGGTGTAGCACTTTCCTCAATCTAAAACTAATGTTTACATTTCAACAAGCACTAACTAGATCACATCACTTTTATTGAACCATGTGGACAATTCAAGCTCTTAATTTAATCAATCTATTAACATCATTCAGTTTTCAAATGCTCTAATGATCCTCATCGTGAAATGCCCATGTATAGTTGACAATATTTACCAATTGGACCACCGATATACAAAGTTATTCAATAGCCTTCATTGTGAGAGTTTAAAACATACCAGAATAACCAAAATAATAAATTCTATCCTAGATGATATTATATTACCCAAACTGAGAAAGAAAGATTGTCAGCTTAATATTCTCACAGTAACTAATAGACCACTTGCATTTTGATTATTCCATACCCTCACCATGGGCTCCACATATCAATGTGATGAAATCAATTTTTTTTTTTTTTTAAATTTGTTTTCAAGACTAGGCCCCAATATAAAAATCTTAACTAAGAAAAGAGTGTATATTCTTTTCTTTTCAACTCAATTTGGAACTTCTAAAGAATGGGATCACCTTTAAATGAAATTAAAAAATGCTCTAAAATTTGAAAAATCAAAACAAGCTATCTAACCTCCAATAGAATAATAAAGATCAAAGACAAAGATGAAGAAACATTACTACTTTAGGCTTTAAACACATTTACTAGGCACAAATACTCTATCACTCAACTCTGAGAGTTAAAACTACACGAGTACACCCAAAAAAATAATAACTAGCTCATTGTTAGACTAGAAATATATTGAAGATCACAAGCCAGAAGGACATATAGAATGATAAATTTTCATCTAAAACCAATAGAAATAACCAAAATGGGCATTCTATATGCATCTTTATGCACACCTATTGCTCCAACCATATGAATGAAGAATCTAGACAAAGTGTTTAAATGTAGACTTTAAAAATGCAGAGACTGGAAGATAAACTAAATAAAATGAAGTGGACCATACATAACTAATCAATTAGAGCACCAAAGATGCAAAGATACTCAGTAAACAACCAAATTTAAATATTGAAACAAACCCATTCAAAAGACTAATAAGTAAAGATCACAACCTAGATAAGTGACAAAGAACTGATGAACTTTCAGCTCAAACTAATACTACAACTCCATTGATCTGCTTCCATGCACATTCACTTGACAATGATTACTTTGATAGTCAAGATGAACAAACCAAGCAAAAACTAATAAATCAAAGAGTAAGAAGTAAAATTATGACAAAGAACCATTAATGGGGGGAGAAAAAAATATATTTTGAGCTGACTTTGACACTAAAACTCAATTGGACCCACTCAATTAACCAACACTCTTTCACAAGTGCAATATCTGTAAATTACATATATCTTAGACTAGAAAGTGAGACTTCAAAAAATTGATAATTGAGGATAAAAACCAAATATTCTCAACAGGAAAATGTACTCAATGTCAGTACCCTCTACCATAAAAAATTCAGAATAAAGAGCACTCAAATAATAATTGTACTTGAATCACAAACTAGCAGACAATTGGCAACTAGAAGGATTAAAACTTCAATCAACACAGACATTAATATAAACACGATCACCTCAAATAAGCCCATTAATTCTTACATAAATAATAATTGTATTTGAATAAAAAAAACTAGCAGACAATAGCGCCACCCATGTTCAAATTTACAAAATACCCTATTGAAAAGAAAAACAAAACATATTGCATAAAACATGAAATCCCACCCTCATAAAACAATGCATTATAGAAGAAACCCTAAAATAATTAGTAGATACTTGGTTCCTACTGATCTGACTGCCGGTCAGTTTGTGTATGTGGTGCAAAAGAGGATTAAGCTCAGTCCTGAAGAGGCTATCTTCATTTTGTTGAAGAATATTTTGCCTCCCACTGGTGAGATTTAACATCTATCTCTTAGAAATATTATTCTTCCCATCCCTGTTTTTCTTGAGTTTTCTCAACGGAAAAAAATGAAATCTGAAGTAATGTTTGAGTTGTTGCAGCGGCTATGATGTCAGCCATTTATGAGGAAAATAAGGAAAACAACGGAATCACCAAAACCAAATTAACTCAACCTAGAAGTCCTCTATTTGATTCAAGAAAATCAAACACAAGAATATAAATTTCCTTAATCTTTTGTTTGCTATTTATTTGATTTTCCCCCAAAATCAAACTAAACTCACCCAAAATATCGAAGACATGCTCATTTTAACTGAACCCATGGCAATGTTTCTCACAGGTATTTTATCAAACACAAGAAGGGCTTTTGCTCCGTCTCCCTCGCCCAACCCTCTTATAGCTCCCCAACCTCTTCATTCCCCTTAGGAACCCCTATCCCAGCTGGTTACACTTCCCCTTTCGCCCCTTGCCACAGCCCCTCCAACCCTCTACTACCATAGATCCATTGCCTCTTTCCCTCTTATCCACAACCACAAAACTACTCTTTTTCTCCACCACAAATCTGAAATGTCGCTCCTTTCCCTCCCTACTATAGCACCACTAGCCCTCCTCTCACACCACACCTCTCGTTACACCATTCCATCCCCACCACAGTGCCACCACATTACCGAAAACCCTTACCCCACCATTAAACAACAGAGAGAGAGAGAGAGAGAGAGAGAGGCCATACCTTTGTAAGGGATAAGGAATGGCGAGTCCACTGTGAGGGAGATTGGAAGAGGCTGAAGAGATGTTGACATTGAGCATACAATGAGGTGCTAGGGTTTTATTTGGAAAAAGTCTCAAAACGATTTGTCTTCACAAATTCAATCTTCTTTTCCCGCTGAGAGTAATGGAAGAGAAAAAGGCACCAGTTTAGGATATATTATTATATAAAAACAATATATTCAAAACTACATGCAATCACATTAATTAAAAGGTATGAATAAAAAATAAATATATAATCACATTTTATTTAAAAATGACATAAAAATAAATATTATTACACTCAATTAAATTAAGTATGATTAAAATATCAATCTAATTTTTTTTAACACACTTTTAAAAAAAAAGATTTTTTTTTTTGTCAAAGTATGATCCTTATGTGTTTTTGTAGTAATGATATAATCACAGTTTAATTAGAAGGTGTGATTAAAATATATATATATATATATAATCACACTTATTTAAAAAATGTGATTAAAAAATAGTAGTGTATATATAATCACACTTTAATTTGAATGTGTGATTAAAAAATATATAAATAATCACACTTTAATTAGAATGTGTGATTAAAAAACATATATATAATCACACTTGTTTAAAAAGTGTGATTAAAAAGTAGTAGTGTATATATAATCACACTTTAATTTGAATGTGTGATTAAAAAATATATAAATAATCACACTTTAATTAGAATGTGTGATTAAAAAACATATATATAATCACACTTGTTTAAAAAGTGATTATAATTACACTTAGTAAAAAATATATAATTACACTTTTAAATATAATTGAAAAGTGTTATTAAAAATATATATATAATCACACTCAATTGAAAAGTGACATAAAAATATAATATCATTTTCACACTTCCAATAAGTGATTAAAATAATTTTTTTTTTTATCAAAAAGTGATCTTTAACTATTTTTTATTGTCAAATGTGATCTTTAAGGCTATTCATATAGTAGTGAAAAACCAAAATTTTATTGAAGTAGGGATATTTTACAAGAGAAGAGAGAAAAAAAAAGAATAAAAGAAAAATAAAACTTAAAACTCTGCCTCAACAACAAGGGTGAGAGCATGCCCTTTTATATTACAAATGCGGATAAAAGAGCGGTGTTGCCTTGTCATTCGACATTAATTAATTACACCTTATCCTATCTGGCGATGTCATGCATGACGATTTCGATATTATTTTTTAATCGGATAATGGGGAATCGCTTTGCAAAGTCCTTTGTCTTGATCTGCGACACTTAATCATGTCGTTGCCCTTTGCTGTTGCTTTTGGCGAGCTTTTCGGTGAGGACATCTGTCATGGCATCCCAAAAATCACCAAAGTGGGTATCATCGTCATCGGGTAATTGGCTTTCTCCAGCTAACACGTGTTCGGCTGGATCAATATCTGGTTCGGATGAGGGCTGACTGGTGCCTGACTTCATAGAGATGTCATCTTCTGGTGGAACAGTTTGTAAAAATTGTTCTTTGAGATAATTCATGCTTTTGATGATAATCTCATTTTCAGATAATTCAGGATGCTGATTTCTTAATTCTTTTTGAATTTGAATAAACGGATTCTGAGATAAGGCAGGTGAAGCAGTAATGGTCGCTGACAGCTTTCAAGATGCTTGTGCATGTTCCTGGATTTTAGTAACTGTTTCTGATATGATCGAATTCATGCCTTTATCCCACCATTTAACAAAGAAAATTCGTTTAAGGCGGGGCACCTTATTCTGATAGTCACAAGCAAAATCCCATTTCCAAATCCATGGGATACTGAAGCGGATGGTAAAATGGACCAACGATTTATTGATAGATAAATCTCTGTTTTTATTAAGATAAGCATAAGCCCTGGAATAGGCATAATGCCAATCATTATAAGCAAGTCGGATCTCTTCTGGTAAGATATCAAGAGATAACCCAAATTTATCCCACCACACGAGGAACCAGTTGGGTACATCGTGTTTGAGAACATCAGGGCAAATCCGGATAAACCAAGAATGAGAACGGATAGGATTCTGGTAATAAAACACCTGGGTGAAAGCATCAAGATAATCCCAGTAGGTATATTTAGTCTGTTTGTTACGGAGATCAAGGTCCCGTAAGGTATGCGGATGAATACCCCAAGTGGCTATGGGCATAAGATTGCGGATAGTGATTTTGCTAAACGAGATAGGACTCGTAGATTTATGCGGATCATGGAGATGATGCTTGAATTCACAAGCTCCAGTTTCAGTTAAAATTTGTTCATAAATGTAACGATACTGATCAAAATGAGGAGGTGACTGTTGAGTGGAGAGATATCTTTTCTTAAGCTCCCACGGATCTTGCATCCATTGTTCATCAGCGGATTCAATCCAGAGGACAGTTTCCTCAGTAATACTGTTTGGTGTATACGGATCTTCTGTTTTAAGAAGTATATCCTTGGCGGATTCAGTACTGGTTTGACCTCGTGAGAGGACTGGATATTCTGTTTCATAGCGTGGGGTATGACCACCACGGCCACGCCCACGGCCTCTATGGCCCCTGCTGGTCATGCTCCTCTTCGGGAGCTCCCTTCTGGAGATATTCCCTGGTTAAGAAATCAGGCAAAGAGTTATTTTCGCCTTTAATATGTTCAATGTCAAAATCAAAATTAGATAAATAACTTTGCCAAGTGAGGAATATCTGTTTAGATGCTAAATTTTTCACATCTTTTTTGAAAATCTGTTTTGCAGCAGAACAATCAACTCTGATAAGAAAATACTGATTTAAAAGATCATCCTGGAATTTTAAAACACATTTTACAATGGCTAAACATTCCTGTTTAATAGTGGAATAATTCAAAGCAGCTTTATTCCAATGACCAGAATGAAATCTTAATAATTCTTCCTTCTGGGTTTTGGGATTAAGCTGTTTTAAGATTCCACCAAATCCTTCATTGGAAGCATCAGTTTCAACAATTTTCTTCCAATTGGGATTAGGTAACTGTAAGCATGGTAACTGTTTAACTTTAGTTTTAATTTTCCGTACAGCTGCGGTATGTAGAAAATTAATAAATCAGGAATTTTACCAGGATAAAAATAAAGAATTCAGAAAATGGTATTTTACCACACATCATCCAGAACAATTAGAACAATATAAGACTCAATACTATCAACATCTTGAGTTACATCAGAAAATAATATTCTTTAAAGAATGGTTTCAAGATGAGACCCAACCTAAAATAACAGCTATTGAAGATCAGTATAAAACTTGGACCACAGCAGACGGTCAAGTAATCAATTCTATTCATCCACCGCCTCAGGCTTTAGAATTAGTTCCTAATGGTGAAACCACTAGGCAACCTCTAGTAGCTACTGCATATATAGATGCACAATCTGGCAGGCTTAGTAAAAATGAATTCATCCAATCGAAGATTTAAGCTTAATCGTTAGACAACATAATTATACAAATCTTATTTGTCAAACTATGAGTAAGCGATAACTGTAATTGAAGACATAGTTTCTACTTTTAAAGATAGAAGCTTAGCCCCACCTGTAGCTGGAACTTCAGCTGTTCATCCAGTATCCATTAAACCTCCATTAGAGATCAGTAATTTTAAGCTAAAAGCTTCCAATACCGAATTTATGGATACCCTTTTACAGAAAATGCAACATCTCAATGTTCGCCCTCCAGAACCTCCACAAGAATCATCAAGTGGAACTATTAATATGCTTAGATCCGAACCACAGAGTGGTGATGAACTATCACCCGAACAGATTAATGAAATTCAGTTGAATTTTCAAGAACCCTCATCTGTTAATAAATTACATTCTTACAGTCCCAGCCGACCACATAGCCTCCCATATACCAGAAATTATTATGCTAGGCCAACTCCTCCTGATCTCCTTTATGAGGAAGCCTACCTTAATGAACAGAGTAGTTATCATGGCAAGACTATCTATGAATGGAACATAGATGGTGCATCTGAGTATGCTATTTATAAAGAATTACATCAAATGCTAATGTTTGCAACTGTATGTCGACAATACAGTAACCAGGATCAAGCTATTGCTAAATTTATTATCAATGGCTTTACCGGCCAACTTAAAGGTTGGTGGGATAATATCCTCACCCATGCCCAACAACATGAAATTCTTCATTCCGTTAAAGTGGAAATTGATCCAACCACTCAACAACCAGTGCAACAGCAAGATGCTGTTTATACCCTTATCCAAACAATTATTCTCCACTTTGTGGGTACCAGTACTAGTTCTCAAGATCGTGGTAGAGAACTTCTCCAGAATCTCCGCTATCCATCCCTTACCCATTTCCGATGGTACAAGGATGTTTTCCTCCTCAAGGTCATGCAACGCCCTGATGGTAACAGTATTCACTGGAAAGCCAAATTTATTGATGGCCTTCCTACTCTCTTTGCCGAACGCGTTAGGAAAAAACTTCGGGACCGCCATGATCGGATGGCTATTCCTTACGAACAGTATACTTATGAACAACTTTGTTCCATAATAACTGATGAAGGATTATCTTTGTGCAATGATCTTAAACTTCATTACCAGATGAAACAACAAAATCTTACAGGACGCAAAGAGTTAGGTGAATTTTGCGATCAATTCGCCTATGAACCCATGATTCAATATCCAAATAAACCAAGGAAGATACACCATAAAAAATCTTCAAAATCTTATAAAACCCATAAAACTAGCCATCCGAAACCAAGGAAGAAGTTTTATTCCAAAAAACCTTCAACCAGTAAATCCACTGAAAAAAGAAAAAATAAATCAGAAGTTAAATGTTATAAATGTGGACAAACAGGACACTATGCTAACCGATGTAAATCAAAAGCAAAATCTAAGGTTAATGAGTTAATTTTAGATGAGAAACTTAAAGAACAAATAATTAATGCTTTAGAAGCAGAAGAAAATTCATCTAGTGAAGAATCCCCATCTGAAGATGAAATCAACCAGTTATATTCTACATCCTCTACAAGTGATGATGAAGAGCCAACAGAATCTTGCCCTTGCAGCAATAACCAGGAACAAATCGCAGAAATTAATTACTGGAAATCCATAGTAGAAATGAATGGTTTACATTTAGGAGAACCCAGTAGCATTAATGTTTTAACTGATACTCAAAGAGATATGCTTGCTGTAGCCGACCAGATACAGGATCCCGAAATAAAATTAAAATATTTAAAAATGTGTTATGAACACCAACAAACAGTACAAGAAACACCAAACATACCTGACTATTCTTACAGCTTGAAACATGTAGTAGACAAAATTCAAGCTCAAGCACAACCAGTTGTTGAACAACCAACAACAATCCAAGATTTAAAAATGGAAATAAATATTTTAAAAACAGAAGTTAAACATTTACAAACAGCTAGTGCAGCAGCTATTAAAGATATTAAATATCTTCATACTCAATTATCACAAAAACAGAAAGAAGTAATCACAGAAACTGAACAAAAACTTGAATCTAAAAATGAAAATGAATCTGATCAGTATTTGTTACTTGTAAATCAGGTAACCTTTCAGAAATGGTACATAAAAATAACTTTTATGATCAAACCTGATTTCATTATTAAAGATGCTATTGCCTTAGTAGATAGCGGAGCAGATATGAACTGTATTCAAGAAGGTATAGTTCCTACCAGATATTTTGAAAAAACTACTCAGAGTTTGACCAGTGCAAGCGGTAATTCCATGCAAATCAGGTATAAGATACCAGAAGCTTATATTTGTAATAATGATCTCTGCCTTCCAACATCATTTGTTTTAGTCAGAAATCTATCTACAAATATTATTCTAGGCACACCATTCTTATGTCTTTTGATGCCTATTCTAAAAATTGATTCAACCGGTATCTATTCCCAATTGCAAGGAAGATCTGTTATTTTTGAATTCATTACACAACCATATACTAAAGAACTAGATCAAATTCGTGATTTAGTAAGTTTTAAACAAAATCAAATTAATTTTTTGACCAAGGAAGTTTCTTTCTTAACAACAGAACAAAGGTTACAACAGCCTTCTTTGCAACAGAAAATCAAAATGATCACAAATGAATTTCAAACAAAAGTTTGTGGTACTATTCCTAATGCTTTTTGGAATAGAAAAAAATATATACAGTTACTTTACCATATGAACCCGATTTTGATGAAAAATATATTCCAACTAGAGCTCGCCCTAGTCAAATGAAAAAGGAATATATGGAATTATGTAAAACCGAAATTCAAAGTCTCTTAGATAAAAAGCTCATCAGACCAAGTCACTCCCCTTGGAGTTGTACAGCTTTCTATGTAAATAAAAATGCCGAAATTGAACGAGGTATTCCTCGCCTTGTTATTAATTATAAACCATTAAATGATAAATTGAAATGGATCAGATATCCTCTTCCGAACAAAAAAGATCTTTTGGATCGTTTACAGGATGCAATTATCTTCTCCAAATTTGATTTAAAATCAGGATATTGGCAGATTGAAATTGCTGAACAGGATCGTTATAAAACTGCATTTACAGTACCATTTGGCCATTATGAATGGAATGTAATGCCCTTTGGCCTTAAAAATGCTCCATCAGAATTTCAACATATTATGAATGATATTTTCAATCCGTATTCTGAATTTACTTTGTCATACATCGATGATGTATTAATTTATTCCTCATCAATTGAACAGCATATTAAACATCTTAATATTTTTAAGCATGTTATTCACAGAAATGGTTTAGTGCTCTCAGCACCAAAGATGCAATTGTTTCAGACAACTATCAGATATTTTGGACATAATATTTCAAATGGAAGTATTATTCCCATCAACCGCAGTATTGAGTTTGCTTCTAAATTTCCTGATGAAATTAAGGATAAAACTCAATTACAACGATTCTTAGGGAGTCTTAATTATATCCGTGATTATTATCCTAATGTTGCATCTGATTGCAGTATCTTATTTACCAGACTTCGGAAAAATCCTCCCCCTTGGGGTGAAGAACATACCGCAGCAGTACGGAAAATTAAAACTAAAGTTAAACAGTTACCATGCTTACAGTTACCTAATCCCAATTGGAAGAAAATTGTTGAAACTGATGCTTCCAATGAAGGATTTGGTGGAATCTTAAAACAGCTTAATCCCAAAACCCAGAAGGAAGAATTATTAAGATTTCATTCTGGTCATTGGAATAAAGCTGCTTTGAATTATTCCACTATTAAACAGGAATGTTTAGCCATTGTAAAATGTGTTTTAAAATTCCAGAATGATCTTTTAAATCAGTATTTTCTTATCGAGTTGATTGTTCTCACAAGAAATGATTTTCAAAAAAGATGTGAAAAATTTAGCATCTAAACAGATATTCCTCACTTGGCAAAGTTATTTATCTAATTTTGATTTTGACATTGAACATATTAAAGGCGAAAATAACTCTTTGCCTGATTTCTTAACCAGGGAATATCTCCAGAAGGGAGCTCCCGAAGAGGAGCATGACCAGCAGGGGCCATAGAGGCCGTGGGCGTGGCCGTGGTGGTCATACCCCACGCTATGAAACAGAATATCCAGTCCTCTCACGAGGTCAAACCAGTACTGAATCCGCCAAGGATATACTTCTTAAAACAGAAGATCCGTATACACCAAACAGTATTACTGAGGAAACTGTCTTCTGGATTGAATCCGCTGATGAACAATGGATGCAAGATCCGTGGGAGCTTAAGAAAAGATATCTCTCCACTCAACAGTCACCTCCTCATTTTGATCAGTATCGTTACATTTATGAACAAATTTTAACTGAAACTGGAGCTTGTGAATTCAAGCATCATCTCCATGATCCGCATAAATCTACGAGTCCTATCTCGTTTAGCAAAATCACTATCCGCAATCTTATGCCCATAGCCACTTGGGGTATTCATCCGCATACCTTACGGGACCTTGATCTCCGTAACAAACAGACTAAATATACCTACTGGGATTATCTTGATGCTTTCACCCAGGTGTTTTATTACCAGAATCCTATCCGTTCTCATTCTTGGTTTATCCGGATTTGCCCTGATGTTCTCAAACACGATGTACCCAACTGGTTCCTCGTGTGGTGGGATAAATTTGGGTTATCTCTTGATATCTTACCAGAAGAGATCCGACTTGCTTATAATGATTGGCATTATGCCTATTCCAGGGCTTATGCTTATCTTAATAAAAACAGAGATTTATCTATCAATAAATCGTTGGTCCATTTTACCATCCGCTTCAGTATCCCATGGATTTGGAAATGGGATTTTGCTTGTGACTATCAGAATAAGGTGCCCCGCCTTAAACGAATTTTCTTTGTTAAATGGTGGGATAAAGGCATGAATCCGATCATATCAGAAACAGTTACTAAAATCCAGGAACATTCACAAGCATCTCGAAACTGTCAATGACCACCATTCTCGCTTCACCTGCCTTATCTCAGAATCCGTTTATTCAAATTCAAAAAGAATTAAGAAATCAGCATCCTGAATTATCTGAAAATGAGATTATCATCAAAAGCATGAATTATCTCAAAGAACAATTTTTACAAACTGTTCCACCAGAAGATGACATCTCTATGAAGTCAGGCACCAGTCAGCCCTCATCCGAACCAGATATTGATCCAGCCGAACACGTGTTAGCTGGAGAAAGCCAATTACCCGATGATGATGATACCCACTTTGGTGATTTTTGGGATGCCATGACAGATGTCCTCACCGAAAAGCTCGCCAAAAGCAACCGAAAGGGCAAACGACATGATTAAGTGTCGGCAGATCAGGACAAAGGACTTTGCAAAAAGCAAATTCCCCCTTGCGCCAGGTAAATCAGTCGAAAATCAGTCATCTAGAGCTCGTCGAGTACTTTATCCCTGCAAAAAATCACGTTGATCGGATATCGATAACCAATGTAATTTTTTGTAGGGATAAAGTACTTGACGAGCCCTACATTGAACGCCTTGAATCATCGATACGAGCTCTATGGTGGACCCATGGAGACCCAACAGTATTGTCCAATCTGATTACGGATTGGACACAAGCCACATCTTTTTTTAATGAATAATACTAGCACTTTCTTGGTTATAAAGTTCTATTTGATTTGATTTTCAGAATCTATTTTCACAAAAAATTTCTAAAAAACTAAAAATCAAATTGGTAAAAAAATTAAGAACACTTATCATTGTTATATAATTTTATCTTTTGGGAAGGTAGAAATAATTTTTTAAAATTAATTTTTATATTTATTTTCGTTCAATCAATTTCTATTTTTTCAAAAATAATTCTAAAAATAGTCTAAAAAACTCAAGTAAAACATGGCAATAATTTTGATATCATTATTAAATCAATCTATTAAATCAAAAAATTCAAAACTAAAAATATTTCATATATTAAACATATTAATTACGCATTAAAAGTCTAATAACCATCATTTACATGATAACTATAAAAAAATATATGTTAAAAACAAAAACAATCATCCAAAAACATTAATAAAAATAACCACTCATTACATATTCATCATCCAAACACATACTAAAAATTAACTTGGTAAAAAAATTAAAAAAATTTATCATTTTTATATAATTTTATCTTTGATAGGTAGAAATAAATTTTAAAAATTTAAAAATATCTTTTTTATATTTATTTTTGTCAAACTATTTTATATTTGATTAAATTGACAATTTTACTCTTAAAATGGAGTATTATCCATTTGCAAAGAAAACAACATTTTTAATATCTTTATTTAAAAAGATATTCAAAATTTAAAATTAAATATATCATAATTAAAAAATTATGAATCAGAATAACACATTACTAATATAATTCGTCCTACATAAAATGAGAGGAACAGGTGACATGCTTTGGAATAGTCCTCTCCAATTATAACTGCCAATAGTCACGAAAAGAAGGTGTTTTATGGCCCTACCCTCCCAACATGATAGCATCCCATGCGAGATCCACTTAGAGAAATGACTAATAGAATTACTCTCCACATGAATTTTTCACTTAGGGTTGGCTTGTTTTGAGAGATGAAAAAAAAAATGAGATTAAGATAGATGCAGGTCTTACTAATATTATGTTTATTTTGAAAGATAAAAAGGGAATTGATTAGGGCATGTTTGGATTGAGATAGAGACCAAAGACTTGGTATTAGAAAATTAGTCCTCCGACTTAGTTTCTTCTTTTTTTTTTTTTTTTTTTTTACATCTTGGGCATTTTTTTTTTTTTTGAACATTAATGTTTAATGTTTTTGTATTTTTTGTAAAGTAAACATCATAATTTTATTTGTTTTATTATTTTATATTTCTTTTATATAAAAATAATTTAACAATCTCCACACTAATAACTATCATTAAAATAAATACAATTTTACTTAATCTTCACACTAATAACTATCATTAAAACAAATATAATTTTAATTAATCCCTCACTATTAATTTTACACTATCAATCTTCTCTATTCTATCTCTAAAAACAAATCATCTCTTAAAAACATGTTTTATAGCCTTACATTCCTAACATAATAACATCACACGCAACATCCACTTTATAGAAAAATGAGTAATAGAATTATTCTCCACATGAATTATTCATTCTTATTAAAACCTAAAAAGTGCGCTACGAGTTCACCATTAGTTTGACTATTAGATGACTCTCGAGAAGCACATCCATCAATTCACTATCATAATGTCTCACTCACTACATTATCGCCTTATCTGAACTATGAACTATGGACTTTTCACTTACTAACATTATTATTGCCTAAAACAACTTTTTAACTTATGTTGGCTATGTTTGGGAAGAGGAGTTGGAGGCTATTATAGTCTCAAATAAAAATTTAGCCAAAAAATTTATTGTTCAAAATTTTTTTAAAAAATAAAAAAATAAAAAATAGATCAATCGCTTGTAAGAGTAGGCACCCTAATCGCTTGCCTACACAAATTGTTCCATCAATGAGTAAATTACGATTTTACCCCTCTACATCAATTTAAAAAAATATATTTTTAGGAATAAATTGGTCATTTTAACTTCAAACATCATTTCAACACATTTTTCAATACAACAACTCAAATAAAATCCATCTCATCTTCCCAAACACAAAAATTAAAATAGCCTATCAAAATAGCCAAAAAGTCAAAAAGCCTCTAAAATAGTCACTTTCCAAACAAGGCCATTATGCTAAGAATGAAATAATTTGACTTATATGCCTTAACCAAAAGGGTCCAAATTAATACGTATGAACTTTTTATTGAAGGTAAAGAATTTGAGTGTACCAGAGTAGTTCCCTTGATGATGTCTTGACTCTCGTGTCCAAACACCAACCCATCACCATCCTCAGGGAAGCAAGACAACAACACATCCACGAAGTCTCTTTCATCTTTATTCACCTTCCCTTCTCTTATTCTCTGCACATGTTCTTCAAGCAACATACTCAAGAAATAATCCATCTCTTTACCATTCCTCTTCATAGCCTTCACATTACCCTGCAAATCTAACCATTCAATCCCAGGAATCACGTCCGAACACTCAGAAACACCACTCAAATACATGAACTCATCCATCGTTCTCGCGAACTGCCTTGCCTCCTTGTCTCTCTCACTGTCACCGAAGTTGTATCTCTTTCCCGCAATCACCCGTAGCATCAAGTTCAGCGTCACTTGCCTAAACCATTCACTCATTTTCACCTTGCACTCTGTTTTGGAAACATAGCAGAGACAGAAAAAAAAAAAAATGATTACTTAAAATTAGAAGACAAAAAGAAAAAAAAAAAAAAAAAAAAGAAAGGAAAATTTGCAGTTTGCCTTTTGTCTGGATAAATAAGGGAATCTCTCATATTTTGTTTGGGAGGTCAAATATAATCTGTGTGTTTGCTTGTGGGTTTTGAATTGAAATTTCTCTACCTCTTATTAACGATTTTGGATATGCACATGATTGATCTTATCTTATTTTGGGTGTCAATATAATTGGGATGCTTACCATAAACAATGATGCAATTTTTTTTCAAATTATTTTGTATTTTTCTCAGAGTTAATAAAATTATCTTTGATTGCCACTAAAAAAAAAAAAAAAAAAAAAAAAAAAAAACCCAAAAGAAAAGTAAAGGAAAAAAAATTTGTTTCATGTTATATGGTTAAAATAACTTTTTTATAAGGGTCACTTTTTAAATTTCTTCAGTATATTTAAAGGATAATTATGATATTATAAATGGTACTAATTAGTTGATTTCTTTCCAATTTCATTACTAAAATAAAAAAAAAAGACAATTTTTAGAGTAGTAATATTAGAGAAAAAAAAAAAATTTTTTTGAAAAAAAATCAAATTTTTTTTTTTTTTAATTTTTTTTTTTGATTTTTCTGTTCAAATTTATTTTTGTTTTCAAATTCCAGAATTTGCCGTTGATCCGGTTGATTTTTTTTTTTTTTTTTTTTTTTTTTTTTTTTTTTTTTTTTTTTTTTTTTTTTTTTTTTTTTTTTTTTTTGAACTTTTTGAACCCTTTTCGACCGGGGGTGGAATCGGTTGGTTGAAAAAAAATTTTTTTTTTTTTTTTTTTTTTTTTTTTTTTTTTTTTTTTTTTTTTTTTTTTTTTTTTTTTTTCTTTTTGGTTGTTCAAATGATGTCAAACCGGATCCGGACTGGATGGTCGGTCTCTCAAAAAAAACAACGGGTGGATTGGTAGTGAAATTGGAAATTTTAACTAATGTACTCGCATGAAAGAAAGATTTGAATTGTCGATTTGATATCAATCGATGAAACCGTTGAGTGAAAAAAAGAAACATTTTTTTTCAAAAAAAAAATTTTTTGTTGGATTATTTGAGCAGATTGGAGATGGTCTTATGTACTCAACAAATTTTATCAAAAAGAATATTTCTATTCAAGCACAAAAATTAGACCTCATTTTTAGATCAAATGATATGTCATTCTATTAAAATATTTAAGTCAAATCTCTATATAATTTATTCACTAATAACCAACTAATCATCCTGATAACATATCACTAAGTTTAGAAAGTGGATTTAAAAAATGAGCTTATATATCAAATTTTATTATTTTTTTATTTTTAATTTCAAAAAAAATCAATATATGGTTTAGAGTAATGCTATGGATTTCAAAAAAAATTATCAAGAATTATATATAATATTTATATGGGCGTTGGTGGGCCTTGATTTGGTCCCATGTCGATGATCCAAACAGTTGAATGTGTAGAATTTATCAAGTATATCATTCTTGCAAAAAATTACGTTGATCTGAAATCGATAACCACTTGATTAGATTACATTTTTAAAATAATTTTCAAAATAAATTATAACAAATATGCGATATGATCAAATAGTTATTAATATCTAATCAACGTAATTTTTTGAAAAATAATGTATTTGATGAATTCTATATATTCAACGATTTAGATCATCGACATAGATCCAAATTAGGATCCACCAGTGCCGAACAACCCCCTCCAATTACTGGGGAGGAGCTGAGTTGAGTCCTTTATATAATTTATATTTATATTTATTTTAGACATGGACCCACAATGCATGAACTAAATCTCAACCTCATATTTGCTTTCATGATAAATTTCTGCACCAAAATTCTAAGAGAGTAGAGAGACTTGTAAAAGAAATGAGTTAGTCTGTACCTTAAAAAAAAATAGGAAAATTTAGTCAAAACATTTTCATTAGACTCTTGTTTGATAAAAAAGATAGTTCAATTTATTTTGTTTCATAAACTCTCTAAGGAAAAAATACATAATTGAATAAAAGCAAAATAAAAAATATATATATATATATTTTTTTCTTGAACAATATTACTAGAGTAATACGTTACTATGAACCAGAATAACATTTTTTTTTGGTAAGTAAATAACATGTTACTGTCAAATAGAGTAACATATTCCTGTTACTGTATACATTAAATTCGCCGGTATTAATTTTTTTTTTATAAAGAATTTCATAGTCAACATGAATCTTATTTGATAGATCTGGATGAAAGAATTCTAAAAATATTCAAAGTGTTTGATTTGAGTTTTTTTGATTAAGTTTTTTAAAAATTGAATTTTTTGATTTTTATATTTTTTTTTTGTTTTTAGTAAATATTTTTAAAATTTTAAACATTTTTTTTTTACTTTTTTAGATGCACTTTATTTAGATGCATTTAAAAAGTAAAAAATTTGTGAAAAAATATTTTAAAAAATTAATAAATACATAAAAATAAAAAAAATGTACTGAATTCTTGTAATTTTTTTTACATTTTTGGTATTTAGTGAATTTTTAAAAAGTTTTTTTACAATTTTTTTACTTTTTAGGTATATTTATGTTACTTGAAAAGTAAAAATAAAAAATAAAATAAAAAAAACAAGAAAGTAGAATTTTTTAAAAAGTAAAAAAAAAATACTTAAAATATTAAAAAATTACTTAAAGTAAAAAAAATAAGAAAGTAAAATTACTTAAAATATTAAAAATTACTTAAAATATGTCTAAAAAGTAAAAAAATAAAAAAAAATTACTTAAAACATTAAAAAAATTCAATAAAAACAAAAAAAAAATAGAAAGCAAGAAAGTACAATTTTCTGAAAAGTATTTTTTGAAAAACCTAACCAAACAAGGTATTAATTTTATTAAAAACTGACATCTACATCCAAAGTTATATTATTTTAAAGTTTAATATTTTGATAATAATTATATATATGGTACTTTTTAAGAAATTTTTTTTGTGTTTGTCTTTAATGTGTTAAAGTTTTATTACGAGAAGATTTTGACCAAATTATCCAAAAAAACCTCAAATTTTTACCTAGATTAAACAAATGTGATAGAGATTGAATGAATATATTGTAAGATTCATATGTAAAATAAATCTGATGAATATATTAAAATTTTGAATTTTGAGTATAATTTCTGGATTTGTAAAATCACTGCAAACAAATTGATTTCTGTCCCTTTTTTTTCTCATTCCACATCATGTTTTTTTTGAAACTTATCCAAACAAACCAAGAGAGATATTTATTTTTTACTGTTATTTTTATAATCGAAATCACCCAATTCAAACTGATTATTTATGAAACTAGCGTTTTTGATACTGAGTAAATAGAGCTCTTTGATCGACAAGTCCACCTCCAGGGCTCGGACATGCTTCAACGACTCCAAATGGCGGTTAGAGAGGAGGTCTTGGGTGGTGATTTTACGAAGCTCGCGCCAGTAGTCATCGGAAGGTCCGAGCGCGGAAATGGCGCCATTGTAGCCCATGTATTTGAGTGCTGCGGTTTGGGGCCGAGACATGAAAGCTCGGTCGTTGACAGTGAAGCATTCGGTAATTGTTTCTTTGCTGCTCACCACGATGGCTCGGTGGAACCCAAGTCTGATTGTAAATATGGGACCGTGTCGGTCGGCCATGGCGGCGAGGGTTCGGAAGAGTGGGGTTTGGCCGGCGAGGAGGTGGAGGTGGCCGATGATCGGCCACGCACCTTTCGGTTCGGGGGCTTGGGTACCGGTCTTGGACATCCATATTTTGGAGAGTACAAGTAGGGCTACAAGGATTCCGGTTGCTTGAAGTAGAGGAACAAAATCCATTTTTAGAAAGAGTGTGAAGGAAGAAGGGAGAAAGGGAGAGGAAGACTATGGAGAGGTGAGAGGATTGTTGAGAAACCTGATGGATGGAGGTACAATATTTAGGCCAAGTTTGGATACTTCTTAAAAAATCAAAAAGTCAAAAAGTTACTCAAAAAGTTAATATTATTCATCAAAAATTAATAATTATGGCTGCACAATTCTCAATTCAAATTTTACCTTACAAATCAATTTTTATAATTTTTTATTATATATTTTTTCATAAAAAGTCAAAAAGTTAATCAAAACATTCATATTTTTTACCTCAAATTTTTAGTCTAAAAAGATAAAAAGTATACTTATTTAGGGCACCCCAAACAACCCCTTATACACACAGAGGTAGGGATTGGTCATTGGATAAAAAAAAGAAAAAAAGAAAATGGACCAATCACACTCTATGGAAGTCACCCCAGTGGAGGTTTGACGCTTTTTCCACTCCCAATTTTATAGAAAATTCTTCTATACAACTATTTGAGTGTGGTTTTAAATGACTAGTTATTGATCTAAATTATAAGATTTATTATTTTAGTGTTAGAATTTTAAAAAATAAAATATTAAAAGTCAATTTGTTAATAAAAGAGGACCATTGTTTTGAGAACACTGAATCATTACTCTAATTTTACAGATAATAAATATTATGCTACCTCGTCACCAAATATTGGAAATAAAGTGGAACATTCATTTTATAGGAGGAGGATTCCTTCTGGTTTAGATTTTGGACGAGAGGACATTATTTGGACCCATAGAATCCATTCAAGTTATGTTTTAATTATCTAAATCGTTTATTTTATCGAACACTTATTTTATCCATAAAAAAATTTAAATCGATTTAATAATTTTAACTTATTCAATTTATTGTATTTATCAAAACAAAAAAAAAAAATATATGTATATATAGTTCATTTTTTAAAATACAAGATCAAAAATAGAAAATTCCAAAAAATAAGAAACATAATCAATTTTGTTCATAAAAACATAATCAATTTTTTAAAATACAAGTTCATTTTTTTAATGTCTTCCATAAAAGAGAGGCCAATCCGGCCAATCCCACACACACAGCAATGATCACCTTTCACAATTAATTTTCTTTCTCTGAGGAGAAGAAAAATATAGATAATTTTAAATATTTATATTGGTTTTCAATTAACAATTTAAGAGGAACCGATTTCTAAAAATACAAAAATGATGATTTTATTTTGTCTTTTATTTTCAATAATTATGTTATTTTTAAAATAAATGCTTCAAATCTCTCATCTTTAAAACTTGTGCCAAACAAACACAATACGTTTTTTGCGTAAACTATTTTTTACAAATAATAATAATAATAATAATAATAATAATAATAATAGTAATATTTTTATTGGCTCAATACTACAGACCCATAAAGTTTATTAAAAAATATCAAATTTCTTTCAAAATTCAAAATTCTATATATATAGGATTTTTTGTCTCTTTAAATTTATTAAGAATCAGGCAGTGATGCATGGCATAGGATTTTTTGTCTCTAAATTTTTTTTATTATCTTATTTGAAAATACTCATAATATCATGTTTTGGAATTATTGTTTCTCTAAATTTTAATAATTTAATAATTATAAATAGTTTGAGACAATGATATAATGCAAAACGAAAATTTTCATTTAGTGGCAATTTCAAAAAAGTACTATAGTTTTATGAACAAAATTAAGAATTTAATTATTAATACTTGATAAATTTATCATTAATCTATAATTTTTCTTTAAAAGCTTACCCTAAATCAATATTTTCTTTCATAAAAATTAATGATAGAGAATTATTGGATGTCATGCATATCCCTTTTTAGTTATAATTTGATGTTGTGTTTATTGCAACAATAATTATGTTAGTGCTGAGATTAACACTACAACAAAATGCACCTTTGGCGACCAAATTTGGCAACTAAAACTTTTTTGGTCGCCAAAAGTCAGACCTTTAGCGACTAATTTTCCTATTAGTCGGCAATGTTGTGCACTTTTGGCTACTAAAATTTTTTAGTAGCCATATATTAGCTATTGGCGATTAAAATTAAATTTGGTCGCTACAAATATGAAAATAGGTGACTAAAAAAATTTTTAGTCATGCTTTGTCTATATTTTAGGATACTAATTCTAGTTTTAGTTGGCGTACATAGTCTTTTGCCAACCAAAAAAGTTTTAGTTGCTAAAAAATAGGCTAATTTATTGGGGAACTCTTTCTCGACCAAATAATTTAGTTGGAAAATATCAACTACCATCACCTATGGAACTCCTAAGATCCTTACCTTAGACTTGTAAAAGCTTGATGATTCAGACTGGGGACCATTCTAGATAACTGGAGATTCCCACAATTATTCTAGGTAGTGGCCTTTTACTGTAAAGTTCAATAACTTACTACTGTTCATGGGAACTTTGAAGTCTAATTAAGAAACACCAGTTAATTGCATAAAGCCTTTTTACTTTTTTATGCTTTAAATTGGTCATATAAGTTATATTTCATTTTTCACTATATAGCATGTCTTGTGTTAAGTCATAGTCTACAATCTTTCCTTGTGGCATCATACCTGTTATGTATGTCCTCTTCCTTGTTCTATATTACCTCAACTTGTTCTATAGCCCATGCCAAGCAAATAGGAAAGATGTATTGTATGCTTTATCATGGTCATTTTTTTACAATTTGCATATTTCCACAATTGTAAACTCAGGTCATAGAAGATAATAATTTAATAAACCTCATCTGGTGATGAAAAGACATGGTCTTACATTTCAAATAGCTAATCTCATTCTAACGTCTAAGCAAGGGATTCAGATAAACCTACTGCTTAATCACTGGACTATTGGAGTTGAAGCTCGTTAAGGTACTTTTTGTTGTCTGCTCCATTTGAGCGATTTGTACACTCAACTTGCCTCAAAGGAAGCAGAGAATTGTGTTTCCCAAGTGCAACTGTTACTGCATCATTCAAGTTGCAACCTATGATGTAGTTCACTTTGTTGACTTTATGTCGGGGTTATCCTTTTTACATTAGAGCTAAACCTGTTAATTGCGTGCTTTAATATTGCTCTATTTGGTTGCTTAGAATGAGATGGAATGGAATGAAATGGTCATTCTTAGTCTCCACTACGGAATGATTATTTCCTTAGGATAATGAATGGTGATTCCATCTGCTAACTGCGTGCTCTAGAAGAAAAACAATAAATGCTAAAGGGAAAGTCTATTGCATTTAATTTATTCCATATATTGGCTCTTATTAAGCAAATTATTTCAGTTGTAGTTGTTGTTCTTCCCTTCTTTTTTGCCTTTGGACGGGGGGTGGCGTGATGGTTAGAGATGGCAATCCAACCTACCCCAAGAGGGGCAGATTTTCACACAAAAGCTCTGTCACACACACACATACTCTGCATAGGACCACTCAAGTATTCATCACCAAGCGTAACAAGATATTTTCACTGCTGATTAGTGTGATAAGATCCATGCTTTTGGCAATTGTGAACCTGCAACACAATGGCTGATGGTTGACCTTTACATAGTCATTTGACTCATGTGCAAGTTTTGGTTACTGTAAGCAAAAAATCTGCTGTAAAGGGCATCAATATAACACACTGATAATTCCATGTTAGAAGGCTCTTTGGATGTAACAAGTAGCTTTATCGTGACAAATATGCCTTGTGGGGATAGACGTGATGTAATTAACACACGTAGGTTGGGAGTTGGAGTGAAAATAACTTAAACTTAGCCGAAAAAGGCCTTTCGGGAGAGAAAATGCAAATCAACCCTAAACCACTCTATGGATGTCACGGATAGCTTCATCATGACAAATAGGATCTGTAGGAACATACGAGATGTAATTAGCACATGTAGGTTGGGAGTTGGTGTGGAAAATGCCGTAAACTTAGTTGAAAAAGGTCGTTCGGGGCCGAAAATGCAAAACAGCCCCCGAAAACCTCTATGGATGTCACGAGTAGCTTCCTTGTGACAAATAGGATCTGTGGGACCAGACGGGATGTAATTAGCACACATAGGTTGGGAGTTGGTATGAAAAACACTGTAAACTTAGTCGAAAAAGGCCGTTCGGGGGTGAAAACGAAAGACAGCCCCCAAACCCCTGTATGGATGTCACGTGTAACTTCCTTGTGACAAATAGGACCTGCGGAGACAAGCGAGATGTAATTAGCACACGTAGGTTGGGAGTTGGCGTGAAAAACGCCATAAACTTAGTCGAAAAATGCCTTTCGGGGCCGAAAAAGCAAAGCAGCCCCTGAACCCCTCTATGGATGTCACAGGTAGCTTCCTTATGACAAATAGGACCTGTGGGGACAGACATGATGTAATTAGCACACGTAATTGGGAGTTTGAGTGAAAAACAACTTAAACTTAGTCAAAAAAGGCCATTTGTTGAAAATGCAAAGCAGCCCCTGAACCATTTCAATGATGAGAATGATCATATAGATAGGTCCATTTATAAGATTCTAGGCGGTTTGGATTGACTAATCAATGGCCTAATTTATTGCATTGTCATAGCTTATATGCAATAGGCAAAACCATTTCAATGATCTTTCAATACATTGCAACATTTACTCAATAACATGACATTTCTGCTAAATGTGACAACCAAATAGGGTCATAAAGAACCAAACTAAAGAGAAACATACCTTATCTGCAGGCCCAATTTGACCTTAAGGTTGACCTTTAATCACATTCTGGTTTCACAAATAAGCATTGACCAAGTTGTTTTACAAAGAAATTTTATGTCATTACTCCTGAATATGCTGCACAACCTTACATTGATTGTCATTTTTCAGGGGCTAAATTTTTTTCTTATAACTACTGAATATATTGCACAACCTACATAATTGTCATTTTTTAGTGACTAAATTTTTTCTCATTACTGCTAAATATGTTGCACAACCTTACATTAATTGTAATTTTTTAGGGGCTAAATTTTTCCTCATTACTGCTAGATATATATGCTGTACGACCTTACATTGGTTGTCATTTTTTTAGAGGCTAATTGGACTTGCACTCCTGTGCACTTTGCGTTATTTAGGTTCTTAACATTTCAGTAATGTTAATTTCATTTTCAAAATATTATTATTGTAGGGATGAAACTACGTATACACCTTAGCCAAAAAAATAATAATAAAAAAAATCCTTTTAAGATCTAATAACTTTTTTTGGCATAGAAATTATGTTCAAATGTTATATGGAACTAATGGGTGTAATTTTTGTTTTGTAGACGGCTTTTGGCATAGACATTTGGATCTTCTATTTTTGTGTATAGAGGATAATTTACACTTTTGAACTGTCCCACTTTTTTGTCGTCGTCTACTTTTTGTGTGGAATTTGGATGAATCGTACATATAACTTTTGGTGGGGTATAGAATACTTTTGACATCGAACTTGTATTTATTGTCGTGGTTTATAGATTACATTTTGTCATGGTACAGATTACCATGATAATTTGTACCATGCCAAATGGCCATTTCACATAGTAGTACATATATTTTTGTATAAAGAGGACATTGTTTTTGTATGCTTATGTGTTATGAATGAAGTTATTATTTCCAATTGAAATATATACTTGGTTTGTATAGAAGTTGAAATTATAAGTTATTCTTTTTTGTTTGATGGTTGTGAGTGAAATATGTGTTATGGAATGGATGGTAATATATATATTGTTTTTTTTTTTATACCTGTTATAGATTGCGGTGGATACATACAGGTCATAGACAAATTAATTGAAAAAAGAAAAAACATAAAATGATGTTTTTGGTGACAAAACAATTGGTAGCAAAAAATGGAGTTAAATATTTTTAGCGACTAAATAGTTAGTGGCTAAAAAGAATTATATCTTTTGGTGACTAAATGTTTCGTAGCCAAAAAAAGGAAAAAACCACTTTTGGCCACCAATACCTTCCACGATAATCTTCCCGCGACAAATCCGGTGACCAAAATATTTAGTCGGAAAAATTTTTTGGCAACTAAAATCTTACTTTTGGCGACTAAAAATTTAGTCGCCAAAAGTGCAATTTCTTGTAGTGTAAAAATGTAAGGGAAATTGAGTTTGTTTGTGTACTAATATTATGGTATTAATTAATTGAAATTAAAATTTAGAAATTATATAAATGTTTTCATTATGTTCAAACAAAAGTTTTTTTTCTTTGTTTTTTTAAAAGTTATCAAGAAAAGGAAGGAAAACATGGGATGAGAAACTGCAGTCGCAGTTAAAAATTCAAACTCAAATTTCACACCTGATAAGTAAATGTGCCAATCAGTAAACTATTTTGGTCCCAAATAAGAGTTCAATAAACCGACCTACGAAAAATAAAAGTCAAATAAATTTTTTTCCTAGGATGAGAATTCCCTGCGGCATTTTTTGACTATTTTATATGTTAATTTTCTACAATATCTATGGATTAAGATTTTCCCACATTTTCTTCATGAAAATCATCAAATCCTATAAATTTGGACTAAGACGATGTTGCTTTCACCTTTTTGTTGTTGTTTTTTGTCCTCTTAGGAGCAGGATGTCTTGGATTCCATCCACGTGTTTTAAAACACTCAGATAGTGTTTGGTTTTACTCAAATAAAATCGAATAAAAGGAAATGATTTTTTTTTTTATAATTGTTTTATAAATAATTATTTTTTGAGTTAATTATATTTCTTTTACTCTTATAGTTTGATCAAAATTTTATTTTAGTTTCTATAATTTCAAATTGAATAATTTAATCCCTACATGTAATTTTAATTTGGTCATTCTGTTCAAATTTCTCTTAATTTTATTTACATGTAAATTAGAAAATTGACAAGTATTTCAAAATTGTTAATATTTTTTTTATGTGTATACCTTAAAAAATTAACAAGTGTCCTAAAATTAGTAATTCTATAACCTCCAATTTAGATGAAATGATCAAATTAAAACTGAACATAAAATGTAAAAATCAAATTGTTCAAATTGAAATAATAACAACTACTACTAAAGTAAAATTTGATAAAAAGTATTAGGGTGAAAAGTATATTTAACCATTATTCTTTTATAATTATGAATGATAATTTTATTTTTTTGCCATTTTATGTCAACTGACTTACATGGTAAAATATCGTTTGTTTTCATTAATTTAATAATAATTTTCTCTAAACTAAAAAACTTAATTATATATATTCTGTTCATAAAATCAGTAAGGTTTCCCCTCTTGTAATTATGATGCGATGTGATATTTATTGTAACTACTGTGCATTGTAATTTTGAATTATTAACTTATTAAAATTATGACACAATATAATTAAATATTAACATTTTGCCAGAATTAGAATGGGTAGTGACCACAGTCCAGTTTACATTGGGTAATCAAAATCATTTATTCTTTGACAAGAATATTTGTGTGTTAATTTTTATTTATTTTTGCATAATTTTATAATTCGATCATGTGAATATTGATATCTTATCAACTTAATTTTTTTGTGTATATATTCTTGTCAATAAACCATCTATGATGAACTATTCAAATTATTGATTGAGATATAAAAACAGTCTAGAAAACATAAATTAAATTTGTCGAGTCCATGATTATGAATGGGAGAAAATCCATGCTCAAACTAACGGAATTAGTCCAATTGATCAGAACTCTTGCACCTCATTAGGAGGTTAGTAGTTCATATTTCCTCACCTGCGTGTGGGTCTTATTCCTGTATATTAATTGGGATTTTTTCTCTCACTTTGAAAGTTTTTTTGTAAAAAAATTTGTATTATATTTGATTTTCATTACTATGATTGTAATTTATGGAGTTTTATTGTAATATCTTATATATTGAAGGCAATGTTTTAATGCAATTAGGATTACAGGTAGGGATGGCAATGGATAACCTACCTTGTGGGTATCTATGAAGACCCAACTTAAATACATGGATTTTCTCATTTTTTCTTATCCATTGGGTAGGGTATGTGATATTCTTTAAATATTCACTGGGGATGAGTACCCACTAATTTTCCCATATTTATTTATTTATTTTAAGATTCACAATCAAAACTAAATATATATTCAATTTTTTTCTTTTATTTATTTATTTATTTTTTCCAGGTTCACAAAAAAACATTTTTTTTTAAGATTCACAATCAAAATATACATTCAATCTTTTTTCTTTTATTTATTTATTTATTTTTTTCAGGTTCACAAAAAACATTTTTTTTTTTAAGATTCACAACCAAAACTAAATATACATTCAATCTTTTTTCTTTTATTTATTTATTTATTTTTTCAGGTTCACAAATTTTTTTTTTGTTTTTTGTTTTTTTTTGTTTTTTGTTTTTTTAAGATCCACAACCAAAGCTAAATATACCTCCAATCTTTTTTTTATTATTATTTTTATTTTTAAGGTTCACAACCATTTTTTTTTTAATTTTTAAGATTCACAACCAAAGCTAATTATGCATTCAATCTTTTTTCTTTTGTCTTATTTTTTTTATTTTTTAAGGTTCACAACCATTTTTTTTTTTAAAGATTCACAACCAAAGCTAAATATACATTCAATCTTATTTTATTTTATTTGTCTCAACAATAAAATCAAATACACATTAATTAAAATTGTCACATTATTCTTGTCAAATTTTATGCATATCTAACATTTTTTAGGTATTTTAGCAAAAGTTCAGGAAAAAATGAATTCTAGTGGCAAAATTCAAAATTTGATGAAGTTTGCAAAATTCAAAATTTTAAAAATAACATTTTCAAAAAAAAAAAAAGTGAAGATATTAGATAAACGATTTGGGTCACTTCCCAATGTGCAAAATTCTGAAGTTAAAAAAAACCTTACTTAAGCAGTATCCTGAAACCTGAACATATCCTCATGTAATGATATGGAGATAAACATATATGAGAGTCCATGACTTCAGTAAATATTTTATGAACGGAAATGCTACGTAGCTCGAAAGCTACGTAGCTCGAACGGCTCAAAATTTTTTTTTTTTGTTTTCAGACGCAGAAATGGAGGGGGAGGGAGGAGAGGAGAGGGGGAGAGGAGGGAGGAGGGGACTGGAGAGGGCCTAAAAAATGGAGGGGGAGGGGAGGAAGAGGAGGCGGCAGAGGCGGCGGAGGCGACGCGATCGGGGCAGAGCCGACGAGGGCGGAGGCATGAAGTCGATCGGGCAGGCAGGACGGTGAGTCATGAGTCATGACGGCCAGCCGGACGGCCGGGAGGCGAGCATGACGACCTCTTCCCTCTCTTCTCTTTCTCTCCTCTCCTCTCTCCTTGCCTCAAGAACTAAAATGGCGTAAATGGAAGGAAAAAAAAACCCCAAAACGACGTCGTTTTGGGGTTTTCGAGCCAATTCGAGCCGTCTTTTTCGAGCTCTCGATCATTTTCCATTTTATGAACTTATTGTTTCACTTCCAAGGCTCTAATCATGAATTTTTTTATTTTTTTTATTTTGGGTAATTTACTCTTATGAATTCAACTAGTCCAGGGACATACCCTAGTAAACCTAACACCAAGACTGTAAATCCTGATCTTTCAACAACTAATTGATTCACCATAAAGGATTAGAAGAATGGTAGGATATTTGGTTTCAGTAAATCAATAATCAAATAACAATCAATCATTATATATAAATAAAATTAAATAGAATAAACAAAGCTTTAAACTCTGAGCTGAAGATTTAATTCGAAACTGTTCGAAGAAAAAAGTTAAAATTCTAAAATACCTAAAAAAAATTCTAGATATGCATAAAATTCTAAAATACCTAAAAAAAAAATTGTTAACATTAAATATATTAAAAAAGAAAGAAAAAAAAAATTGAATGTATATTTAGCTTTTGTTGTGAACCCTTAAAAAAAAAAAAAAAAAAAAAAAAAAAAAGTTGTTAACATTAAATATATTAAAAAAGAAAGAAAAAAGATTGAAGGTATATTTAACTTTTGTTGTGAACCTTTAAAAAAAAAAAAAAAAAAAAAAATTGTTAACATTAAATATATTTAAAAAAAAAAAGAAAAAAATTGAAGGTATATTTAGTTTTTGTTGTGAACCTTTAAAAAAAAAAAAGTTATTGTTGACATTAAATATAAAAAATAAAAATAAAATAAAAATGGGGATTAAAGTGGGTTGAGGAAAATCCAAACCCATTAGGATATGGGGAGGGTGGTACCCATGGGGAATGGGGAAAATTTATTATAGGCGAATAGGGATGGGGAATTAATATCCACCCCATCAACCCCCATTGCCATCCCTAATTACAGGTGGATCTTAATCCAAAAAAAAATTACATGTGGACTGAAATTTTTATGAGAAAATTAGTAAAAAGCCTAATTTAAAGAAAGTATTAAGCATTAGGTTTAAGGACAAATCTTATTTAGTTATAAGAATATTTTGGAAAAGTTGCCGCAAAAATTTACTAAAAAAGTCAGACGAAAAAGTCATCAATGACAATGGCCCTGTTTGGTAGAGCTGTAGGAAAGTGCTTATAACTTATGCCTAAACAGCTTATAACTTATAACTATGAACATAAGTTGATTTATGACTTATAAATTAAACATCTCCTGCCCCACTCAAAGAATAAGGTGATTTCTGACTTTCAAAAAGTTATAAGCTATAAGCTAAACCAAACACATCAAAATAGCTTAACTTAAGTTGAAAGCTGAAATAAGCAGCTTTTAAGCTGCACCAAACAGAGCTAATAAGTGATATTGGTGAGGTAGAGAATATTCAACGGATACCAAGGGTGATGCTAGCTTATTACAAGTGGTGTCACTTGAACCCACTAAAAGATTTGAAAAAAGAAAAAAGAAAAAAATAGACTACTATATACATTTTGGAATTTTAGGAAAATATTAATACTATTAACGCTGCTCAAAAGATAGTTATTGACACCATTTAAAAGATAGCTTTGAACCCATACCTTTCAACCTCATTATCTGAACACCACTACTTTAACATTACTTTTTGATTATTTATTTATTTTTTATTTTAATAAGTTTAGAAATATAGAACTTACCCACCCAAAAAGAAATATAGAGCTAATTAAAATATCAACTACAAAGAAAAACATATATATATATACACATTAGACGTTAAAGTCATGAATAATTTCATCGAAATTGTTGTATTTATATTTTTTTTGTGGTTGATTATCTATAAGTTGGCATACATTTCTTGCTCAAGTGTCTGGCGCATTTTTATCACGTGTTTCCTTTTTTTGGTTATCTATAAGAATAGAAGAATGATGCAGACCATTAATTAGTGATTGTTCTAACTACTAATTAGTGGGACCATTAATTAGGTCCCACTCACTACCATATGTATTTTGTGTCTTAGTTTTGCTTATTTATTTATTTATTTTTTTACTTTTTATATTATTAATAGTGATGTTAATGGTAAAAATTTAGTGATATGTAATATTGTTGATAAGAATAATGTCTGCCGCTTGTCGGTTCCTATTTTGTCGGTAAATGACTGATGCATTTTTATCATGTGTTTCTATGACCAACAATCTCATGATTGCATAAAATTCTATGAGATAATTTAAAAAAAAAAAAAATTATTAATAAAAAAAATTTGATTAAAATTATCAATTTTAATTTGAAATTATTCTTAAATTTTTGTTAAACAAAATTAATAAAAAGAAGATTTTAACCATTAAATTGAATATAAGTGTACATAAAATATTTAAAATATTATTTTTATTGAGTTTAATGATTAAAATATTATTGTTTTTCTTCAATTTCACTTAATAAAAAATAAAAAATGGTTTAAATTGAAAACAAATGAAAATATTATAGTTCAAAGGGTTTTTTTTTTTTTTTTTATTGATAAATTCTTTTTGGAGGTGTTCTAGCCCAATAAATCTACTACGGAAAATTATAATCTAATTAGTCCCATGAATTTATACTTTTATTTCATGATGTCTTTTTTTCTTGATTTATATTGTTTGTTAGACTATTATACTCTTATGTCTATTATTGATATGTATTACATAGAAAAATGATATATACATTTTCTTTTTGTTACCACCTCTATTTTGATAATTATCATTATTCACGTTTTTCTTTTTGATCAAAGTCATTCACATTTGTGGTATTGTTTCATTGTGCTTGGTTTTGAAACTCTCTATTTGGAAGGGTTTAGAAACTCTAGTTTACACATGGTGATGAAACAATATTATATTCCTCCATTGTTGTGGTGAAGCTTTGTATTCCTCCATTATCACTTTGTGTTTAAAGTTCCGTGTTCATCCATTGTTGCTCCGTGTTCATCCATTGTTGTTCTATGTTCAAAACTCTATATTTCTCCATTGTTGTAAGTCAAAAATCTATTTATGTCCAGTCAATTTTGGCACAAATATATATTCTTTAAAGGTGGGTTTGGTTTGATTTGGATTGGTATAATGGTAAAATTGCATAGATTGTTAATGATAGTGATAGTGATAATGATAAAGATGATGATGAAGATGAGGATATGGATAATATTTTTTTGTTTTTAGAGTGATTAAGTGTTTTTTGAATTTATAATTCTATTATTACTATTGTTTTTATTTTTTTGTCAATCAAGGTAAATGTTCACATTTCACATTATTTGAAAATCTGGGAAATAAGTGTTGGAATATAGATATGAACATAATTATATATTATAGCGATTCCGGTTTTCCCTCCATTGGTTATTGTATTCCGGACTCGGTTCCGTAGATGTCTATCATTGTATATATTTCTTTTTCGTCATTTAATTCTTTGTATTTGAGTTTTAGGATGTGTTAGGCAGGTTTGTAACATGTTGGTTGTGATTAGAAACAAATGATTGCTGCCCAGTTTTTGGTGTCTTTGCTCGAGCGTGGCTTTCGTCGCTTGAGCGAGCTCTGTGTTTTAATTCCTTCGTTCGAGCCCAGGTTCCTTCGCTCGAGCGAGAGTTGAGTGTTGTGTCTGGTGGCTCGAGTGAGAAGTCTTGCGCTCTTGCTTGTGTCTGCATCTGGTTTTGGACCTGAAGGTTGCATTTCTTAGCCCGAGCGAGCTTTCCTTCGCTCGAGCGAGCGAGGTTTATGTTTTGGATTTCTTCGCTTGAGCGAGCTTTCCTTCGCTCGAGCGTGTTTTCTTTCGCTCGAGCGTGCTTCTAGGTTGCAGACCTGAAGCTTCGTGTTGTTGGCTCCAATGAGGCTTTCTGCGCTCGAGCGAGGTTCTTTGTGTTTGGTCGCTTGAGCGACCACTCATTCGCTCGAGCGAGGATCGATTATATCAGTTTGCAGCAGCGGGTTTTTACACACTTTTTCATCTTCTTCTTTACTCAAACCCTAGCCCCAGCTGCTACTCTCTCTACACACACTCTCTCTCTCTCTAGGATTTTATCTACTTCTAGAGTGTTTCCACCCAAATCTCTTTGTAAGAAAGATAGAGGGTGGCGTGGGCTTCACTTTAATCTGAAAAATCGTGGATTTGGAACACTTTGAGTTTTCTTCATCAACTCCTTTAGGCTTCTAATTTCGAAGTAGGGATAACCTACTTCTCTCTATGAGTTTTGACGTAAATATTGGGTATTTTGGATAGATGGTGTTGTTTGGTAATTTTAGAAAAGTTAGGGTTTGTGTTGAAATTATATAAAGAGGGGTTTTGTGTTTTAAAAACTCCATGTGTATGTGAGACCTTAGAGAATGGAATTATTGTTGTTAAATTGATGAAATTGAGCCTTATGGTTGATAATTGAGAAAAGGAGAAAAAAGCCCTAATTAAATGTGACTAATTAATTTGTATAATTAATTTGAGAAATTTTGAAAATGTGAAATTGAGTTGGAAATCATGGAATTGGGAAATTATGGGATTAAATGGTGTAGTTGAATAAATTAATCACTCACCTTTGAAAATGTTGATACTTTATCTGTTTAATAAATTTATTATCTGTTTAGAAATAACTGTTTTGGGTTATCGGTGGAGGATAGTCTTGATTGTTGTAGACACTATATGTTGATTAGGGAAAACTGAAACTAATCACATTGAATATGTCATTGAATATGACGGTTGGGGTAATACATCGAATATGTGTATTGATTGATCATTATATATGATGAGTGTTTAAATATATTGTATATGTATATTGTTTGGGAGGAGATAGGGGATGTACTCTATGGTTTGAGAGGAGATAGGGGATGTACTCTTAAACCTATTTGGGAGGAGATAGGGGATAGACTCATTTGATAACTAAGTTGGCCGGAGTGTCTAGGGTGAAAGTCCCGAAATCTTGATTACATTTGCATAACGTAAATAATTGAAGTATGAAAGTGTTTTAATATGAGTTGTAGTCTCATGTGAATTGTGAATAATGGAAGTGTTTTAATATGAGTTGTAGTCTCATGTAATTGTTGGGCTAGATAATGAGTCATGTTTATGAATCTGAATTGGATAAGTAAAGGAAAGTGGAATGAAAAAACGGTTGTATTTGTCATTGAACTGGAAAGTGTTGTAAGTTGGTTTACAAGAGTTAATCATTTATCAAATGCTAATGTTTTAGTTATTTCTCATACTTGGTTTAGTATATCTCTACTGGGTATTGGCTCACTCTATATGGGACATCATTTTCAGGTTCAGGTGATATGCTACTTCCAAGGATGTAGCTTGGGAGGCTTAGAGACTGAAAGACTCTTTTATTGATTTCTTTTTAGTATTACATGTAAATCAAGTCAAGGGCTTATTTTTTACAAAGAGTTAGAACTCTTCTTTTGTTACACCCAAGTGTTGACTTGGAAAGTTGTAAGCCTATAGGGCATTTACTTTTGATGTCAACATGTAATACTTTTGTTATGAATACTCTGATAAATGGAAATATGCTTTATTCTCTTATATATATGGATGTCATGAATGTGGGTTTATATTTATTATTTTGAGGGCGTTATATATATTTTGCAAGATGTGAATGTTCACATATTATTGATTCTTCGTTAATATACTTGTTGTTTGAACAATCATTTTTTATTACCATTAAACAATCGAATAATCATTTTTTTATTCTTTCAATTTTGTTTCATGTTGCAGTGTGAATGTTCAGATTTGTATGAATTTAGTTTTTTTAAAGTTTAGTTATATGTTAATTGTAAATTGTGAACATTTACATTGTATTTTAGTATGAGTTTTTTTTGAAGTTTTTTTGAAAGTTAGTTGTATTTTGTTATTTTTTTTACTATACTTGTTGATTGAACAATCATTTTTATTACCATTGAACAATTAAAATAGTCAATTTTTAATTTTTTAATTTTATTTTATGTCTTCACGTTGTAGCGTGAATGTTCACATTGATATGCGTTTATTTATTTTTTTAAACTAGTTGTATATTAATTGTAAATTATAAACATTCACATTATATTTTTGTATAAGTTTCATTTTTTCGAAAGTTAATTGTGTGTTTTTTGTTTTTGTTACTATTCTTGTTAGTTGAACATTCATTTTTGTTACCATTGAACAATTAAAATAGACGATTTTTACTTTTTTCAATTTTATTTTATGTTATCACGTTGCAATGTAAATGTTTACATTGGTATGAATTTTTTATTTTTATTTTTTTAAGGCTATTTGTATCTTAATTATAAATTGTGAATATTCAAATTGTATTTTTGTATGAATTTTATTTTTTCGAAGGTTAGTTGTGTGTTTGTTGTTTATTATAAACATTAACATTGTACTTTAATGTATCGTGTTTTTTCAAAAGTTAATTGTATGTTTGTTGTTTACTGTGAACATTCATATTGTATTTTGATTTTCATTCAGAATTTTTATTACATTATTTTCAAAATTTTCAAATTATAAAAAGATTCAAAATTCATAATTTGAGATTTTCTCTGTAAAATAAGGGAGATATTTTCTCTATGGAATAAGAGAAGGATTTTCTTTTTAAAATAAGGGAGATATTTTCTCCATAAAATAAGAGACTATTGTTATGTCTTAGTTTCAAAATAAAAATATGTGCAAAAAATTAAAAAAGATGATTTGGTCATATTACATTAAATATGAATTAATGAAATAGTCAAAAAGAATTTGGATTGGATAGAATAAAACACTTAGAAACACTATAAAAATTTCGATTTTTTGCAACGACGCAGTACCGTCGCAAATACTCTTCATGCCGTCTCAAAAAAGTTTTAGTGGCTGCAAATGGAGAGTCACAATAGAGGACGTTGCAAAAGACTTTTAGCGATGACAATTGGTACCTTTTGCGACGGCAATTTGCTGTCAACTATAATATGTAAAAAAGTCAGACTTTTTGCGACGGCACCATTTTACCGTTGCTAAAAGTGTTATTTGAGACTGCAAAAAATACTTTCGCGAATGGTTCTGTTTTTTTGCCATGGCATGCCCACTGTTGCCAATGGTTCTAATATTTTTTGTGACGGTACGAACCCGTCGCAAATTAAAAAAAAAAAACTGCAATATAATTATTAAAATTACCTTTTTTTGCGACGGTGTGGTGCCGTCGCACAAAAAAAAAAAAAAACACAATAAAATTATTAAAAATATTAAAATTACTTGTATTAAATGAAAAACAAATTGAAAAAGAAATTAATAATTGCATAATAATATAAAAATTTCTGTATAGAAAAAATAATTTCTTCATAATAAAAATATTTTTGCATTTCTAACTACGCATCAATAAAATTACCCCACTACATAATGTTTCATAATACATATATAATGTTTCAATACATAATGTTGTTCATAAGTCAAAATAACATAAACCAAAATTATAAGTTTTGTTTATCATTCTACGTGGGTAGCAAAAACAAAAATTAGTCACATTCTTCACAAACGTGCATTCCACAATAAGCAAAACTCCTACTCCGGAAATATCTAAAAACAAAAAATAAATATAATTAATGATAATATAATTATGTGTTAATATGTTAAGTATAAAAAAATATAAAAATGTAACTACTATACAATTACAAAGATAATTAAGTAAACAATGAAATGAAACTGTAGGATTCTGAATATGATTTTGAAGTTCCACATCCAGTTTCTCATTTTGATGATTGTTACATGTACCACGGAAAGAAGAGAGGGACCATTTAATAACTCAAAACATATATAATATCTCTGTTGTTTGTATTCAGGTTGGTCCAAACCTATCCTAATGGTGGCCAGGATAATTTGGACCATTAGACAGCATATCGACTCCTCTCTCCCACCCCTCTCCCCCTCCCATTAAGTATTACCACACATACTCTTTCGTATTGTGTACTGCACGAGACTAAGCAAATTATAATGTACATATACACCTAATAACCCATTGTTATCTGCGAGTTGTACACCTAATTACACCACAAATCAAATGTATTCTCTCACTATATAAAAAGCTCTCACTATACCACTTAGTATACACATCAAGGACATTCATATTAAGAAGGCATTATCTATAAACAATGCAACATTCAATATCATAAAACACAACTAAACTAGCCACGTGCAGGTGCTGCGGCATTTGACAACCATTGCAACAATATCATGGCTAGAGCCAAGCCAGCTCCAAAACATGTTCATGGTGCTTGGGGGTATCGTGGCAATTCCAAGAATCATTAAGAACAGATTCAATAGGATGGTCCCCTATACTATTGTCTATATGGGGCCGCGATTTGGATATGAGGATCCAAAGTGAACACAAGTGCTCCATCTTTGCTTGTCTGGCACGGACATCTGTGTGGCCAACAAAGGGACTTTTGAAGCTTTCCTAATTTTAAATAAATAAATAAAATCGAAGCTCACCTCCAACCCAACTAGCTTGATCTGTCATGCAGATCTGTGTGCTGATTATACATGATACAAATAAATCTCGACCCTTGAGAACTTTGAGAAGTCTTATGATGGGGCCAGCGCAATAACTGGAGGACTTGTCAAACAATTGAAGTCGTCCTACAGTAGAGAAAATAGGGTCATGCTATTGCTTCATAAACTAACTTCACTATTTCTTGGCATCAGTTCCTAATATCTTAGCGGAATGCCGTTGTTCCGTCTATTCGGTGGTTGGTAACATTAATGGAAGTCTGGTCTGCAACTGGAGCAGGAGAGGTGTGTGTGGTTATGTTGTTATGGCATTCCTCTAAACCTTTGGAATAGTACTACCTTGAACAAGATTGGTAGTATATGGGGTGTTGTAGTCCAATTTGAGGGGGATGTAAGTAACCCAGCTTCTTTTAAATGTGCTAAGACTAAGGTAGTAACGAAGGTTATGGATTCTATTAATAGTGTGATCCATCTAGATTGTAATGGGATGTTGTTTCCGGTAAGGGTGTGTGAAGAAAAAAAATGTATATATATAGAATTTAGTTAATTTTATATAAAAAAAATTCACAAATATTATATTTTTAAAGTGTATTTATGTGTGGTGTATTTAAAATTTTTTCTAAAAAATGCTTAGAATATTAAAAAAAAAATTAGTGAAAACATTAAAAAAAAAAAAAAACAAAACAAAACAAAAAACAAAACACACACACACACAAAAAAAATAAAAAATTTCAATTTTCTGAAAAATAAATACTGAAAATCTAAACCAAACAAGCTGAAAAATAAATTTTTTCACGAAACTAATTTTTAGTCTTTTAAAAATAAATTTGAATCAAGTTTCAGAAAATCAAACCAAACCTGGCCACCACCTCAACTTTGGAAAGAGTTTCGATTCTCGTAATTTGGTTACATCAACTTTGGGTTTTGTGGGCTCATTTTGAAACTAATTTTGGCGATCCGACCCATTCACTCTTGTTACAATTTGTTGACTAGAAGAGGGGAGGGAAAGAAAGTGAGAAAGAGACAAACTGGTCGCTAAAAGTGCATTTTCTTGCAATAGATCGATGAATCGAGAGGGAGCTCGGTAAATAAAGAAGAGGAGGAAAGAGAGAGTGAGCAAAGCGAACACAGTAGGAGAGAGACTGATAGACAGGCAGAGAGAGAGAGAGAAAAAAAAAAAGAGAGAAAAACAAGAGATAAGTGAGAGATGGACAAAAGAGAGAGAGAAAGAGAGCGAAAAGAGATGAACGAGAGAGAGACATAGAAAAAGAGAGAGACAGAGAGAGAAGAGTGATGAGTAAGAGAGAGAGATAGAGAAAAGAGAGATGAACGAGACAAACAGAGAGAGAAGAGAGATGAGCGAGAGAGACAAAGAGAGAAGAGAGATGAGAGAGATAGAGAGAAGAGAGATAAGCGAGAGATAGAGAGAGAGACAGACGCAGAGAGACAGGAAGATGAAAAATGGGTGAAAGGAGAAATATTATATCAAAAGAGTAAGACAACGTTGTTTTTTTTAATTTTTTTTTTGTGACAGAAAAATACCGTTGCATTTATTCAAACAATTTTGTGACTGTATATATATGAAGCCGTCTCAAAACCACAATCATTTTGCTTGGTTTGAGTTTTCTAAAAACACTTTTCAGAAAATTTTACTTTTTTATTTTCTGTATTTTTTTATTTTTACTGAATTTTTAAAATATTTTAAGATATTTTTTTTTAATTTTTAGACACACCTAACATAAATACACTTAAACAATATAATTTTTGTGAATTTTTTTAACAAAATTCACTAAATACCATAAATACAAAAAAAGAATACAAAAATTCAGTACATTTTTCATATTTTTGTGTATTTATTAATTTTTAAAAGTATTTTTTCACAAATATTTTACTTTTTAGACACATCTAACTAAGATGCATCTAAAAAAGTAAAAAAAATACTTAAAATTTTAAAAATATTCACTAAAAACAAAAAAAATACGAAAAATAAAAAACTCAAGGAAAATTTACCCATAAGTCCTAGTTTTTGAAACGCTGAACCATTTAGTCCTAAAAGTTTTCTTATGCTCCATTTAGTCCCATTTTTACATCAGCATGATGTAGATGATGTAAATGATCTGATGTTTCATTCTATAATTTCAAAATTTATTAAAATCTGATGAACATTAGATATTTTCCATCCTATATTTTCAAACATTATTGAAATTTGATGAACATTAGATGTTTGAAATCTAATGTTTGTAACATGACTCTGATGTTATTAACATTGTATCTGATGTTATTAACATTGTAATGGGACTTTTCAGTCTATAAGAAAACTTTTAGGACTAAACAGTGCATAAGTTATTAATTTGGGATTTATTGGTGCATCCCCCAAAACTCAATTCAAATGAATAATTTTTTTTATACTTTGTATAGTTTTTGTTTTTTTTTGCAATGGTACCTATTACAGTCGTAAATTTTTATTTATTTATTTATTTTTTGGCGACTGCAGCTGATGCCGTCGCAAAAATTATATTTTTTTGCGACCGCAATCTCTGCCGTGGCAAATACTCTCATTTTTTGAGATAGCAATTTCTGCCGTCACAAATACTCTATCTTTTAAGTCTACTTTTCTTGTAGTGAAAGATGATTTATCAAAAAATGACCCTAGTTTAAATTGACAAAATTCAAATTCAAATTTTTATGGAAAATAGTTTGAATTATATGGTGTTTATTTCTCTCAATTATAGGTTGTATCCAGCTATAGATTGTATCCAACTAATTGTGGTTGTTGTTGGGTTTGGTGATCGTGGACTTTCTAATTACTATTCAATTAGTGGTTTGATAAATGTAATTATGGGGTCTTTCGGCAACAAGCGGAAAAGTCAGTTTTTTAATTTTTTAGTTTTTTTACACAAAAAAAGCTAGTTGTTTTTGTCAGAAAAATCACTAAAAAAGTCAAAAAAATTAATTTTTTACTAACTTTTCAAAATACTCATATATCAAATTTAGAATTACTTGATAAAAAATAAATAAAAAATTAAAAAATTACACTTTACATACAAAAACATGTCTAAGCCTTTTATGAAGTTTTTTGGAATGATTCCTCCGATTGCGTCATACGTTTGATTTCAGTTATGAAATATTAACCAACCATATTAATTTTTCGAATGATTCAAGCATTGCTTCATTCTGAATTTCAAATCCCATTTTCCTTCTTTTGTGAAAAATGGAAATTATCTCGGAGGTTTGAAAAACTTCATGTTCAACATGATGTCCATGATTTAAATTCTTTAATCTTTTATATTTTAAATTGTATTTGGATATAGAATTTATTTTAAAAAAATATGAATACGATATAAAAATTTAAACCTACTTCCCAAAATAAAACCTACTTCCATTACAATTCGAGCATGGATTTGTTAGGTAATTGAGTGTATAATTTCTTTTTATCTTATTAGTGGATTGTTTTATGACTTTGGCCCGTGATTTTTTATTATTATTATCATAATTTAAGGTGCTCCAATTGTGATTTTTTTCACGTTAAATCGGTGTGTTGATTTGTTTTTGATTATTTAATTGGGATTGTTATTTGTTATTTAAAATTGAAATATAATCACAAATTAGTATCTCAAAAATTTTAGATTAATAGTTCGTATTTCTCCACCTGCTTGTGGGTCTTATTCCCCGTATATTAATTGGGACTTTCTCTCCCACTTTAAAAGTTTTTTTGTAAAAAAATTTGCATTATATTTGATTTTCATTGGTATGATTGTAATTTATTGAGTTTTATTGTAATATCTTATATAGTGAAGGCAATGTTTTAATGCAATTAAGATTATACGCGAATCTCAATCCACAAAAAATTACATGTGGACTAAAATTTTCATGAAAAAATTGGTGAAAAGTCCAATTTAAAGAAGGTATTAAGCATTAGATTTAAGGAAAAATCTTATTTGATGATAAGAATATGTCAAAAAAATTGCCGCACAATTTTCCTAAAAAAATCAACGAAAAAGGCTCCAATAACAAGTGATAGTGGTAAGATAGAGAATATTCAACCGATACCAGGGGTGATGCTAGCTTATTACAAGTGGTGTCACTTGAACCACTAGAAGATTTGTCAAAAAGAAAAAACTACTACATAAATTTTGGAATTTGAGGAAAATATTAATACCATTGACACCACTCAAAAGATAGCTTTGAACCCATAGCTTTGAATACATCACAGAAAACACTTGTTGATTATTTATTTATTTTTTCATTTTAATAAGTTTAGAAATATAGAACTTAACCCCAAAAAAAAAAAAGAAAAAATATAGAACTAATCAAAATATCAACCACGAAGGAAAAAAAAAAAAAAAACACATATACATCAGACATTAAAGACATCATAAAAAGAATAATTTCATTCAAATTTTTCTATTTATATTTTTTGTGGTTGGTTATCTATAAGTTAGCATACCTTTTTGTTTAAAAAATAGTAATACATTAAATTTTCTTTGGATGGCTTTATATCACCGGATCATTTCATCCCTGAAACTCTTCATATTCTATGTAGTTCTTACTAATTTTTAAATATGACAAGTCTTACACATAGGCATAATTTTTATTTTGTTATATACATAAGAGGCTGTTGGCTTTTTTGGCTTTCAAAGGTTAATTGTGTAATTTTAAGCGTGCCAGTAAGGGTCAATAAGTCCTTACAGAATTTATAATTGACAACCAATTATTAAACGATTGTGTTAAAGTTCTTTCAGCCTCAATGAAGAGAATTTTTACTGGTGGCTTGTTTTAGGAAAAAATTTATAAGAAATAACAAGTACAGAACAATTCAATAACTGAATTTCATTGAGTGAATAAGAACTTACAATGAAATGACCCAGTCTTGAAAAAATTTACAGCAACGACTACTTGAGAATTACTCCTAGGAAATGAAGTGCAGTATAAGAATTGAAATGCTGAAAATGTAAAGAATTGGAAATATAAAACTAGAAAGAAAATACGAAGTAAATGACTGCTTTCTGGATCTGAGTTTGGGTTCCTCAATTTGGGGCCTTTCTTGCTATTTATACTCTCCAAGAGTAATCGTCGAAGTGGGCTTCCAACCATCGAAATGTCCTCCCAAGATTGTTGATCATGCTCTCTCACAGTCAGTCCCACTACGTTATTCTTGCAGTTAGGCTTCTCTCTTGGATTTTGAATTTGAATTCATGAGTAACCGTTGGGCCACGTTATCTTGCGCCTTCTAGCTTTCCCAGTGCTGCGCAGATCCATTATAACCAATATGACCTGCTACGTGTTTTTCTTTGATTGGAGACTTGTATAAACTTTCCGAATTGCCCCTCATATATCACGTGTCAAGCTCCGATTAGCTTTTACAAAATATATAGCCAACATTACCCCCCGCACTAATATACCCAATACTTGGTATATTAGTGGACTTAGCGCATTTTACCCATGTCCCAAGATGTGCATGGACTTTGCTTATTCTGGAAGTGTAACTGTTCTTTGAACAGTGAAGCAACGAACTTCATTAAATGCTCATGCTTTGAACTTCTACTATCTGTGTAAACAGAAAGCCTTTTCATTATTTGTGTGACACGAATGGATTGGTACATCTCCAATGGCCAATCATACTCTCTCTTATATTGATTGAATATACGAGGAGGCTTTAGGAAACGATTACAGACATCGAAAGAACTTCAATGCACTTATTAATCACACTTATCTGCCTCAATTTATACAAGTCATGGATGCTTTTTCCCTATACAAAACTCTGGATCAAGCATTTGCACAAATGGATCTTGGAAGTTCTTCATCTTCTCCAAAACTCTCTTTGTGGGACGAAGCTGCTTTTTCTGGAAGTATTGGCTGGGGTACTTGGTCACCACAAGCTCAACCTCAAATAAGGGAATGGATTCATCACAGATTTGTTGAATTCGATGATCCCCTTTCGGTTCTTCCCTTCTCTTGAAGTTCGATGGTATAACCCTATATACCCATTGACCACAATCGCTGTTTGGAGGATAACCTTGTTTTGGCATGGTATACTTCTTCCATGCCAATGAGGATAGTACAGAAAACTCCTCATCCCACTGAAGCATTGGGATTCAGTCCCTCATTTTTGGCCAAAAAGGCCAAGTTTTGCTCTTCTGACTGGCTCAAATGTGTTAATAACCCTCAGTTCGCTCCTTTCTTTTGGGATGGACCCCTCTGCACCCCCCCTCAAAACCCTCACTAGATGGAGGAATTCAAACTCACCCTTTTCGAGGGTCGACATTTCTCTCCCTACCAACCCCCTGCTCTTGCAACTGTATTTGAGTGATACAAAGCTCAGCTTTTGCTCACCGCATTTTCTCACCCGCCCTTCAACATTCTTAGAGATGAGATTCCTCTTAAGAAATTTCAATGGGCTTGTGATATTATAACTCAAAGTCATGTCCTCAACCCAATAGCCCAGACAGAACTCCAAGCCTTTTTGGACCAACTCTTTCTCCTTCTCCATCAGTATAGAAATTCTCTGGCTATTAGTGACTCTTTGGATGAAGCCACAGCCAATCGAATTCAGACTCAGTATGAAGCAGAGAACCTTCTTGAAGAATATGATGCCTTCAAGAACAAGGACTTAGCATACTGGGAGGATTTGGACAGAGAGGAGATGGAGCAAAACCTAAAAGAGACAAACGTCGAAGTGAAGGCTGAACAACTTTTTCACAAAATAAGAGCCTATCAATTATAGCAAACTGAGTTAGATAGAGTAGATGATAGAATAAAGAAAGAACACAAGTTCATAGGACACTGCTGGGTTAAATTTAATGAACTTGTTACTTTTTTTTTATTTCTTGTTATTATGAAATTGAATTTGTAGCCAAGTAGGCCTTTCTAATGTAATTATTTATATATCAATAAAACTAGGGGTTTTCTTTTCCTCTTTTGCATGATCTAGTTTTATATTCTAATTACATGCTTGTGACCTTATTCCTCACTTTGTTCATATGAAAATAACAGCTTCGAATTAACCAATTTTGCTTTGAAGCCTGGTTTGAATATCTCCAAAGTATGGAATATAGATGACAATTTTTGTCCTATTTCAATCGCATGGTCAACATAATCTGTGTAATTACTAGCTTTGAATTAACCAATTTTGCGTCAAAGTTACTTTTAAGTGCTTCAAAGTATGGAACTACATTTAAAAGTAGCAAGGTTTCTTCCCCAAAAAGGGTTTATTTTTGACAGAAAATCCAAGAAGGAATTTTTCATGTTCAGGTAAGTCTCTTTGGGTTTTGATCCTTTACTTGGCTTAGTACTAGCTTTGTAGTTTTTACTTACTTTGAAGTCTAAAACATCAAATAAGAATCAAATTCCAGCTGCAAAATACTTCAAAGTTCCTTTCAAAGGATTTTATCTTTTACAGAAAACGTAAAAGTATGTCCCCAACCCCTTTGAAGCAAATCAAACCCAAACATTCTTGAATTTTAAGGCATAAAGTGTGCTTCAAAGTCAATTACCTACTTTTAGGGCCCAGTTGGGTGTTTGACAACTGGCTTTGAAGCCAAAATTGTTTTAAAGACTTTGAGAAGAAACTGGCTTCGAAGCCAAAGACATATTTTCGAAGCTAAACTGGGTATTTGAAATATGTTTCCCTCCTAAGCAATCACTCTTGAGAGAAACTTTTCATGTTGCGCCTTCAGGACCCCTTTGAATTTTAAGTCAAAGGCTTAAACCCATATGGGTCCAAAAATAGCCAAGCAATTATCTCGGGTCTTTTTTACCCCTTTAGGCTGACTGGGCATCTTTTTGGATAGAAAGGTTTAAAAACATTTTCTTTTCGTGCTTTTAACTTACTCGCTTGCCCCAAAACACAAACCCTTTCATTTCTATTGCTCTCTCTTCCTTCTCACTATTAGTCCGGAGTAAAAAAAATAAAACAACCAATGGACTATTAATCCGGTGGGACTAATAGTCCAATCCCACCCTTTAATCCTTCAAAATAAACACACCCATAGTGAAGTGCTAATAAAGATAGAGCCTATTCAGGTAATATTTCCACTTCCCAGCTCTACACCTTTTATGTCATTTTCCTCTCCTCTTGTGAGATAGAGTCTTCCACCTTCCTTGTGTCCGGGCTTAACTCCATATTTACCTCATCTATCCTTTGTTTTATCCTAATATACTCCTCTTATAGTCCTGGCTGCCTCTCTCCCAATTGAGAATACTCCAATTACCACTTCTACTTCAGTGGTCATTGGCCTTCCCAAGGATGACGCTGGCAGCTCACTAACTTCTTTCCAACCACCCAGCTCCAGTCCATCTTCTTTAGACTTGCTGGTAGCCAAGACTATCGACTCTGTGAGGGGAACTTCTACTTCTTCACCTATCCTCATATTTCCATTTCTTCCTTCAACCAGCAATTCTTCTGTACTGATAATGTCAGAGGAGGAGATGGACATCTTCGAGGCTCAGCTGGCTAGTTTGTTTTGCATCTCTTCACTAGCTTGGGTACCAAGCACTGAGGCTGAGCCATTGATCCTTGCTGATTCTTTACTAGAGATTATTGAGAGCTCCTCTACTGTTGCTGACGCCTCTCTACCTCGAGTGGACTTGGGCACTTGCTTAGATTTACTGCAAACATTTTTGAGGATTCCATTTAAAGCTTTACAGAGTCTTATCATCAAGAATGGTTTCCTTAAATGTTACCAGTCAACCTAGCCTTGGATCGAAATGCCAAGAAATTACAAATTACTAACCAAGGGCTGTCTGACAAAAGAAAAGACATGGCTACAACCATTTAGTTGTTCCCATCCCTTAGAAGTAGAGAATCAATTGTAAGGGAACAATTAAAACATTGTACTGATTTTTGGGCCAATTTGTGGCTGCGTGTACTCAATTCTTTATGAAATGAAATCTTTATTTGTTATATGAGTGCTTCATGCCCTTTTATTTATTTTCTCACACTTCTTGTGTTTCCTACACGGTTAGATAGTAAGACTTCAAATACCTACCATTGATTTTCTTGGGATGCACATATCTATTCAGATTTCTCAGATAATATGCTCCCCCTGGCAAGACTCTATGAATTTGGTATGGTCCTTCCCAATTAGATGACCATTTTCTAAACTTATGGCTTTTAATTCCTATTGGAAGTATTGTTTTTTATACCAAATCACCTTTATCAAAGCTAATGTGCCTGACTTTCTTATTACAGTTTTTGGCTACCTTCTTCTTTTGGAAAAGAATACTATTTAATGCCAAAATTCTAGCTTCATCCACATTTTCTAATTCCGAGAACATGCTTTGATGGTACTACTCAGAAGATAACTGGTCCTGGCATTTTACCCTCAAGGATTTAATAATAATTTCCATAGACAATATTGCATCATGTCCATATACTAAGGCATAAGGAGTGATTCTTGTACTTGACCTTGGAGAAGTTCTATAGGCCCACAATACATCTAACAACAAGTTATGGCAATCCCTAGGATTGTCTTCAACAACTCTTTGTATTCCTTTTTTCAAGGATTTGTTAGATGACTCAGCCTAACTGTAGACACCCCATTTTTGACCGTCCTCAAGACTTGGACGTCACCGTCGGAACACTCGGTGATTATCCATGTTTGTGTTCATTTGGAGTTCCCGGAGTTCTCGGCTGCGCGCGCCCTGCCTCAGGACCTCCGAACTCGACCAGTTGTGTTTGGTTTTGCACCAAACACTTGTGTTTTGCCATGAAAAGGCAGGGAATGCCTTGTGAGGCATCCCTACACACCACCGGCTGGGGCTAGAGGCCACCGGCTGGCTGAAAATTATATCGGCACTTTATTGTGCCGACCGGCACTCTTTTGTGCCGAAGCACTGCTTTTTTGTTAAAATGGCACTCTTTGCGCTGTGCATCGTGCACTTGCTTTATCGATATTTTTATTGCATTTGTAAAGTTTTGCTCCCTCCATACACGTGTATGGAGGGATGAAGCTTTGGTTTGCTTAATGGCTAAGCATTCTTTGCCTATAAAGAGAAGCCTCTCCTCTTGGTTTTAGGGTTGAAGTTTTTGAAGACAAAAACCAGAGCTCATATATATATATATCTCTGCCATATATCTATATCTCCCTCTCTCTCCTCTTGTGTGTGTGTGTTCTAGGGCCCAAATAGTGTGTTTTGCCTCACTTTTGCACCATTACACACACTATTACACCTAGCTCGAGATTGGGAGACTTGGAGGTTTGTTTTGAGTGATTTTGGACTGGTTTTGATCACTTGAGGAGGGCTGGACCATCTGTTCTTCATTGGATCTTCAAGGGTGAGCTTTTCACTTTAGTTTCCCCATTCTTGCAACTACTTTTTACCCTCTTTGCTTTGAGTTTTTGAGTTTGTGTTTAACATAAAAAAGTCTTGTTTTTACTTGTTCTTGAACCTTCTTTAAGGTCATTTTATGGTTTGAGTTAAGCCTCATTACTTTAAGCCTTGTTTGGCCTTTTTTGGTGCCTTTTTCTTAGGCCTTCTTGTTTTGGTGTTCTTTGATATTCTCACCACTGAAAACCAGTGGGTTTTCAGTGGTGAGGATGATATTTTCGAGTCTCATCTAAGGGAGAGACACCCCTCTCCCTTTGGTCCTTTGGTTGGCCTTTGTTTTGGCTCATAGCATAACATGCATGCATGCTTTCCTTAGCTTTCATTTCAGAGCTTTATTGTGTATTTTAGGTCATGTGGGACCTCTGTTTTTAGTTGATTTCATGGCCTCTTGCATGCTTTCCATGTTGGCTTTAGAATGCTCTTTCATGCTTATAAGTAGTGTCATGCTTTGAGCCTTGATTCTCGCACATTTTAGCTTGGTTTCATGAGGATATAAGCATCTATTTGCCATGTAATAGGGCTGTGAGCCACTGTTTTGGACACCCTTGGTATGCTTGATGTGCATGTTTTACATTTTAGGCTTGTAAACTTTGCTTCCATGGAGTTCTAGCATGACTGACTTGTTTTGATCTAGTGATTTGGCATCATATTAGACCTCATTCCAGTCCATTAGTCATGTTTGCATGTTGGCATATGTGGCTTAGTTCATGTTTTAAAGATATGCTCTTGAATGCTTTAAAATAGACATTGTGCATGCTCCCATGTTTGGTGCATTTTTGGAGGTGCCATGAGGGGATTTGAGTGTCATTCCACAGGCTTAAAAGTTGTTTTTGTTTGTTGGATGGATGCCATGAGTGGTTGTGTGAATCACGTCAAATTTCTCTTGTTGGAGTCCTAGACTTGGGCCCATTGAATAGCATGCTTGTGTGGCATTTTGACCATGTTGTGAGGCTTGTTTTGCCCTTTGTTTTTGGGAGTTTGAGGGCTGCCCTCTATGGCTTAAGTCCATTGTTGCATGCTTATTTCATGATTGTTGCTTGCTTGGTCAATATAGCCTTGAATGTATGCTTGTTAGTTCCATGTTAATTGGCCCATCTTGCATGTCATTTGTATCCTACATACTTTAGCTCTATGCATGCTTAACGTGATAGGTTGCATTGCATTTGAGCTTTGCTTGCATATTTGCATCTCATAGCTTGGTTTGGGGTTGTCAAGCCGAGCCTAGGATTGAGGGGAGTTCACATTTCAAGTGGTGTAACTCACCTCAATCCTTGGTCACTAAAGCCCTTGATTTCCACTTGATAGGGACTTAGTATTCATTTGTTGTGTTGCATGCATATTTACATTAAAATGAGCAATCTTGGTTCCTTAGGCTATCATGCATCAAATGCACAATGGATAGCCCTAGAACCAAGAGCCACACCCCCTTGAGTCCCTAAACATGATAGGAGGTGTTGGACATGCTCACATTTGCCCAAAAACCATGCCTATGCATTGCTGTCTGTTGCTGCTGCTGTCATCTGTCTGGTGCAGGGATTTTCTGCCGACCGGCAGAAAATAGTGCCGAACGGCACTATTTTTGTGCCGATAATTACCAAGTTCAGCCGGTGGCCACTGGAAGAAGCCGATGACTACACTGCCCAGCCGGTGGATCATTTCAGGCCTCTTGAAAGGCATTCTGAAGTCTTGAGAATTTTTGGAGAAGCAGAGCAGTAAAAACAGAGACAGTAGTGCCAAGGTGTGGGCTTTTCGGGCAAGGCGGGCATCGGGCATGCATCATTCGCGCATCCCAAGGCAGGGTCGAGGCCCCATTGCATTTCACTTAGATGCTTTAATTTCAGTACTTAGAAATTTGTAATAATTTATTTATTCATTTATCCTTCGGTCTGTATTATTTATTTATTCGGTCCCTCCGAGTGAGGGCAAAAATGTAATAAGTGTGGGTGAGTGTGATGTATGTCTTCCAACCCCCACTTCTTTCTAACCCTTTTATTTACCCGCTTTCAGTGGTAGATTAGGGCATTTTAAATTAGCATACCCTATGCAATGCATGCGTGCATCCATGCATTTGTTTACATGCACCGGGCTCGGTACATCATACAAACTGCATCGCAATTTTCAAATTCCAAAATTGAATACGTGCTATGTGATAGCATTTCATATGCCATGCTTAAGATAGCCGAGCCTGTCTAATTGCATTCTTGCTTGTGTTGCATTAGCCATTTAACATGAACTAGGTCATGCATTGTTTTGCTAACTAGCTTACTGTTTTGGCACGGAGTACTAGGTGAGCTTTTATGCTTTAGCATACCACATGTGTGTGAGTGTTGACATAATAGCATGACTACCATGAGGCTAAGTGCTTATGTGAGATAACTGCTTGAATGCCTGTGGATGGAGGTCGAATTACCTGAATTGGGATAATACATTAAAACTGTGAGTTTTAAGTCCACTGGATAGTGGCAAAAATCATCTTTTTTTTAAAGCCCACTCGAGGGTGGCAAAACCCGCATTTTAACCTACTTACGAGTAGCAAACCATTTTCCAAACGAACATGTAAAGTTTTATTCCAATTTAGGCGATTTGGTCTATACTTGTTTGCTGTGCGCATAACATAGTAAATCTAGGCTAATAACCGGAATAAGAACACGTAATGCTTTCAAAATCGGATATCACGGTTAGTAGAGGCCGGTCTTCGGACCGGGCGAGAGGGGGTGCTCATAGCTGACCTTCCCCGATCGTACCCAAGCTCCTGAGCCAAGTCAACTTTGGTTATGACGGACACGTGGCCTTCAAGACCGAGTCGTGGTTTCCTAAATTTCCCATTTTAAAAAATATTTAGGTGGCGACTCAGAATCCGCAAAGCGGTCCATGTTTGGCACTACTTTTTCAAAAATCCGCTTTTCTCAAACGATTTGCCGATTTGGACTCTTTGGTTCAGATGAACCGCGACACAAAATCGAGTCCGAATCAGAGAGTGAAGCCCACGGCGCTTACGCTTTCGGCGACTCTGGGAGTTAGAGAGCTTGACTCGAACTTGTGATATCTGCTTTTGATTTCATTTATGTGTCTCTTTGCATTGCATGTGCATTGGTGCGCCTAGGACACCGTGTTGGCCATCTGCTATTCCCGAGCGGTTTCTTTGGAGGCTTGTCTTGTCAAGGCATGACCATAAGGACGGTTGCGGGCTCGCCAAGATGGGGAACACAAACCCCGGTTTTACCGCGGCACCCTTTTGCACCATTCGTCCTAGGTGCTTAGTCGAATCAGAGTGACCATTCCAAACTAGGACAGGTTGCTTACCCGATTTAGGTTGTTTGAAACCGCTGCGTGCGTAGTGAAACCCTAGCTCTTGACAAAATAGGACAGAGAAACCCTACCCCAACATAGGGGTGTTTTGGTTCTCATTTACTTGCTATGTGCTTTAGAGTGTAACTCTGCAGGGAACATACAGATCAGTTCGCAAGTTTAAGTATCAGGCCCGAGGGCATCAAGATCGATGTTTTGGGGAATCGGTTGTGCGTGGATATCGATTCGTGCCTAGGGCAATGGTTCGTGATCAAGAATCAATGGTTGAGAAACAAGGTATTCAAAGATTCAATCGCTTATTTTAAATACCCGACCGTATGTTGTGTGTTTATTTATTTTGCGCCGTTATGCTGTCCGATTGTCTGTTTATTTACGTGTTTTATTTATCTTTTCATTAGGTAGTTGAGCACAATTGCTACCGATCCGATAGATATTCCCAAGCACTCGGGTCGAGGTCACGACTTCTTCGATCCGAGGATCCGATAGACGGACAACCAAAGGTACTACTCGCTACCCCTACATTAAACGGAAGTCGGTGAGGCAGAGAACATCAAGACAAATAGCCAGAGGGCTTTGTCTACCCCACCTGTGCTCAGTAGAGATCGAGGTTTTGTGTTACCAACAGAGGGAATTTATACCAGTAATCCAACCGCACAGATAGTATGGCGGTTTGGAGGAGATGGTGCGCCACCTTCAAGAGAGTATGAAAGCAATGCAACAGATGTCCGTTCGTCAGTGCAGAACAAAGAGCCACAGTGAGAGAACAGTAAACAATTGCTGGCTAGAACAAAGAATCGGAGACCGCTCAGATCAAGTTCCTCCCCCGCCAGGAGTTCTTAACGTCGGGGAGACGGCCAATGTTCAGGCTGATACAGAGCTACCCACAGGACCACCCCCACCTCCAACCCTACCCCAAATTCAACCTCAATTATCAAAAACACCCACCAATCTACCGGACTCTCCCTTTGAGTTCGAGACTGATCCCACCGCACTCAAATTAAGCAAGCTTGAAAAGTTGTTCAAGAGATCCCAAGGGGTCAAGACTATCCCCGATATTGAAGATGGTTACACTGACACAGCTGTGACGCTGCCCGACAGGTTCAAAATGCCTCATGTTGATCGATTCGACGGGTCTGGGGACCCCATGGTACACTTAAGACTATTTTCGGATGTTCTAAGGCCAATGGGCCTCGAGGCTCCGTGGTTGTCTCTGCTTTGGTCGAACCTCGCGGTGTGGCGTCTGCATGGTATGCTAAGCTAGACGACGACGTGAAGAGAAATTGGGACGAAATGGCTGAGGCCTTCATCGCGCAGTATTCATACAACACACAGATTGAGATCACTACTCGTGATCTCGAGACAACCAGACAAGACCCTAAGGAGAGTTTTTCAGAGTTCGTAACCAGATGGAGGGCCAAGGCTTCAATGATGACCTTGCGGCCCACGGACAAAGACCAGATTCGGATGATTGTGCGCAATCTACAGCCGAAATTGATGCAAAAGATGATAGTAGTCCCATTTCCCACCTTTTCTGACCTACATGAGATGGGGGTGCAGATTGAAGATGCCTTGAAACAAGGCTGGATTGATAGTGATCGGGAGCAACCCCGAAGGACCTTCAACCGCAACACTAATACAGGCCCGAGTGGCACATCAGCTACGAGAGCCTCCGAAGTAAGCATGGTTACCACTAACCCCCCACAAAGAAATGCGACAGCTTCGCCATTCTCCGGTGCGTCCGGAAGCAACCCACAAACAACCAAATACCCACCCAAAAATTCCAGAACTTTCGCTCCACTCTATATGCCCCTATCCAAAGCTCTAGGGGTATTGATCAAGAAAGGGCACCTGAGGCCCCTGGAGCCACGACCCCTACCAGAAAAACTCCCTCCTACCCATAACCCGACCAAATATTGTGCATTTCACCAACAGCACGGTCACGACACCGACCAGTGCTTCCGGTTACGCCATGAAATTCAAGATCTCATCGATAACGGGGTGATTTTGCCTCCCGAAAAGCCCAATGTCACTACAAATCCCCTCCCCGCACATAACCAACCCCCACCACCTAAAAGACTTAATTTCATCCATACTGGGGCCATATCTTATGACCCTAGTGTCTATATCACACCCACCCACTTGCCTAAACCGGAGGTGTTCCTCCCCGAGTGCACTGATTTGTGCATGATGGACATCTCCATGACCCAACCTAAGCCAGTCGTGATGATTGCCAAGAACAGGGAACAGGGGGACCCAAAGCAAGAACGAGTTGTTGAGCCAAAATCTGCGAGATTTGGAAATTGTACTGAGAAAACGTATAGTCCGAGTGACTACATTCTACCGGTGGGCCAGGATGCGCCAATGGTGAAGCTTCCAGCCAGAGGAGAACTATGTGTAATCCAAGGAGATAGCCCGGGACAGGAAATGGATAGTGTAGCAGCCGTGGGAGAGGACTTTGCCAATCTCCAGTTTTACTACAACCAAGACCCAGAAGACCCAAAGATCAACCCGGTTCGATTATGGGGAAACAGCAGAGGCCATTGGGTGGTTGGACGATCATCCAGATGTGATAGAAGAATTTCAGCCAGAAGGGAGCCCAGCAGAGGCGAGAACCTCAGTAACAGCCAGAAAAGTTGAAAAACAGAGTACATTGCCGGAGAGCGCCGGCACGAAGAGTTTCGCTCGAGAGTGGAGCATCTTGACCACAGGAATTGTTGAGCAGCCGGATGTATTGGCACAGTCAGAACAGGAAATGTTTGAGGGATCTGAGAGAGTCAAGAAGGCAAAGGCCCAAGTGGAGACTGAAACCGCTGTGTGCACAGAAACGGATAATGTTACAAGTATGGGAATGGAAAGTGCCGTGAGTACGAGAACAGCCACGCCAGAGCCCGACAGATGTTTGTCAGTTGCTGATGGGATGTGGTGGGAAGATGAGGATCTTTGCCTTGCCCACACAGACGAAGACTGGGGGAATAACCAACCCGATAACACCTGGTACCTTGGAGAGATTGACCACATGACACGGAGTGGGCGGTATTTCAAACCCCCACACTTGGATCAACCAGAGGCCTCAGGGAAAGACAGAGAGGCTGAGAAGCAGAAGGAAAAGCAGCTCGAAGAGGAAGCCGTACTCAAACAGCTGAAAAAGATACAAGCAGATATCTCTATTTGGGGACTGCTTATGGCCTCTCGAGTGCACAGAGAGGCTGTTTTATCAGCCATGGATAAGGCGAAGCTTTCAATAGAAACAACACCAGAACAGCTAGTGGGGCTAGTCTTTCCGGGAGGAGCTGCCCCGATGTTGACATTTGCTGATAAGGAATTACCGCCTGAGGGCACGAATCACAACAAGCCACTCTACATCTCTGTGGAGTGCAGAGATAAATGGATACCGGTAGTCCTTGTTGATACAGGGTCTGCCATCAACGCTTGTTCGCAAGGACAAATTTTACGCGATTGGTCCGAAGTCGCAGACTTTATACCAACGATCCAGTCATCGGGGCATATGACAATACAAGCCGAGAGGTGATGGGAACCGTTAAAATCCGCACCAAAGTTGGGCCGACAGCAGGAGATAGATTTTCATGTCTTGAAGTACCGCAACTTTCAATTTGTTGTTGGGGCGCCGTGGTCGCATCGTAAAGGCAAGATCATCTACTTTGCATCAAATGGTGAAATACTCACGGAAGGAGTAGCCATCGTTGTGAATTCATCAATTCATCCACCATCGAGATATCCACGCTGCTCGAAATAGAGCATGGCCCGAAGACGTGTTCATATCGGGTTTTACCTTGGCCGAGGCTCAGTTGTATGTAATATCATGGCCGTTAATGAAGGGATATATGTTAGCGCCCAAGCAGTGTACCTCATGAATAAACTCCAATACATCCCTGGGATGGGATTAGGGAAGAGCGGCCGTAAGGGCATCGCAACGTTGGCCGAAGTGCCACACAACCCTCACACCTTCGGTTTGGGTTACATACCCACCAAGGAAGATTGGGTAAGAAGAGGAAAAGAGATGGCAGGAAGAGCCAAAGCAAAACAGATGGGGAAACCTTTCGAATTGATGCACCGGCCCATCCGGTAATTTTGAACGGACGTTTCGTCCGGGAGGGGGAAGATTTCCCATTCTGTGGTTTTCCGGAGCCATGGCTGAATGAAGAAAAGAAACGCATGCCGGGATTTGAAATTTTCTTCGACTTGCAGTTATCTGGGGATGATGTTGCTGAAGAGCAGACAGACCCGACAGTCGAGGCTGAACATAGCAAGGAATTGGAGTCTGCGGACACAGAGTTCGAAATGGGGGTAGCACTGGCATGTCTACTCTCAGATCCTTTGATCGACCAGTTGTGCTTGGGGGACGACTCTTCGGTGTCCATGATTAGAGATGAAACGGCTGTGGGCCAACCAGCGGCTATTTTGGATGCATCCATCGCACCCTCCCTCATCTGGCAGTACGAGGAGGGATTTTTATCAAGCAGCACCGGGTCAGGTAGTGAGCCGGAATCTGATTCCACCGAGTCTTGTGAGTCGGAATCAGGTTCCAGCTCGTCTGAGTCTGAGTCCGGTATTCCTGGGGATGATAACCCGGATGCCACAGTACTGTCCAGGTCGTCTTTTTCTTTCTCTTTTGAGTCTGTTGTAACAGAAGAATCGGACGGTTTGGAAGTATCTAATGAGAATGAGGTAACTGTGGTTTCCGAGTACTTTTCTGTGCCTTTGGTTTATTGCTTAAATCAGGACTTTCAAAATTTTGATGAAAGCAACGAGGCGAAATTCCTCGGTTTTGCAACGACTAATTGAACAAGAGCAAGAGAGGTTCGTTAAACCCTTAATAGATGAAATCACTCGTGAACGTTAGTCTTGAGAAGGACCCATGGTGGTCCAGATCGAGTCCACGTTGTCTTCGAGGAACGCGAGCGCTTAGTCGCTTTATTAAAAATTTTAAAGATGTTTTCGCGTGGTCCTCACGAAGACATGCCCGAATCGATCTGAGATTATGCAAGACCGGATCCCTCTTGACCCCGAGGCCCGACCTGTCAAACAGAAACTCAGAAGAATTCGCCCTGACTGGGCCATCAAGATCAAGGAAGAGGTCACCAAGCAGATTGATGCAGGCTTCCTGCTGGTATCCGAATACCCGACCTGGCTGGCCAACATTGTTCGCATCAAGAAGGATGGCGAGAATCCGGGTATGTGTGGACTTGAGGATTTAAACAGAGCGGTCAGAAGGATGACTTCCTGCCGCACATCGACGAAGTTGGTAGATTTCACGCCAGGCATGCCTTGCTCTCATTTATGGATGGCTTGTCAGGCTAGAATCAGATAGTAATGCCACCCGAAGATCGGGAGAAGTACCCTTTTACCTCCCCGAGGGGTGCAAATTCCTACAGAGTGATGCCATTTGGGCTAAAGAACGCCGGGCTACATATCAACAATTTGCAACTACAATATTACATGACATGATCCATAAAGAGGTCGAGGTGTACGTGGACGACATGATTGTCAAGTCCAAAGAAAGAGAGGGCCACTACACCGCCTTGCAAAAGTTTTTCCAAAGGATCAGGGAATTTCGGCTGCGGTTGAATCCTCAGAAATGTACGTTTGGTGTTACAGCGGGAAAAATGCTGGGATTTCTGATTACACAAAGGGGCATCGAAGTCGACCCTTCCAAAATCAAGGCCATCTTAGAAATGCCACCACCAATGACTGAAAAGGAGGTGCGAGGCTTTCTAGGTAAAGTGCAATTCATAAGGCGGTTTATCTCAAAACTAACCTTGACTTGTGAACCACTTTTTGGTCTCTTGAAGAAAGGAAAGAAGTTCCAATGGGACGGCCGATGCCAAGCCGCATTTGAACAAATTAAAGAGTATCTACAGAATCCGCCCGTGTTGTCACCACCAAAGCCGGGGAGGCCGTTGATATTATATCTGTCAGTGACTGAGACTACGATGGGCTGTATGCTCGCACAAGAATCGGAAGATAAAGTGGAAAGGGCCATCTACTATCTGAGCAAGAAGATGCTGGATTACGAGACCCGCTACACTCCGCTGGAGAAGGCATGTCTGGCCTTGGTATGGGCTACTAGGAAGCTGCGGCACTACCTGTTAGCTCACTCTGTAATGTTGGTTTCACGACTTGATCCTATCAAATATCTTTTCGAGAAACCAGCACTTACGGGTAGGCTAGCTCGTTGGTTGCTGTTGCTCTCGGAATTTGACCTCAAATATGTGACACGCAAGTCCGTAAAAGGGAGAGCGGTGGCAGAGTTCCTTGCCGACCACCCGGTTGAAGGGGATGAAACGGTTGAGTACCTATTCCCAGATGAAGCTATTTTGCACATCGAAAATGAGACTTGGACGATGTACTTTGACGGAGCGTCAAATCAATACGGATATGGGATAGGGGTGTTGCTGATAGCGCTAGCGACTCCGTATCCCTTTAGCATTCAAGCTTCAAGGTCTCGAACAATGAGGCAGAGTATGAGGCTTGTATTGCCGGTCTGGAAGCTGCCCTAGAACTAGGGGCAAGGCGATTGGATGTCATTGGAGATTCGAACCTAGTCGTGTCTCAAGCTAAAGGAGACTGGAAAGTAAAAGAGGAAAAGATGATCACTTACCACCAGACCTTGGACTTGTTAATTCCTCGGTTTGAAAAGCTAAGTTTCACTCACCTAGTAAGAGAGAACAACAGGTTTGCAGATTCGCTAGCAACTCTATCTTCTATGATAGACATCCCGTCGGGAGTCCGGATGCGTCCAGTCATTATTGACTAGAAATTTGCACCTGCCTACGAATCAATTTCTGCCATAGATGAGGTACAGGACAACAACCCTTGGTATCACGACATATGGAACTTCTTAGAAAAGGAGGCATATCCACTAGGGGCAAATGCCAAGGACAAGAGGGCAATTAGGAGAATGGCTGTTCAGTTTATCATCTGCGGGGGTAAGTTGTACAAAAGAGGTCATCTGGGAATGCACAAGTTGTGTGTGGAAGCTGAAGAGTCGAAGCGCCTGATGGAGGCCATCCATGGAGGAGAATGTGGTGCGCATATGAATGGGGTGATGCTGGCACGAAAGATCCTCAGACAAGGCTACTACTGGTCTACCATGGAGGAAGATTGTATCGGTTTTGTTCGGCGATGCCACAAGTGCCAGATTCATGCAAACCATATGAACATCCCGCCATCCAAGTTATACAACATGACATCACCATGGCCGTTCTCAGTATGGGGAATCGACGTGATTGGAGCTGTTACTCCGAAGGGGTCGAATGGGCATGAGTATATCTTAGTAGCAATAGATTACTTTACAAAGTGGGTCGAGGCCCAGTCCTATGCAGTGTTGAAGGCTTCGCATGTCGCGAAGTTTATCAGAAACAACATTATCTGCCGCTATGGAGTTCCGAATGAGATCATTTCGGACAATGGTTCTCACTTCAAGAAAGAGGTGATTGATCTGTTGGAAAAGTATAATGTGGCTTTTCATAAGTCATCCATGTATCGGCCGCAGACCAACGGAGCAGTTGAGGCCGCCAACAAAAACATCAAACACATATTGCAGAAGATGGTGGAAACCTATCGGATGGCGGACAAGTTGCCATTATTCGCTCTGGGACTTCAATTAGAACTTCGACTGGGGCAACCCCTTATTCGCTGGTCTATGGGATGGAAGCCGTTCTACCGATTGAGATTGAGGTTCCATCATTGCGAGTATTGGCTGAGTGTCAGATAGCTGAGGCGGATTGGCAGCAGAGCAGATTCGAGGAACTCATGCTCTTTGATGAAAGGAGATTGAAAGCACTGTACCATGTCCAAGGGTATCAGCGAAGGATCACCCGAGCTTTCAACAAGAAAGTTAAGTCCAGAAATTTGAAGGAAGGGGATTTGGTGCTCAAAGACAATCGAGCTCCCATCCACGACCCAAGGGGCAAGTTCAAACCTAATTGGACGGGTCCTTACATCATCAAGTCTATCTGGTCAGGTGGAGCTGTGGTTCTGATGGACCTAGATGGCCTAGAGTTCTCCCAACCGATCAACATGGACAAGCTGAAGAAATATTACCCCTGAGAGGCTCGCTAGGCCGAAAACCTGCAAGGGCGACCTAGGCAAAATTCAGAGCACAAAAAATTAGAAAATAATAAAAACTGAGCTCGCAAGGTTGAAAACCCGCAAAGGGCGGCCTTGGCAAAAGTTAGAGCACAAAAGGAGAGTGAAAATACTCGAGTGAACCCAAGCCTGAACTACGTAAGGCTTGATTCCCATCCTTGGGATACGTAGGCAGCTTCGTCCTGAAGTTCAGCCATAAACATTTTCCCCGATCAGCTTTGTCCGTTTGATCGCCTTAGTCATCTTTGTCCATCAGCATTCATCGCAATCTCCGGTGCAGTGCTATTCAGACTAGGGGCAACTTTCCGTTGCCATGCAGCGTCGCGGCGCTATCCAAACTAGGGGCAATTTTCCAATTGCAAGAATCTGGGGTTGTGCATCTCAGTGACAAATTCCAGGCGTGTCCAGTTCTGATCCATATCGAAAATGGTTTTGAAAAGTTTTAATAAAGATGACTTTGCTCAAACAAATCTTTTTACAACTAAGACCATTTCTCGACTAAAACGGAAAATTTTCAGTACCACAACCTTCAATTTCATTGATTTCAAATAGAGTTCTCTTGCTCTTGCATACAATCGAAGTTGCTTTTATTTTACATTCATAAAGAAAACTTGAAAAGTACTAATAAAGCAATAAATCCGGGGCATGGTCAAGTCAAACGTCCCTGCGCCCCCTCCCAGAGCTGGTCGAAGCCTCTGATGCCAAAGTGGGCCCCTCCTGTGCCTCTTCATTAAGCCAATCCAAGCACTCATCAGACAAAGTACAACTGAAAGTGGGAGCGGGGGCCAGGAGTTCTCTCGTCCTCCATCTGCCGCAAGATACCGCCGGTGTGAGCCTCGGATTAGGAATGCAGGGTACTCTATCCTTCCGTGCGGCAAGTCTGATCATGACCAAACTGGCGCAGGATACGGAATGGGAAGTAGAAAACACAGTGAGTCAAGCCGATCAATTGGATCCCCGGCTGACGGGTCATGCTGTAACTCATCATTGGGAGATTGAGCCAAGGGCACCGCCAAGCAATGCGATCTGCGGACAAACTGCACATCCACTCAAACCACCAACCTTCATCAAGGGCGTCAACTAGGCGTTGTCTGAAGAAATAGCCGCGCGCTGAATATGCTGGGCAAGAGTCTACAACCTTCAATTTATCCATCAACCATACCTGGGAAGGGATGAAAAATGAGAGAATAAAGAATAGAGAGAAGTACGATGAGAGAAAAAGTAAGAAAGGGGTTTTTGTGAGAAAAACCGAGCCTGAGGGCCGAGTGACGTGAGCAAACATAAAAAGTGAGATTGGGTGGGAAACATTACCTGCAGTAATAGTGGACTCCCTGCTAATCCGGTCGTCTCCCGACGATAAAAGGCGTCTAAACCAAAGAAAGGTCTCAGCCAGGACCATGGCAATACAGCTTTTGCCCTCCTTCAAGCCTTGGGCAACTTCAATCAACCGGACACTGGATCCTCCGGAACCAGAGACGAACAGAAAATGAGATAGCATGCATAGACAGAGGGCGTGCCGCCGAAAGCCTTGCCAGTGATGGTCGCCACGATCACCAGTCTCAGAAAAACGACAAACCAAACTCGGAATGTCTAGTGCCCCGTCACAAATCAGAGAACGAGCATCGGGTATTGAGAGCCCACACATTTGTCCTAAGGCTTGAGCATGGCCAAAGCGAAATTGGGGTAGGATTTCCTCATTGCGCCCAGATTCCATTAGAGCTTGGAAATCTTCGAAAGTGGGACATACCTCTTGCCCGCTAAAGCTAAAGACGTGTGTTACCGGGTTCCAGAACCTTGCTGCGGCATGGAGGAACGGAAAGTGCAGCGGGGTGCGGCGCAAAGTGAATAGTGCGTTTATCTTAGGAAGTTAAGTTCAGCTTTTCCGAGCCATCCAAGTTGTTAATCCAAGTTGCGAGATTTTGGGCAAGAAATTCTTCCATTTGGAGTCAATCAGTGTGGAAATGAAGAAGACCACGAGGCTAAGATCTTTTGTAGAGGATAAGGTTGAGTGGAGGACACATGTCAACATTCTGTGGGTGCAGGCAGTCTACAGCCGACCGGCAGTAAATAGTGCCGACCGGCCGTAATTTTGTGCCGACCGACCAGACTATGTGCCGATGACCATCCTCCCCGGCCGATGATCCTTGTGTCCAGCCGATGATCTTCCTTCTATGCTTTCTAAGCTGTTCATACTGAATCTTTGGGAATTCCACCACTTACAGCACTCTCCGGTGATTTGATTCCCACCGAGTCGTGCATTTGCTTATCGAGTTGTTGTATATTTGCTTATCGAGTTGTATGTCACTCACTTTAAGTCTTTGATGTGTCTATCAAATTGTGCTTGCACTTGGCTAGTCTGTCGAGTCTTTGATTTGCTTATCGAGTTGTAGTTGGTTTACTACCTGATTATTGCGATGCGATGCTTTGTTTTCATAAACACAAGTTTCAGTTTCAGTCGCATTGTGGTATGAAACCTTGCGATGCGATGCATAGAACATGCAAATACAATACCTTTTGAACAAATAGTTGTTTCATCTCCATCATATGTTTTGCAAAAACACATGATTTTGAGAAATAAAACCTGCCTAAGGCAGTGCAATGTGCTTAAACTCCTAGTAAAAAGGAAAGTAAAGCGAGAAAATAACAGGGTAGCAGGGTGCTGAGTTTGACACTGGTAACCTCCTCCTTTCGGCCGTCGTACCTTTTGCGCCCTTGTTCGGGTCAGTCATGTGATTTGGTATCTTCATCACTTAAGGCAGTCCAAGAAATGGCGCCCTTAGAATATAAGCGGAGCTTCGAGTTGACCTCGTACCACAACTTTTGAGAACGATGCTTGGAACATGCGAAGGATGTCCCTTCCCGTATCCTTTTATGTTTTGTAAATTCCATTTCAATTATACTGTGTTGCAATACGTTACATTACAACATCATGATTTACCATGTTCAAATTCAAATTCTCCTCTATACACATTGCATTGTATGCGTGCATTGCTTTACTGATATGTGTTCAATTTTCTCTATACACATTGCATTGTATGCGTGCTATGCTTTACTGATATGTGATCAATCCTCTATACACATTGCATTGTATGCGTGCATTACTTTACTGATATGTGTTCAATTTTGTCTATACACATTGCATTGTATGCGTGCTATGCTTTACTGATATGTGTTCAATCTTCTCTACACATTGCATTGTATGCGTGCTTTGCTTTACTGATATGTGTTCAATTTTCTCTATACACATTGCATTGTACGCGTGCTATGCTTTACTGATATGTGTTCAATTTTTCTCTACACATTGCATTGTATGCGTGCTATGCTTTACTGATATGTGTTCAAATTTTCTCTATACACATTGCATTGTATGCGTGCTTTGCTTTACTGATATGTGTTCAATTTTCTCTATACACATTGCATTGTACGCGTGCTATGCTTTACTGATATGTGTTCAATTTTTCTCTACACATTGCATTGTATGCGTGCTATGCTTTACTGATATGTGTTCAAATTTTCTCTATACACATTGCATTGTATGCGTGCTATGCTTTACTGATATGTGTTCAATTTTCTCTATACACATTGCATTGTATGCGTGCTCTACTTTACTCACATGTGTTCAATTACAACTGCCTATACACGCCAGATTCGCCACACACCTCCAATCGGGTAATTTGCATGTTGCTAACAATACCATACCGTTAAGTTTACTTTCTTTGCAGCACGATATTGTATGTACGGTTCATTTGAGACCGCACAACCTGGACGAGCGAGGTATTGTATCCTCCGAGTGAGACGTATCGAGAATTGCATAATTCTCTTACATCCTTTCTGCATTGTAGTGTAGTCTGGTGTATGCCAGCTTATAACTGTCGCATGTGTGCTTCATTACAGCTCTCTTTGTATGATCATAAGTTATGCTCGGCTTCTTGCATTTTCAGTTGCATTTTGCCCCTGCCTTCGGGCGCATATCTCTGTTTGTCGTGCATGTTTGTCCAAGTCTTCGGCCTTGTCAAAAATGGGTCGTCTCTGGGCTTTGACATTCACTCCCGTCATTGTTATGACTTCCGAGTTCTGTCAAAGAGGGGCAACTGTAGACACCCCATTTTTGACCGTCCTCAAGACTTGGACGTCACCGTCGGAACACTCGGTGATTATCCATGTTTGTGTTCATTTGGAGTTCCCGGAGTTCTCGGCTGCGCGCGCCCTGCCTCAGGACCTCCGAACTCGACCAGTTGTGTTTGGTTTTGCACCAAACACTTGTGTTTTGCCATGAAAAGGCAGGGAATGCCTTGTGAGGCATCCCTACACACCACCGGCCGGGGCTAGAGGCCACCCATTTGGTGAAAATATATCGGCACTTTATTGTGCCTACCGGCACTCTTTTGTGCCGCCAAGCCTTATTTTTGTTAAAATGGCACTCTTTGCCATGCCGGTGCACTTGCTTTATCAGATATTTTTATTGCAGCTGTAAAGTTTTTGCTCCCCTCCATACACGTGTATGGAGGGATGAAGCTTTGGTTTGCTTAATGGCTAAGCATTCTTTGCCTATAAAGAGAAGCCTCTCCTCTTGGTTTTAGGGTTGAAGTTTTTGAAGACAAAAACCAGAGCTCATATATATATATATCTCTGCCATATATCTATATCTCCCTCTCTCTCCTCTTGTGTGTGTGTTCTAGGGCCCAAATAGTGTGTTTTGCCTCACTTTTGCACCATTACACACACTATTACACCTAGCTCCGAGATTGGGAGACTTGGAGGTTTGTTTTGAGTGATTTTGGACTGGTTTTGATCACTTGAGGAGGGCTGGACCATCTGTTCTTCATTGGATCTTCAAGGGTGAGCTTTTCACTTTAGTTTCCCCATTCTTGCAACTACTTTTTACCCTCTTTGCTTTGAGTTTTTTAGTTTGTGTTTAACATAAAAAAGTCTTGTTTTTACTTGTTCTTGAACCTTCTTTAAGGTCATTTTATGGTTTGAGTTAAGCCTCATTACTTTAAGCCTTGTTTGGCCTTTTTTGGTGCCTTTTTCTTAGGCCTTCTTGTTTTGGTGTTCTTTGATATTCTCACCACTGAAAACCAGTGGGTTTTCAGTGGTGAGGATATTTTCGAGTCTCATCTAAGGGAGAGACACCCCTCTCCCTTTGGTCCTTTGGTTGGCCTTTGTTTTGGCTCATAGCATAACATGCATGCATGCTTTCCTTAGCTTTCATTTCAGAGCTTTATTGTGTATTTTAGGTCATGTGGGACCTCTGTTTTTAGTTGATTTCATGGCCTCTTGCATGCTTTCCATGTTGGCTTTAGAATGCTCTTTCATGCTTATAAGTAGTGTCATGCTTTGATCCTTGATTCTCGCACATTTTAGCTTGGTTTCATGAGGATATAAGCATCTATTTGCCATGTAATAGGGCTGTGAGCCACTGTTTTGGACACCCTTGGTATGCTTGATGTGCATGTTTTACATTTTAGGCTTGTAAACTTTGCTTCCATGGAGTTCTAGCATGACTGACTTGTTTTGATCTAGTGATTTGGCATCATATTAGACCTCATTCCAGTCCATTAGTCATGTTTGCATGTTGGCATATGTGGCTTAGTTCATGTTTTAAAGATATGCTCTTGAATGCTTTAAAATAGACATTGTGCATGCTCCCATGTTTGGTGCATTTTTGGAGGTGCCATGAGGGGATTTGAGTGTCATTCCACATGCTTAAAATCTGTTTTTGTTTGTTGAATGCATGCCATGAGTGGTTGTATGAATGACGTCAAATTACTCTCTTTGGTGTCCTAGACTTGGGCCCATTGAATAGCATGCTTGTGTGGCATTTTCATCATGTTGTGAGGCTTGTTTTGCCACTGTTTTTGGGAGTTTGAGGGCTGCCCTCTATGGCTTAAGTCCATTGTTGCATGCTTATTTCATGATTGTTGCTTGCTTGGTCAATATAGCCTTGAATGTATGCTTGTTAGTTCCATGTTAATTGGCCCATCTTGCATGTCATTTGTATCCTACATACTTTAGCTCTATGCATGCTTAACGTGATAGGTTGCATTGCATTTGAGCTTTGCTTGCATATTTGCATCTCATAGCTTGGTTTGGGGTTGTCAAGCCAAGCCTAGGATTGAGGGGAGTTCACATTTCAAGTGGTGTAACTCACCTCAATCCTTGGTCACTAAAGCCCTTGATTTCCACTTGATAGGGACTTAGTATTCATTTGTTGTGTTGCATGCATATTTACATTAAAATGAGCAATCTTGGTTCCTTAGGCTATCATGCATCAAATGCACAATGGATAGCCCTAGAACCAAGAGCCACACCCCCTTGAGTCCCTAAACATGATAGGAGGTGTTGGACATGCTCACATTTGCCCAACAACCATCCCTATGCATTCTTTGTCTGTTCTTCTTCTTTGTCATCCTGCAGTGCGAGGATTTTCACGGCCGTGAAAAATAGTGCCGAACGACACTATTTTTGTGCCGATAATTACCAAGTTCACGGTGGCCTTGGAAGAAGCCGATGACTACTGCTTGCCGGTAGGTGGATCATCTCAGGCCTCTTGAAAGGCATTCTGAAGTCTTGAGAATTTTTGGAGAAGCAGAGCAGTAAAAACAGAGACAGTAGTGCCAAGGTGTGGGCTTTTCGGGCAAGGCGGGCATCGGGCATGCATCATTCGCGCATCCCAAGGCAGGGTCGAGGCCCCATTGCATTTCACTTAGATGCTTTAATTTCAGTACTTAGAAATTTGTAATAATTTATTTATTCATTTATCCTTCGGTCTGTATTATTTATTTATTCGGTCCCTCCGAGTGAGGGCAAAAATGTAATAAGTGTGGGTGAGTGTGATGTATGTCTTCCAACCCCAAGTCTTTCTCCCTTTTATTTATCCGCTTTCGATGGTTAGATTAGGGCACATTTTAAATTAGCATACCCTATGCAATGCGTGCATCCATGCATTTGTTTACATGCACCGGCTCGGTACATCATACAAAGCGCATCGCAATTTTCAAATTCAAAATTGAATACGTGCTATGTGATAGCATTTCATATGCCATGCTTAAGATAGCGAGCTGTCTAATTGCATTCTTGCTTGTGTTGCATTAGCCATTTAACATGAACTAGGTCATGCATTGTTTTGCTAACTAGCTTCTTGTTTTGTACGAGTACTAGGTGAGCTTTTATGCTTTAGCATACCACATGTGTGTGAGTGTTGACATAATAGCATGACTACCATGAGGCTAAGTGCTTATGTGAGATAACTGCTTGAATGCCTGTGGATGGAGGTCGAATTACCTGAATTGGGATAATACATTAAAACTGTGAGTTTTAAGTCCACTGGATAGTGGCAAAAATCATCTTTTTTTTAAAGCCCACTCGAGGGTGGCAAAACCCGCATTTTAACCTACTTACGAGTAGCAAACCATTTTCCAAACGAACATGTAAAGTTTTATTCCAATTTAGGCGATTTGGTCTATACTTGTTTGCTGTGCGCATAACATAGTAAATCTAGGCTAATAACCGGAATAAGAACACGTAATGCTTTCAAAATCGGATATCACGGTTAGTACAGGCTGGTCTTCGGACCGGGCGAGAGGGGGTGCTCATAGCTGACCTTCCCCGATCGTACCCAAGCTCCCGAGCCAAGTCAACTTTGGTTATGACGGACACGTGGCCTTCGGCACCGAGTCAGGGTTTCCTAAATTTCCCATTTTAAAAAAATATTTAGGTGGCGACTCTGTAATCTGGCAAAGCAGTCCATGTTTGGCACTACTTTTTCAAAAATCCGTTTTCTCAAACGATTTGCCAGATTTGGACTCTTTGGTTCAGATTTAGAACCGCGACACAAAATCGAGTCCGAACTGTAGAGTGAAGCCCACGGGCGCGTCTACACTAACCATTTGCTTGTGCATAATAAGGGGTGGAATTAACAAGGCTGATTCCAAACTCTGCTGCGAAAGATTTACCATCTTTCCATTAAATACAGTCTCATTATCTATAGTTATGGTCTGTGGGATGCCAAACCTATGGATTAATTCCTTGATAAATCCAATAACTTCAGTCTAATCCACAGCCTTTTAAGGCTTAGCTTCGACCCATTTGTGAAGTAATCTGTGGCCACTAGAATGAAACAATGCTGCTTCAAAGAAGGTAGATATATTTTCCCTATCATATCCATTGTCCATCCTCTAAATGGCCATGGCTTCACTATTGCATACAAATCAGTTATTGGCACATGTCTTATCATGCCATGCTTCTGGCATGCCTGACATCCTTTTGCATACTCTATGCAATCCTTTAGAATGGTTGACCAATAGTAGGAATGCCTTCGAAACAACCATCTCATCTTTACATCAAGCTGATGGGCACCACAAATACCTTCATGTACCTTAGCCATAGCAGTCAATGCTTCCTTTGGCCGTAAACATTCCAACAGCAACCCATCTGCTTCCCTTTTGTAAAAAGCATTGTTATACACTATATATTGCATAGACTATAATTTAATTTTCGTGCTGGCCTTCGAAGATGGGCCAGTTAAATATTAAATGATTGGATGTCTCCAATCATGCTCTACTAAGTTATTCTGGTTAACTTCTACCATGATACCCCTTTTAGCCAAATGTGGTATTACCTTTTGATATGTTGCTTGACTTATTTTAACTTGGGTATTCCCCTTTTTTCTGAAATTCGAGCCTTTTTGAGCTACATCACTGGCCTTAGGGTTGCTTTCTCAGTTTTAGACCGGCCTCTACTAACCGTGATATCCGTTTTTGAAAACTTTATGCGTTCTTTATTCCAATTATTAGCCTAGAATTACTATGTTATGCGCACAGCAAACAAGTATAGACTAAATTACTTAATTTGGAAATAAACATTGCATATCCGTTCGTTTTGAAAACGTTTCGGAATTTGCTACTCGCAAGTAGGCTAAAACACGGATTTCAATGAGTTTTCCCAACTCAAGCAATCCAACCTCCACCCACAGGCATTCAAGCAGTTTATTTCATATAAGCATTTAGCCGCATGGTAAGCATACTGTCATGGCAACATTCACACGCATGTGGTATGCTAAAGCGTAAACACTTACATCGTACTCCGTGCCAAAACAGTAAACTAGTTAGCAAACATGCATGACCTAGTTCATGTTAAGTGGCTAATGCAACACATACAGCATGTAATTAGGATAGGCTCGGCTAAACCTAAACAATGGCATGTGAAATGCACTTTATTCGATGCACGTATTCAAGTTTGGAATTTAGAATACAATGCAGTTTGTATGATGTACCGAGCCCGGTGTATGTAAACAAATGCATGAATGCACGCATGCATTGCATAAGGTATGCTAATTTAGATGTGCCCTAATCTACCATCATAAGCAGGTAAATAAAAGGGTAGAAAGAAATGGGGGTTGGAAGACATGCACCCACTCACACACACTTATTACAGATTTGCCCTCACCCGGAGGGACCGAAAGAATATACAAATTAACTACACAAGCTAATTAAATATTACAAATTGACTAAATTAATTAAACAGATTAATTAATCTAATTAAAGCAATAAAACGCCTCGGGATGAGGGCCGGATGCAGTGCATGCTCGGGACTGGCTCGGAATCGCACTGCCATGCATGGATTGCCTCTGTTTTCCCTGCTCTCCTCCTCTGAAGACTGCCAAAGTCTCAGGGATGCCTCTCTGGACATTGGGGGTCACCACCGGCTGGGGTAGAACACCACCGGCTGAAGGAGGTGGCCACCGGCACAAAATGAAGCTATCGGCTATCAATTGACTGCCGGTCGGCACTAAATACTGCCGGCCGGCAATATGTTCCTGCAGAACCTGCAACTCACAGCAGCAGAGGGCAAAACTTGCATGGCAATGTAATTCAAGGTATTTATGCACCAAACACACTCCCTATCATGTTAATGACTCAAGGGAGGATGTGCCTCGATCTTCGGACCACCAATCACGCATTTCCATGCATGATGGCCCAAAGAACCAAGTATGCAACTTCCATTTCAAATGCATGCAATGCAAATGACCCAATAAAGGGAACTTAACCTCTATCACACTCACTTCAAGAGGCTAAGCATGCATGCTCATGCAAGGCAATCCTAAGCATGTGAAGCTAGGTATGCAACATGGCAATGCAAGTAAACATTGTATATTAGGCATGCAACCAAGACAAACAATCATGCAAGGCATGGAACAAGCATGCAAACATATCAAGCATGCAAAGAGCAACATGTTGCGAACAATGTATAGCATGCAACATCATGCAAATGGGTCCAAGTATGTGACAACATACAAAGTAAGCATGCTACAACACATGGAGGAATGGACTTAAACTAGATTAGGCAAATTTCGAACAAGCCTAAAACAGTGGCCAATGTGCATGGAACAAAAGCCAAAACAAGTCAATGAAGCATGCTCATACAAGAGGCCAATGAAACACATAAAGCATAGCTATATGGCACAATGCATGCAGGTCTCAACCACCTCAAAACAGTGTTTCTACATGCCAAAACAATGCTGAAAATGCTATGGACATGCACCAAAACAAGCTCGCATGATATGCCCAAACAATGGGCTCTTGAAGCACGTGAACTACAACTATGTAATGCAATGCATGGAAGGTTTATCCAGCCCAAAACAGAATTTCTACATGTCAAATATGAGCTAAAAACATGCTGGTCATGCACCAAAACAAGCTCGCAAAGCATGCTCTTTTTTAGGCCATTCTAAGCACTCAAACCGCAACCATGCAAGGCCATACACAAACCATCCAAACAGGTTAAAACAGAGCTTAAACATGCCGAGATATGAACAATTGTAGGCCAAAGTTAAGCTAGCACATGTTTGGAAGTTAGGCTAAAACATGAAGCATGCTAGGCTTGAAAGTGAGATTGCACTACAAGTGCAAGAAATAAGCAACAAGGGCCCTATCCACCCTAAAACAGATCTGAAACATGGCAAAATAGAGCCTAAAACATGCTTGGCTTAAGCTAAAACAACCCACAAAAAGATGCTACTTCACTAGACTTACAATGCTAGGAAAAGGGATTTACACTACAAGTGCAATAAGCATGCAAGAGGTGACCAAGATAGCCAAAAACAGAGTTATGGCAGGTCTGGAAAATCACAAAAATGAGCCTAAACAAAGCCTCCAAGAAGTAGAAACACATGCTCATTTGGAGGGCCATCAATACAAGCAAACAAGAGAAGTTCCCCCTCCTATTTTGAGCCTCAAAACAAGTTTTCCACCACTGAAATTCCTCTGGAATTCAGTTGTTTTAAGGCCAAAAAGATGTTGTTTGAAAGGCTTGAAAGTTAGCTCACAAGGCCTTATAAGCCAAGGAGCAAAAGGGAGGACAACCCCCCTAGCCAACCAAGGCACAAGCCAAGATTCTTAGGACTGAAAAATAGAGGAAAATCAGTGGTTTTTGTAGTTCAACAACACCCCAAAAACAACCTCAAAGTATTTGAAAACTTATGGCAAAGCTAGTATGCAAAACAAGCTAAAAGGGAGAGAGATGTTACCCTTGATGCACAGCTGCAAAACCAGCCCAAAATCTGAGCTAAAACCAGCTTTTGAAGCTAAAAATGATCCTTAAAGGACCTCAGCCCAATGGTGGTTAACTTTGATGAAGGATGCCTAGGCAAACTAGAAGGATTGCTTCACTTCCAAGCACTTCTATGCACAAAATGGGCAAGAGAGTGGAATATAGAGAGAGGGGCAGAGATTTAGGTCTGAAATTTCTAGAGAGAGAGGAGTCTTTTAGAGTGAGAAGCTCCCAAAGACTTGCTTTTTTGTTCTAACCTAGCAAACATGAGATATAAGGTTCTATATATATCAAGAAAAGAGCTTTTGGTCGAAATATCTCAACTGGAAATATCTGCACAAGGTATAGCAATTTGGATGATAAATATCTGTCAAAAAAACTGAGTTCTGGGCACTTTTGGCCGGTCGGCACTCTTTTGTGCCGGCCAGCAATCTTTTCTGGCCGGTTGGCACTCTTTTGTGCCGGTGGATGGCCGGTAAGGTCACCAAGTGCAGGTGGATTTCTAGATTGAAGCCTCGGAAGTTAGCTTTCCAATGGCGCAAACCTTGCATTAAAATTCCTCCTGTGGAAAAAGTTATGCCCTTTTCCGTGAAGCCGCGCAGATTCGATCCAACCGGACTTCAACCAACCATATCTCCTCCCCCCGGATTTGGACTTAGGAGATTCTTGAGTGCAAAATGAAGCCCCGGAAGTAAGGTTTCCAATGGTGGTGGCCCCATATTTTAATTCCTCTTGTACAAAGAGTTATGCCCGTTTCGGGGAAGCCGCGCAGACTTTTCTCCTTCCCAGATTCATGCTGAACCACTCCCAAACTAGTTTTCTCCCCTCTTCTTCTCTTTTCTTCAACTTCAAACCCCTAAGTAAGGTGTTTTGAAAGATTTTTCAAAGATTTCATCTCTCTTTCATTCATCTCCCCTTTGTTCTTGCTCGGTTTACCGAAAAGCGCACCATTTACCGAAATGCGAGCGTCGGAACATCGTGGGAATTTTATTTCAAAAATGTTTTGAAAGAGAGGGTTTTAAGGTAAAAAAAAAAACCATCAAAATAATTTTGGTCCACAGTGGGGTATGAAGTTGAGATTTGCCTCTCTCCTTGCCGAAGAAACTGAACCTGTGCACTGCACACCTTTCTCCAACAAGTAAACCATCAGTAGTGCCCAAGTCTTAAGGGCGGTCAAAAATGGGGTGTCTACAACTACATACCCCAATAAGTTTCTAGTTGATACACCAAAAGCACATTTGAGAGGATTAAGCTTCAACTTGAACTTTCTCATTCTTTCGAAAGTTGCTACCAAGTAAACTAAGTGTTCCTCCATAGACTGGGACTTTACAACAATATCATCAATGTAACACTCTAGGTATCCTCCAATAAGATCATGAAAGATAGTATTCATTGCCCTCTGATATGTTGCCCCAACATTTTTTAGACCAAATGGCGTTTTCACCCATTTGAAGGTGCCAATATTCGCAGGACACCTAAATGCTGTCTTATGGACATCATTCTTTGCAATGCAGACCTAGTTGTAACTAGAATGCCCATCTATCATAGACAAAATCTTGTGCTTTGCTGAACTATCCACCAATAGATCAACTATAGGTATGGGGTATTCATCTTTTGGAATTGCCAAATTCAGATTTCTAAAATCAATGCATACCCTCATCTTGCCATTCTTTTTAACCACCGGCACAGTGTTAGACAATCATTCAACATACCTAACTGTTCTAATGAAGCCTGTTTTAAGGAGCCTAAGAATCCCCTCCTTCACTTTCAGAACCACTTTAGGGCTCATCTATCTTGGTTTCTGCTTGTGTTTAGGCTTCATAGGGAGCCTATGTTCCACTAATGACCTATCCAATCCAGGCAATTCATTATAAGACCACGCAAAACAATCCTTATATTTCTTTAGGACTACCAATAACTGTTTTCTGTCAATAGGACTTTACCAAGCACTGATATAAATGGGTTGTTGTGCAGAACTTTCCCTTAAATTGACTTTTTCTAAGGGTTCCTGTACTTGAGCACTTACTGATGCTTCTCCTTTGACTTCTTCTTCTTTCAAAGCCATTTCTTCATTTTGTTCTGCTCCACATTCTCTGGTTTAACATCTTTGCTTTCTTCCTCATAGACAAAATCTGTCCATAAAGCTTCTTCTTCCTGTATTTCCTGGACTTTTGTATCGATGTCCAATGCACAGTACTTATTAAGGGCCAAAGGCCTAGTCTTTTGTTGCTCTTGATTACAGCCAACCACCATGGCTTCCTTCTTTTGTTCCTTTACCTTATGGACTATTGACTTTATGTCCAATGCTGAAAACTTGACTAAGGCCAAGGGTCTGGCTTCTTGGTTCTTATCTTCTTGCCTACAACCAGGCATCATTATCATCTTTGGTGACGAACTCTACATCAACACTCTCCTACACTAAGTGCTTCAGGTGTGCTACTTCCTCATCAGCCATCACTTTGGCTATTCTATCAGGCTTCCTCTGTACATTGAGTGGTGTCACTCCTTTAGTGTATAACTTGGACTCTGCAAAATCAGCACAAGCGATAAAGGGTTGGGGGTCTGCATTGATCTCCTCTGTCTCTCCATTGCATAGTGCTATCATTATTTTTTGATGTAGAGAGGAAGGCACACATTTGTTGGTGTGGATCCAATCTTTGCCAGGCAAAGTATTATACTTGGCATTACTGTCTATAACAAAGAATGTTGTCATACAATCTCTGATTTCCACACTTAGTTTGATGGACAGAATGTCTTGAGCCATCTGCTTATCCCCAGCGAAACCAGTAATGGTTATGCTAATTAGGATTAATTTGGGGTTTCTTTTTCCCAATTTCTTCAAGGAAGACTTTCGAAGCAGGTTCATTGCCGCCCCATTGTCCACTAACACCATGTTCATTTGTATCACATCGAAGTAAGCCTTAATATACATAGGCTTAATGTGCTGAGTCATAGATGTTGTAGGGCACTCGAAGGGATATGAGAGGTTAATACTTACCTCCTCACTTTCTTCTTCAATTTTCATTGGTGTGGCCACTTCAAACTCATCTTGAATCATGTTGGCCTGTGAATCTTCACTAGAAACTGGAATGGGGTCATCTTCCTGACCTTCTTGGTTTCCCTCTTCAGCCTAGAACTCCTGTGGTAGTATATATACCATGTTTACTGGTACTGGAGGAAATGAGCCAAACTGAACTGTTAGCTATACTTGTTTTCCTTCCAAACTAGCTTGTTCTGTTATTTCGAAAGCCTTTTCCATGGTGCACTCTGCTACCTCTGTGTTAGTAGGTTCTTTTGAAGTAATCTGTTGGTGATCTACCTCCGTTGGCTTGTCAACGAAAAAGGTTTGTTCAGCCATGAAGGCCCTAAACATTCCATCTTCAGCCAATGTTCTCTCTTGGCCTAGCTCAATCCCTTCATCCATTTCATCATCACTTTCCATTAAAGCCTTCTCGAGGCCTACTAAACTGGATTTTTCTTTGGCTCTTAGTTCAACATGATCTTTAGTCAACTGCTCCATGCTGGCACTCCTCTTGATCTTGGGAGCAGGCTTCGAACCTATCCCTCCATCTGTCTGGTCTTTTTCTTATGCTATGGAAGTGCTCTCTCCACTTTCTTTCAGATCCCTCTGATACTGGGTGTATCTCCGTTAGATCTTTCTCCTTTGAGACCTAGAAATTATACTAACCATATCTGGCTCCCTTGTTTTTGGATTCTTTAATAACACCCAATTGTTTGGAGCCACCAAAGGAGGTTTGATCATTCTTCCCTGGTCTTTAAAAACCTTTCTTTGAGTAAGCATTTCCTTAGATTTATTCTGCATGATAAACCAATCTAAAACTCTTGGGACCCATGAGCCCACTAGTCTGGCTGCTGGATCTGTTGCCCCACTCTTTGAAGCAGTCTTTAAAGCAGTCCCCGAGGGCCAATTATCAGTCCTGGTCCCATGCCTTGCACTGAATCCATGTCTCTTTTCAAGCTGGTTGTCTACTCTATAATAATTGGGTAGCCTAGTTTCATACAGAGACCTCTTTCCTTTTGATTACATCCTGGTGTCTGGTGAGGTTACCAGGGATGAATGTTGTCTAGGGCTAGTTGGGTATAGCCTTTTGTTATGGGTGCTAGTTATTTGGTTCTTCTGCACCTCTTTGTAATGCTGCTTCCTATTAATTGGGAGCCGTTTCAGCCACTTGTAACACATGCTGCACCTGGGATACATCCTCTGCACTATAGCAGCTTCGAGAGAGTCATCATCCAACATCTCTTCACTGGAGCCTTCTTTTAGGCCTGCAGAGCTTTGTCTATCAGCTGGTGAACTTTTTATGTTCTTCCTGAAAGCAGCCTGGCTAGCCACATGCATCTGCACAGTGACTTCCTCCAATTCTTTCAAGGATAGGTTTTGAAAATCTGGTATGCCAACATTGGCTGCAGCCTCTCCAATCTCTAGAAACGGGTTGGTGTCAATTCCTATAGCTTTCTCAAACCTGGTTAGAAACTTTAGCCTCCATTTCTGAATTAGTTCTTGGATCTTGTCTCGGAAAATAATACAATTTTTAGTTGAATAAGACCAAGAATTGTGTCATTTACAATACAGTTTTCCTTTGAGTTCTTCAAGGGTAGGAATCTTGACTCCCTTTGGTAATTTTAAGAAATTTGCTGCAAGCAGTTGATCAAAAATGTCATCTGCTTTTGCGAAGTCAAAAGAATACTTCCTATGTAGGTCTTTCTTTTTAAACTGCTGGTCTATTGTATTGTCTTTCTAAATTAATGCCTCACAAGTCATAGGTTCTTTTCCTATTATCTCTACTGCATCAATTTCATAATTAGGGTCCATATAGTAGGTCTTATATGATGGATTACTTCGATCTTGTTCTTCCTCGAGTAAAGTTTCATATCTAGACACCTTATAGGTTAACTCTACTAAATCTCAAAACTCAGTTGAATCAAACTTCTTTCGAAGCCTAAATTCCAAGCCATTTTGAGCCAATCTTACAAATTCAGGCTCTGGTAGCATGACCCTGCATTTGTTTCGTGCCTTTTTAAATCTGGCAATAAATTGAGCAGCCTTTTCATCAGGCCTTTGGCTCAATCTTACCAACTCTGCCTTAGAAACTTTAGGTTCTGTTTGGAAAAATTGGGCATGAAAAACTTCATTCATTTGCTGCTAAGTTTGGATAGGGCCAGGTATAAGGTTTATGTACCATACGAAGGTTGCTCTAGTTAAAGAGTTTGGAAAGAGTCTCAATTTCATGTGATCATTATTGGTGAACTCACCACATTGGCCTCTAAATTTAGCAATGTGTTCCATCGTTGACTGATTCCCATTCTCATAAAAAAGAGCAAAGTCTGGTATTCTAAATCCCCTAGGATTAAGTACCCTATCCACCCACTCTGGGTAAGGTTTTCTGTACATTGCTGTATGGACCCCTCGAGTCATAGGTCCACACATTTCTCTAACTACATCAGCAATTTGGTCCCTTGGAACCATATTTTGTGCTGGTTAAACCATTACTGGAGGAATAAACATAGGGTTTGGAGGAACTCCATGTGCTTGAGGGCCTGTTGGTCCATATATGAGTACATTCAAGGCTGGCTGTCCTTGTTGCACTAATTGTTGTTGGAGGTATGGCTAACCTCTTAGAATCTGTCCTGGGAAAGGTCCTATGAAAGATGCTATAGGAGGAGGAACATGTGTTGTTTCTCTTCCAGCCGTAGGAAATCCCTCCAACCCCCCGGGTGTAAATTCAAACACAGGATTAATGAAGCCCCGTGTGCCAAGTATGGCTTCGAATATAGCATTTGGAAACATCCTCATACCATTCCCTTGTGCTAGCTTAGATCCACCAATTTATATGGTTTCGTTGGTGGGTAATGGTACATTTTGGTTTGCTGGTGGTCTCGAAGGAGCTTCATACCATGATTGAGGCACATGTGGTGACCTTTCATGACCATGATTGCTAGTTTAACCATTGGTTTGCCCATTATTTTGCTTAGGTTGTTTGTCTCGAGCCAATCTATGCTGAAGGGAATTCATGTTCTCTTCAGCCTGTCGTGCAATCATTAGTTGATAGGAGTTTACTCGATCCACAAAGGATGTTGCCATCTTTACATTGTAAACATTCATTGTTGCCCCATAGCATCTACTAAACCTCCCAATGGATTTATTGGGTGGGTAGAAGGGACATTCGAAGGTCCAGTCTCATGGCCTTGTCTAGTGTGTTAGACATGTGTTGTATACTTTAAAGTGCCAGTTTGTTCGACCATTTGTGGAGGATCTGATAGGATAGGTGCATCCATTACATTCTCCTCTAGATTAGGTATTTCTACATCTCATTCCATACTCTTTTTCAGGCATTCATTTTTTCTTCTTGCTTTACGTCTAGCCATTTTTAATATGTCCCACTAGGCATGCCAAAAAATATATGTTGGTTTTTTTGGCTTTCGAAGGTCAATTGTATAATTTTAAGCATGCCAGCAAGGATCAATAAGTCTTTACAGAATTTATAATTGCCAACTAATTATCAAACGATTGTGTTGAAGTTCTTTCAGCCTCAATGAATAGGACTTTTACTAGTGGCTTGTTTTAGGAAAAAAATTATAAGAAATAACAAGTACAGAACAATTCAGTAACTGAATTTCATTAAGTGAATAAGAACTTATAATGAAATGACCCAGTCTTGAAAATATTTACAGCAATGACTACTTGAGAATTACTCATAAGAAAAGAAGTGCAGTACAAGAATTGAAATATAGAAAATGTAAAGAACTGGAAATATAAAACTGAAAAGAAAATATGAAGTAAATGATTAGTTTCTGGATCTGAGTCTGAGTCCTTTAATTTGGGGCCTTCCCTGCTATTTATACTCTCCAAGGGTAACCGTGGAAATGGACTTCCAACCATCGAAATGTCCTCTCATGATTGTTGATCATGCTCTCTCACAGTCAGTCCCACTACGCCATTCTTACAGTTAAGCTTCCCTCTTGGATTTTGAATTTGAATTTGTAAGTAACCGTTGGGCCACGTCATCTTGCGCATTCTAGCTTTCCCAGTGCTGCACAGATCTATTATAACCAATATGACCTGTCACGTGTTTGTCTTTTATTAGAGACTTGTATTAACTCCCCGAATTGCCCCTCATGTACCACGTGTCAAGCTGCAATTAGCTTTTACAAAATATACTGCCAATAGAGGCGAAATAAATTTGATGAGAAATAGCATTTCTCATTTTCTTTTGTTTGACTTAAGAATTTTAAATTATTTGTTGATTTATTGAAAATAAATATGATATGGATTTACAAAAGGTTGACTTGTTCACACTCCCCAGAAGCACTCTACTTTTTATTTAGTAGAAAAAATTGCAATAAAGCCAAAATTTTGTTAATTTCTTTTATTATTTCTCTTAAATCTGAATACTTTTTTTCCCATTCAGAGGGACAGATTGAATATTTGTGCAAAAATTTGCATATAAGCACATAATATTGTGTTTTTTTTTTAATTATTGAAAAAGGAGTAATAATATCACTTTTACGAAATTTAAATTTTTAATTGACACTACTGACAAAAATTTTTTGAAGTCGCCACTAATCGATACAGTATTGAATGAGTGATATAACATATAGATAGTTTCGTGAATTTCAATAGATAAAAAAATAGATTTTGTGAATTTTAACAAATAGAAAAATGATGCTTTCAAGAAATAGGGTGATTTCAAAAGATGGAAAGATAAATTAATTTTAATAGATAATTATCTATTTAGACAAATTGTATTATTTTGTTCTTAAAAGAACAGAGATTAGAATTTCAAACTAATGAGCCAAAAAATAAAGAAATTGACTTTTGCCGTGAGTGGCCAATTTTCATTGTATTGTTTCTATCAAAAAGATATCAATTTTGTCTATTATTATCTCCTCCAATTGTCGCTTGTCGGTAAATGTCTGACGCATTTTTATCACGTGTTTCTTTAACCAACAATCTAATGAATGCATAAAATTCTATGCGAGAATTTAAAAAAAAAAGAATTTGATTAAATTTATCAATTTTAAATAATTTTTTTATTTGAAATTATTCTTAAATTTTTGTTAAATAAAATCAATAAAAAGAATATTTTAACCATTAAATTGAATATTAGTATACATAAAATGTCTAAAATATTTTTTTTATTAAGTTTAATGATTAAAATATTATTATTTTTCTTCAATTTCACTTAATAAAAAATTTAAAAAAATGATTTAGATTGAAAATAAATCAAAATACTATAGTTTAAATTGACAAAATTAAAATTAAAATTTTTATGAAAAAAAGTTTGAATTATGTGGTGTTTATTTCTCTCAATTATAGGTTGTATCCAGTGGTGAATGTTGTTGGGTTTGGTGATCGTTAACTTTTTAATTACTATTCAATTAGTGGTCTGATAAATATAATTATGTTAAATTTGTAATTACTTGATAAAAAATAAATAAATAATAAAAAATTACGCTCTCTCTTACAGAGTATGGGGATTACATACGAAAACTTTTCTAAGCCTTTTATGAATTTTTTTTTTTGGAATGATTCCTCCGATTGCATCATACTTTTGATTTCAGTTATGAAATTTTTCGAATGATTCAAGCATTGCTTCATTCTGAATTTCAAATCCCATTTTCCTACTTTTGTTGAAAATGGAAATCATTTCGGAGGTTGAAAAACTTCATGTTCAACATGATGTCCATGATTTAAATTCTGTAATCTTTTATATTTTAAATTGTATTTGGATATAGATTTATTAAAAATTTTATTTAACAAAAATATGAACACAATATAAAAATTAAATATTTATTTTTTTTATTTTTTACAATTCACTTCGGGCTACTTTGGTTCTTTTTCTTTTTCTTTTTTCCTCTTAAAAGTTCAAGCATGGCCAAATCCGGAGATGTATAGACGTGGCCAGTGATAACAAGTATAAATTTACCAGTATTTTTTCTAAAAAAAATTGTTATGCTAGACAATGATTAATGAATAATTTAGTAATTAATTCGCATTATGGAAGTTTATTTGGGGATGTAGTGAGAGTCATGTGGAAACAGTTCATTCTTTGACGGAAGATGTTACAATGTGTATTCTCAAAAAGGTGTATATAATATGTCTTTTATAATTTTTTTACAAAATTTCATAACTTAAACTCAAAATGTCATAACTTTTTTACTACAAAAGTTATAACTTTTTTTCACTAAAAAATGTCATAACAAAATCTTAAAGTGTCCCAACAAAAATCACAAAATGTTATAACCTTATCATTCCTAGCTTTGGGGTGCACATCATAAATTATCGATTCATAACGTTCATCATAAAAAATCATAACTTTTGTACAAAATATGCATCATTTGAAAGGGTGTATATTGTAAATTTCTGCTTCTTTGACTCCGAAACTTGGTATATTTTGAGAGATGACTTCACATTTCATATTTACTTGGAATGATTTGAGGATTTTGGGGGAAATATTGGATCAACTGCATGATCCTCATTTATTTTCAAACCGTTTTTAAAATAAATATGAAAGTTTTTGCACCATAAATATTTTTTTTTGTTGATCATGGAAAAATATAATTTTATTGATCGTAGCCTGTTAATTTTGGTCTATTGATCATCAAATCTAATCTTATTAATTATGCCCTGTTAATTTTGATATATCAATTCAAATCATAAATTATTTTTAACATAAAATTATGGCCACGAATATCAAGTGGGTCAACGTGGGGCGTAAAGGTGGTGAGGAAATTGTAAATCTATGATGTGCAAAGAACCCGTAACGAGCAAAGAATGTGGTTGTAAGTTGAAGTATCCAGCAGTTGCCAATTGAAGGAAAAAAATGCATAGAGCAGTTGTTGAAGAGAAACGTGGGATAATGCCATGACATTGAGAGAGTGGCAGCATGGGTAGTTACTGGAACGCAAAGGAAAATTGGCTGGACAATGCTATAAATAGTTTGGACAATGCAGAGATAGAGGACATAAAAAAATTGTCAAACTCATCAGTCTTTTCTTTATCTTTAAGAGTAGTCTATCTTAATTCTTAGGAGTAGATTATCTTAATTTTTAGGAGTAGCTTTCAACAATTTGTAACCATGTAAATTTAGAAGATTCCAACATAAGTTTTGCTGTGTTTACTTCACTTTATCAATTGTTAATTGTTCCAAATAAATATTTATACTTTCAAGGCAATTTAAATCAAATCCCTAGTCACTTGATCTCTTTGGTTAGATTATTTGTTTAAATTATTGTTCAAATTTGTCAATTTGGGATTAACATAATTTTTACTAACAGAAAGAGAAAAACCCAAGTTTACAATTCGGTCGAATAAGAGAGTAATATATTTTTGAAAAATACTATTCATAAAAAACTTGTCTATAAAATTTGCCATCAAAATGATTTGGTTATGACATTTTTATAATTAAATGTCATTTAACTAGGTACTTTTTTTTTTATAACAAAAAATAATAATTTAATATTGCAGTTATATCATTTAAAAAAAAATCTATTTATTAATTGTTTTAGTGTTATTAATGTGTGCCTTTAAAACAAGTGTTATGATAACTTGAAAACATTATACTTCTTGACATTTAAAGACCACGGTTTAACAATCTTATTTATTTTTTTATTATATATATATATATATATTAGGGGTGGGCGTAGGTTGGTTACGGCCACGGAAGTTTTAATCTGCCATCCGTTCACCAAATTGGCGAATTGGAGAAAATCAATCCGCATCCATCCGCCAATTCGATGGATGTGGATTGAACGAATTGGCGAATTGGTGGATGGATGCGAATCGGTGTGGCGGTTTAAAATTTTATAAATTGTCAACATAATTAAACTTGTAAACTTCCTTAAAAAAAAAAAAAAGTATTACAGTCAATGATTTTAAAAAGTATTATAATCACTCCACGCCTCATCTAAAGAAAGAAAGTTTGAAACTTTAAAATATTACAATCACTGCATATTTCATCTACATATTACAATCACAACATGCCTCATCCACATAAATTATTGCAATCTGTGGTTTTTAAAATATAAAAACAATTCAAACTACCAAAACCATGAACAAAGCAGTAGTAGAGATTGCATGGCTCTGTATTGTTACATCTATATCTGTTTTTGAAAACAAAAATCAGCCAGCATATATCATCCTTTTTATTTATTATTTTTAGAGTTAGATTTAAAAAATCAAAAAATATAGATAAATAATACATTTATTTTTTCTCAATTCAAAAAATATATTCAAGTTAAAAACTTTTTTTCAACAGAATATTTAAACTCTTTTTCAATTGAAAACATAAATAGAATATCTAAACAAATTGAAAACACAAAATCTTTCAAATTACTAAAAAACCAAAAGATATAGATAAATAATACATTTATTTTTTTCAATTCAAAAAATATATTCAAGTTGAAAACTCTTTTTCAAATAGAATATCTAAACAAATTGAAAATACAAAGTCTTACAAATTATTAAGAGTGCTCGCGGTTTGGTGGTTCGATTGCAGCCAAAGGAACTTCAAATCCGCTATTCTTCCAAAACTAGGTCAATTGGAAAAAATCAATCTGTAACCGTCCGTTTGTCATTACGCATTCGTCCAAAATGCGGTGGATCGGTTCGATTTGGACGAAACGATATATCCGCTACTTACCCCCGATATATATATATATATATATATTACTATTGTGAAAATGACAAGGATCTTCACTAGACATCTACTTTTCTACCAATTACATGCATGAGTGTGGAATTAACATCTATGTGTAGGTCACAACCATATAGTTAGTAAAATATCAACAGGGGATGTTTCAGTAATAAGACTTTTGAATTTCTCATTCAAAACTTAGATTTGAGTCTTCGTAGTCCCTTGTAGTGATTAAACGTACTTCTTAGCACCCAGAGCACGTATGGAGCCTTAGTTTCGGTTCTGATGTAGGTGTGGTATGATTCCCCACAGATACGTTGTGGGTAATAAAGGACCATACTCATTGGCCGATATGTGGAGCGACTTTCTATATATTCATTTTTTGAATAAAAAAAATAAAGTTAGTAAAATGATTAATAATTTAGTAAAGGCATTTAAGTATTATTTGATGCATCTTATAAAACTATTCATAAATTTTTATTTATTTTGAAAATATATCATTTTGTTTTGAATAACTTTTGTTTAACCTAACTTCTATTACTCCTTCGTCCCAAAATATTAGTCCCTTATTTCATTTTTTATTGTCACAAAATATTAATCACTCTTCATAAATCAAGTATAAAAATAAAATAAATTTCCTAATTTGCCCTTCTTTTAAATTCATCAACAATATAAAAAGTATAATTATGACATTGATATTTTCAAAAAAATGCACTATCAAAGAGTAATTTTGAAGGAAAATGTTTTGTGGCACTAAAATGCCTGGCACTAATGGCACTAATTTCCTGTTTTGGTAACTTTTTTTTTTTACCTGAATTAGAATTTCGGGGCATTAGTGCCCTGAAATTTCGAGCTGCATATCACAGTTGAATTTTGAAAAATCAACTTTTTTTAAAATGTATAATTGTACTATAAAAAAAAGTTAAATTTTTTAAAAAAGACTATTATTTTAAGATGGAAGAAGTATAATTTATGAAGTAGAAATAAAACATCATTACGAAAGTTATAGTAATATGTGCTTTTTGTTAGTGACAAATTTAGGACATTCCACTTAGGGTAATCCACCTACCTTAACACCTTTTGGAATTTAGGGTAATCCACCTACCTAGACACCTTTTGGTAAAATTCCAAATGTGGTAAACTTTGCCTCCGTTTGGCAAGTTGGTTTCTAGATTTTTTTGGCTATTTTAGCAACAAAAGACAAAATAGACTATTTTAACCACAAAAAATAAAATATTACATCAATCTATAATCATTAAATTCTTCTCTCACAAAAAAAAAAAAGAAGTTAAAAAAGTCAAAAAATCCTTTTCAAACTAAACTTTTTAGCCCAGGTTAAAATAGTTAAAATAGTCAAAAACTAAAAAGCAAACCCACTTCCCAAACAAAGCCTTTGGGGCTAACCCCAATCCCGCGCTTTCCACGCCATCTTTGGATAATCACTTGATCACTCTGAAGAAACCGGTTGTCCTAATCGTGTCACCAATAATATCATCATTGAACCGTGATTGAGACCCCCACTTTTCCCTCACCCTCACCCTCACCCTCACCCTCACTCCCACCACCCCCACACACGTGGGATTAGTGATTGGAAGAAAAAAAAAAAAAAAAATTCCTGGCTAATCAAAGCCCACAGGTGACCACTGGGGGTTCTGGCGGTCCCCCAGTGGGCTCTGAAACATTTTTGTATCATCATCACCTCTATCATCCCACCAATTCGCCTGTGCCACGTGTACTTACTTCTCTAGGCTTTGCAACATGCCTGATGGATGTTATCAAAACTTTTCAACAGTCAACATTGCTTTGAAATTTTTATAGATTTTTTTTATGCCAAAAAATAACAATAATTTGTTTCCGTAATAATATTTATGCTGTTTGGTTTAATTTTTTAAAATTGATTTTAAATTTGAGAGATTGACCAATAAGTCTCATATTTTGGATTTATAATTCATATAGTCTCATTTTTTTTTTTTTTTTTTTGTAATCCATTTAGTCATTTTGGATATGTAATGACTCATTTGCTTGTCACATTTAAGTGTCATATTTAGACAAAGTATATTAAATAATTTTTTAGTGTCACATCATATCCGTCACGTGTCACATTTGAAAAAATTACACTAAGGAATTTTTATTTTTTTAAAAGTGTCACATCATACCTGCCACATTGGAGTATCACATGTCACGTTTGGAAAAAGTATATTAAAGAGTTTTTAATTTTTTTTAGAGTGTCATATTATAGCCGCCACGTTGTCATCTTTGAGAAAAGTACACTAAAGAATTTTTATTTTTTTTTGAAATGTCACATCATATTTGCCATGTTGTCACATTAGAAAAAATACATTAAAAATGTTTTTTTTTTTTGAAGTGTCATATCATATCCGTCACGTTGTTACATTAGGGAAAAGTGCAGTAAAGAGTTTTTATTTTTTTTAAAGTAAAAAGTGTCACATTATACCCGTCATGTTGTTACATTTAAGAAAAGTACGCTAAAGATATTTTTAATTTTTTTAGAATGTCACATTGTTGGAGTGTCACATTAATACCTGTCACATTGGAGTATCACATCATACATGTCACATTAATAAAGGGGTATAGCTGTAATAACCCTCACCACTGATTCTGGTTATTGAATCGATTATGGTAGTAATTGAAATTTGGATAAAATCTTGAATTCTTGTTGGAACTGAATTGATTGAATATATATATGTTAATTTGCATTTCTATCTGTTTGACTATATGATTATCTGTTCAATTTCTATGTTTAAACTGTTAACTGAAGGCTTTATCGGCGGCCGAATCCAAAATTAATTGATGTTCCATGATCAGTAGAATTTATGTGATTTTATAGTATATTTAATTAAAATGTGATTTGGTATGATTAAGTTAGATTAAATATTGATAAAATGCAAAGTTGGCCTTAATTACCAAACTAGCCCTTAGTGGGCCATTACACCAAACATATTTGAGCCTTAGCCTTTCATTTTAAAACATTTGATCAGCCACATTTCCCTTGTTTTTGCTGTCCAAGAGGGAGAGAGTGTGATGAGTGAGTGTATCATCTTGAGTTCATAAGAGTTGGGTTGGGAATTGAAGGAATTGGAGAGAGTATTTCAAAATTGAGCTCCTAGACCTTGAATACAAGACTTGAGGTAGGTTCATTGCCCTCTTATATATGTTTTGAGTTTAGTTCTTGCATGGTTTAGAGCTAAGTAGAAGTCTAGAGCCAATCTATGGCTTGTAATGTTGAATTACAGCTTAATTCATGCATGCATTGTTGAAATGTTGAATTTTGAGTAGATTTCATGGCTAAAGGTTACATGCATGTTCATGAATTTGCAATGGTCCATGTTTTCAACTTGTTTTGGAAAGAATGAGCTCCATAGAGCATGTTTTGGAAGCTTTGATTTGATTTAATCTCATGCATGTCACCTTGTAGCATGTTCATGCAAGTTCATGAGAAATGGGTTTGAAAATTGGTTTTAATTGATTCACCCTTGGGCTTTAAATGCACAAATTGAGCTTTGAAACTTGTTATCCTATGAATTTACTTATGTTTTCCAGAATTTGGGCCCAAGAGGTCGAGTTTTGAGCTTAAGAATGCTTGGTTTGAGCTTGGGAGGCAAATCTGGAAATTCCAGAATTTGGCTTCTACGCTCGAGCGAAGGATTCTACGCTTGAGCGACCACCGTTTCTTCCGAGCTACGCTCGAGCGATAGAATGGTGGCTCGAGCGTAAATTTCAAGCTCTCAGCATTTTGGTGTGCGCAGGCGTACGCTCGAGCGAAGGTACTTACGCTTGAGCGAAGAGCTGTGTCTTACGCTCGAGCGAGCATCGAGCGAGCATCGGGCGTAAAATCTGAGCATCCAGCATTTTTACTATAGCACACAGTCCGCTCGAGCGACGGAGTTCACGCTCGAGCGAAGCACCTTTGTCTGCATGTCCGTTCGAGCGAAGGAATCCTCGCTCGAGCGAGACCCCTGTTTTTAGCAAATTTTGTTAAGGGTTCAAAAGTGCATCTTTGCATCCTCTTTCCATCCTAGGCATTCCTAGGGCATATTTAAGGCATCTTTAAAAGGATATAGATGTAAAACACACCAAGGCAAATTTAGGGATTAAGTTATTATCTTTCCCAACTTTGAAACTTAGAGTGTGTTCAATCTGTTAACTGTATAGGGTTGGCATTCCAGGAGGACGCTCTAGCCTACTGTAACCCAGAACTTTGTGAGTAACAATTGTGTAAAGATATGTTCAAAATGATTATCTTCTGAATACTGAATTGTACTGTTTTCTGAATTGTTTACTGTTTATTGAATGAATGTATGTCTTAACTTCTAAACTGTACTGTGGCATCCTTAACACCTACTGTTTACTGTTACTGTTACAGAGATCTCTATCGGTTCCCTCGTGGAACCACTACTGTTTACTAACTGATGGCCATCATTACTGTTCGGTCTTTAAGACCTACTGCTTACTGTACTGTTATGCTAATAGATGTACCACATATGACTGATTGGCTGAAAGGCTGGAATACTGTTTAAATGAACTGTTTTCATTATTGTAAGGACATTCATTCTAAACCTCTTTACGCATTGTGTTATTTACTGGGCTTTAGCTCACTGCTCATATATATATGTAGGTGTACAGGCACCAGACCGCAGCTAGGAGCGTCGGGTGTAAACTCCAATTTTGTCAAGCCAACCACCGTGTCTCACTGCGAGGTTCCGAGCCTGCCAAGCTTTGGCTTAGGGGTGTTTTTATTTCCCCGTCTGTCTTGGACTGTTTTTGTAATGTTGTATAGACCGTTACTGTACTGTCTAATAGGGGTTAAGTCCCTACACGGTATGTTGTAAATGATGCATGTACTGTTCTGCATTGTGAATATATATATGTATAAAAAATCTTTTGGCATACAGACTGTCACAGCTCATTGGACATAGTTTATTTACTGTATTGGCTTCCGCCATGCCCCTGTACTCTGTTTTACTGTATTACTATTCAGTAGGCCTTCGGTAATCTCGGATTACTGGCCGGTTACGGTACTAAACCCATAGGGGCGGATTTGGGTCGTGACAGAGTGGTATCAGAGCGATAATTAACCACGAGTTATACCGCACACACGTGTCCAAATGAGCTATAGGGTGTCCTAGAGAAGCGATTAGGGCATTCATAGGCATGATAAGTGTGTGGTAACTGAATATATGTTGATGTGTTAACCTGTTTAAACACATGACTGCTTATGTGATAAACTGTTTAAGTATGTAACTGCTTGTGATTGAAACTGTTATAACTGCTTATAGTGAAATGGATAATGCAAACACTGCAAATGAATCTAAATCCTCATCAACTGGGGCCAGAATGGCCAGAATGGAAAGAATGATGGAACTGATAATTGCTAGACTGGACCAACAACAGAACCAACAGCCCCCACCTCCTCTTATTCCGGCACAGCTGGAACAGAATGACAATGTGAATGATGGGGATATAATTGCTCTCACCCAGAAGTTCAGCAAACTGAAACCGTCATCCTTTCAGGGAGGCCTTGAACCATTAAAGGCTGAAGCATGGGTTCTGGAGACTGAAAAACTGTTTGAGGTGTTTCCGTGCTCGGAGGCACATAAGGTACTGTTGGCCACTTTCACTTTGCAAGAAGAGGCAAGAAGGTGGTGGATGCTTACTCGTGATGACAATACTGCTATGACTTGGGCACAATTCAAAGTAGCCTTCTTTGAAAAGTACTTTCCTCAGTGTGTCAGAGACAGGAAGGTCACTGAGTTTGAACAGTTAAAACAGGGCACAATGTCTGTTGCCGAATATGAAACAAAGTTTACTGGGCTTGCTAGATATGCACCATACATGGTGGATACCGATTACAAGAAGGCCAGAAGGTTTGAAGGCGGCCTGAATGTTGCAATACTGGACAGAATAAATGTTTTAAAGTTACCAACCTATGTGGGTGTTCTTGACCGAGCATTGATGGCCGAGTCAAACATCGAAGCTGTGAAACAATCTGAAACACCAGCGTCTGAATGGCGTGGTAAAAGACAGAATTCCAAATTCAAGAAAGGCAAGCACAATCAATTGAACCAGAAACAGAATACGGAGTCGACAACTAGCCCCAGCCAAGGGAGTGGTTCCATACTGCCCTGCTCCGAATGTGGTAAGAATCATAAAGGAGTTTGTTATAAAATCTCTGGTGCTTGTTACAGGTGTGGCAAGGTGGGCCACATGGTGAAAGATTGCCCCTCCACTGCTCCGAGCCATAGTAAAGCTGCAGGCAGCGCCGCAGCATCAACAGTGGCACCAAAATCGAACCCCAGAGCTACCGAGAAAGAGCCTATGAGGCAGGGTCGTGTGTTCACCATAGTACTGGGAGACGTACAAAATACCGAGACCGTAGTGTCAGGTATCCTTTCTATTTGTGCTCAAAATGCATATGTACTGATTGATTCGGGGTCTACACATTCTTATGTATCGCATGCTTTTTCGCGAAAATTGAATAGACCCTTAGAACCCATGAACTATTTGTTAGCTGTATCCTCACCTGTTGGGGGATCCATGACATGTACATATATGTATCCTGCTTGTGAGATTATTGTTGGGGACATGCATCTGTTTATTGATTTACTGCCAGTGAACATTGATCATTTTGATGTAATATTGGGGATGGACTGGTTGCAAAAATATCATGCTACTATTGACTGTGTGACAAAACAAGTTGTTTTCCGTCCACCTGGTTTACCTGAATTCGTGTTTAATGGGGTAGGAGTAGTACCTCCTCCGTATTTGATTTCTTCTGTAAAAGCTGTTAAATTGATTAGGAAGGGATGTAAGGGATATCTGTGTTCTGTTTTGACTGCATCTACTGATGATAGTGCTAATGTGAATAGCATTCCCATAGTCAGAGAGTTCCCAGATGTTTTTCCAGAGAATCTGCCAAGGGGTTTGATTGACAAGGAAATTGAATTCACCGTTGATGTGATTCCAAGAACACAGCCAGTATCTAAAGCTCCTTACAGAATAGCTCCAACTGAACTGAAGGAATTGAAGGTACAACTACAAGAACTGTTAGACAAAAGGTTCATCAGGCCTAGTACATCACCGTGGGGCGCACCGGTTTTGTTTGTGAAAAAGAAAGACGGCTCACTAAGGCTGTGTATTGATTATCGTGAACTGAACAAGGTAACTGTGAAAAATTAATACCCATTACCTCGCATTGATGACTTATTTGATCAGTTACAGGGTGCTCAAGTGTTTTCTAAGATTGACCTCAGATTCGGATATCATCAGTTGAAGGTTAAACCCGAAGACATTGATAAGACTGCTTTTAGAACAAGGTATGGACATTACGAATTTTTAGTTATGCCTTTTGGAGTTACCAACGTACCAGCAGCATTTATGGACCTCATGAATAGAATCTTTAAATCGTACCTTGATGACTTTATTGTTGTATTCATTGATGACATCCTGATTTATTCTAAGACTAGAGAAGAACATGAACATCATCTGAGACTTGTCCTACAGACCTTAAGAGAATAGAAACTTTATGCTAAACTGTCTAAATGTGAATTTTGGCTTGACCATGTTATGTTTTTGGGACATGTTATTAGCAAAGATGGGATTTCAGTTGATCCACAGAAAATTGAAGCTGTAGTGAACTGGCCTAGACCAACAAATGTGACAGAAGTCCGAAGCTTTTTGGGATTGACTGGATATTACAGAAGATTTGTCAAAGATTTCTCCAAAATTGCCTTACCATTGACTCAACTGACACAGAAGGGGATATCATTTGACTGGACTGACCAAAGGGAATCAGCATTCCAAGAGTTGAAAACTCGACTTGTGACTGCATAGGTTCTTACCCTACCTTCAGGTACGGATGGTTATACTGTATTTAGTGATGCTTCTCATAAGGGGTTGGGATGTGTTTTAATGCAGAATGGGAGAGTAATTGCCTATGCTTCCCGACAACTGAGGCCTCATGAAAAGAAATACCCAACCCATGATTTGGAACTTGCTGCAGTGGTATTTGCATTGAAAATCTGGCGTCACTATCTGTATGGGGCAACATGTGAAGTATACACTGACCACAAAAGTTTGAAATATTTCTTCACCCAGAAGGAACTGAATATGAGACAGCGGAGATGGCTAGAATTGATTAAAGACTATGACCTACAGATATTGTATCATCAGGGAAAAGCCAACACCGTTGCCGATGCTTTGAGTCGGAAATCGATTGGGAACCTAGCTTGTTTGCTTACCAGGCAGAGAGAGTTGCTTGGTGACCTTGAAAAATCTGGAATTGAAATTGTTTTGAAAGAAAAAGGTGGAACCTTAGCTGCTATTTCTGCTCAACCGGCTTTGATTGAAGAGATTAAGGAGAAACAGCAACATGATGACTTCTTGAGGAAGATCATCGAAGAAAGAGAATCTAAACCGAGACCGGGATTCAAATTTGAAAATGATGTACTGAAGTTTCAAGAAAGACTGTGTGTACCGAATGATTCTGAATTGAAAAGAAGAGTTCTGCAAGAGGGCCACAACTCAAAATTTTCTATCCATCCGGGGAATACGAAAATGTATCAAGATTTGAAATTGAATTTCTGGTGGCCGGGAATGAAGAAAGAAATTGCGGATTTTGTATCAAAATGTCTTCATTGCCAACAAGTTAAAGCTGAACATCAACGATCCGCAGGCTTATTGCAGCCCTTACCAATACCAGAGTGGAAATGGGAGCATATCACGATGGATTTCATCGTTGGATTGCCTCGCTCCAATAAAGGTATGGATTCAATTTGGGTCATTGTTGATAGACTGACCAAATCTGCTCACTTCTTACCTGTCAAGACAATTTATAATATCGACAAGTTGGCTGTTATTTATATTGATGAAATTGTTAGACTGCATGGAGTGCCAGTATCCATTGTTTCTGACAGGGATTCGAAGTTTACATCGAGGTTTTGGCAGAGCCTACAGATTGCATTGGGTACTGAATTGAGGCTGAGTAATGCCTATCATCCTCAGACAGATGGACAGTCAGAAAGAACCATCCAAACTCTGGAGGATTTATTGAGAATATGTATCCCTGATTTTCAGGGAAACTGGGAAAGCCACCTGCCCTTAGCTGAATTCGCCTACAATAACAGTTATCATTCAAGTATTGGTATGGCGCCTTTCGAGGCATTGTATGGCAGGAAATGTAGATCTCCGATTTGCTGGGCAGAAGTTGGAGATGGGCCTTTGCTTGGGCCAGAGATTGTTTATGAAACGACTGAGAAAGTGAAACTGATACAACAGAGATTGAAAACTGCACAGAGTAGACAGAAAAGTTATGCAGATGTCAGAAGGCGAGACAGAGAATATGAAGTGAGTGATCACGTTTTTGTGAAAGTGACACCAATGAAAGGCCAGATTCGTTTTGGAGTCAAAGGCAAGTTAGCACCGAGGTATGTCAGACCGTATGAGATTATTGAGAAAATCAATTCGGTGGCGTATCAAGTTGCACTTCCTCTTGAAATGGAGCATATGCATAACGTCTTTCACATTTCGATGTTGAGAGATTATCTCCGGGATCCTTTCCATGTGATTGAGCCTACTCTGATAGTGTTGAGTGATGACTACACTTACGAGGAGCGGCCTATACAGATTGTAAACCGACGGATCAAGAAATTGAGGAACAAGGAAATCCCGTTAGTGAAGGTTGACTGGCAAAACCATGGTGGCGTGTATGCCACTTGGGAAAGGGAAGATGACATGGCTAAAAGATATTCTGATTTGTTCCCACTGGATCCTGTTTTCTTCCAGAATGAAGGTAACTCGAGTTTAGAGGACTAAACTCTTTTTAAGGAGGGGAGACTGTAATAACCCTCACCACTGACATCGTTGAATCGAATCGATTATGACCGGTAATTGAGCCGATAAAATCTTGAATTGACCGATCAAAATCGAACCAATTGATTGAATATATATATGTTAATTTGCATTTCTATCTGTTTGACTGTATGATTATCTGTTCAATTTCTATGTTTAAACTGTTAATTGAAGGCCTTATCGGCGGCCGAATCCAAAATTAATTGTTGTTCCATGATCAGTAGAATTTATGTGATTTTATAGTATATTTAATTAAAATGTGATTTGGTATGATTAAATTAGATTAAATATTGATAAAATGCAAAGTTAGCCTTAATTACCAAACTAGCCCTTAGTGGGCCATTACACCAAACATATTTGAGCCTTAGCCTTGCATTTTAAAACATTTGATTAGCCACATTTCCCTTGTTTTGGCCGTCCAAGAGGGAGAGAGTGTGATGAGTGAGTGTATCATCTTGAGTTCATAAGAGTTGGGTTGGGAATTGAAGGAATTGGAGAGAGTATTCCAAAATTGAGCTCCTAGACCTTGAATACAAGACTTGAGGTAGGTTCATTGCCCTCTTATATATGTTTTGAGCTTAGTTCTTGCATGGTTTAGAGCTAAGTTGAAGTCTAGAGCCAATCTATGGCTTGTAATGTTGAATTATAGCTTAATTCATGCATGCATGGTTGAAATGTTGAATTTTGAGTTGATTTCATGGCTAAAGGTTACATGCATGTTCATGAATTTGCAATGGTCCATGTTTTCAACTTGTTTTGGAAAGAATGAGCTCCATAGAGCATGTTTTGGAAGCTTTGATTTGATTTAATCTCATGCATGTCACCTTGTAGCATGTTCATGCAAGTTCATGAGAAATGGGTTTGAAAATTGGTTTTAATTGATTCACCCTTGGGCTTTAAATGCACAAATTGAGCTTTGAAACTTGTTATCCTATGAGTTTACTTATGTTTTCCAGAATTTGGGCCCAAGAGGTCGAGTTTTGAGCTTAAGAATGCTTGGTTTGAGCTTGGAAGGCAAATCTGGAAATTCCAGAATTTGGCTTCTACGGTCGAGCGACCACCGTTTCTTCCGAGCTACACTCGAGCGAGAGAATGGTGGCTCGAGCATAAATTTCAAGCTCTCAGCATTTTGGTGCGCGCAGGCGTACGCTCGAGCGAAGGTACTTACGCTCGAGCGAAGAGCTGTGTCTTACGCTCGAGCGAGCATCGAGCGAGCATCGGGCGTAAAATCTGAGCATCCAGCATTTTTATTGTAGCACACAGTCCACTCGAGCGATGGAGTTCACGCTCGAGCGGAGCACCTTTGTCTGCATGTCCGCTCGAGCGAAGGAATCCTCGCTCAGCGAGACCCTTGTTTTCAGCAAATTTTGTTAAGGGTTCAAAAGTGCATCTTTGCATCCTCTTTCCATCCTAGGCATTCCTAGGGCATATTTAAGACATCTTTAAGAGGATATAGATATAGAACACACCAAGGCAAATTTAGGGATTAAGTTATTATCTTTTCCAACTTTGAAACTTAGAGTGTGTTCAATCTGTTAACTGTATAGGGTTGGCATTCCAGGAGGACGCTTTAGCCTACTGTAACCCAGAACTCTGTGAGTAACAATTGTGTAAAGATATGTTCAAAATGATTATCTTCTGAATACTGAACTGTACTGTTTTCTGAATTGTTTACTGTTTATTGAATGAATGTATGTCCTAACTTCTAAACTATACTGTGGCATCCCTAACACCTACTGTTTACTGTTACTGTTACAGAAATCTCTGTCGGTTCCCTCGTGGAACCACTATTGTTTACTGACTGATGACCATCATTACTGTTCGGTCTTTAAGACCTACTGCTTACTGTACTGTTATGCTAATAGATGTACCACATATGACTGATTGGCTGAAAGACTGGAATACTGTTTAAATGAACTGTTTTCATTACTGTAAGGACATTCATTCTAAACCTCTTTACGCATTGTGTTATTCACTGGGCTTTAGCTCACTGCTCATATATATATGTAGGTATATAGGCACCAGACCGCAGTTAGGAGCGTCGGGGGTAAACTCCAGTTTTGTCAAGCCAACCACCGTGCCTCACTGCGAGGTTCCGAGCCTGCCAAGCTTTGGCTTAGGGGTGTTTTTATTTCCTCGTCTGTCTTGGACTGTTTTTGTAATGTTGTATAGACCGTTACTGTACTGTCTAATGGGGGTTAAGTCCCTACACGGTATGTTATAAATGATGCATGTACTGTTCTGCATTGTGAATATATATATGTATGAAAAATCTTTTGGCATACAGACTGTCACAGCTCATTGGACATAGTTTATTTACTGTATTGGCATCCGTCATGCCCTTGTACTCTGTTTTACTGTATTACTGTTCAGTAGGCCTTCGGTAATCTCGGATTACTGGCCGGTTACGGTACTAAACCCATAGGGGCGGGTTTGGGTCGTGACAATAGCTGTCCACCAAAACACTGCCAAAATAAAAAATAGGACTATACGGAAAGAACTCTCTACTAATAGGACTTTAATAGATTAATAGAAAAAACTTGGGACCATTGGAGTACTTCTTTGTGAGATGAAATTTATTAATAAATATCCCTTTAAATTTTTTTTGGGATATATTTAGTGATTTTTTTTTTTTTCATATTTCAATCAATTGTTTATGGTGAAATGGATAATGCAAACACTGCAAGTGAATCTGAATCCTCATCAACTGAGGCCAGAATGGCCAGAATGGAAAGAATGATGGAACTGATAATTGCTAGACTGGACCAACAACAGAACCAATAGCCCCCACCTCCTCCTCTTCCTCCTCCTCCTCCGGCACAGCCGGAACAGAATGACAATGTGAATGATGGGGATATAATTGCTCTCACTCAGAAGTTCAGCAAACTGAAACCGCCATCCTTTCAGGGAGGCCTTGAACCATTAAAGGCTGAAGCATGGGTTCTGGAGACTAAAAAACTGTTTGAGGTGTTTCCGTGCTCGGAGGCACATAAGGTACTGTTGGCCACTTTCACTTTGCAAGAAGAGGCAAGAAGGTGGTGGATGCTTACTCGTGATGACAATACTGCTATGAGTTGTGCACAATTCAAAGTAGCCTTCTTTGAAAAGTACTTTCCTCAGTGTGTCAGAGACAGGAAGGTCACTGAGTTTGAACAGTTAAAACAAGGCACAATGTCTGTTGCCGAATATGAAACAAATTTTACTGGGCTTGCTAGATATGCACCACACATGGTGGATACCGATTACAAGAAGGCCAGAAGGTTTGAAGGCGGCCTGAATGTTGCAATACTGGACAGAATAAATGTTTTAAAGTTACCAACCTATGTGGGTGTTCTTGACCGAGCATTGATAGCCGAGTCAAACATCGAAGCTGTGAAACAATTTGAAACACCAGCGTCTGAATGGCGTGGTAAAAGACAGAATTTCAAATTCAAGAAAGGCAAGCACAATCAATTGAACAAGAAACAGAATACGAGGTCTAACTAGCTGACCAAGGAGTGGTTCCATACCGCCCTGCTCCGAATGTGGTAAGAATCATAAAGGAGTTTGTTATAAAATCTCTGGTACTTGTTACAAGTGTGGCAAGGTGGGCCACATGGTGAAAGATTGCCCCTCCACTGCTCCGAGCCATAGTAAAGCTGCAGGCAGCGCCGCAGCATCAACAGTGGCACCAAAACCGAACCCCAGAGCTACCGAGAAAGAGCCTATGAGGCAGGGTCGTGTGTTCACCATAGTACTGGGAGACGTACAAAATACCGAGACCGTAGTGTCAGGTATCCTTTCTATTTGTGCTCAAAATGCATATGTACTGATTGATTCGGGGTCTACACATTCTTATGTATCGCATGCTTTTTCGCGAAAATTGAATAGACCCTTAGAACCCATGAACTATCTGTTAGCTGTATCCTCACCTGTTGGGGGATCCATGACATGTACATATATGTATCCTGCTTGTGAGATTATTGTTGGGGACATGCATCTGTTTATTGATTTACTGCCAGTGAACATTGATCATTTTGATGTAATATTGGGGATGGACTGGTTGCAAAAATATCATGCTACTATTGGCTGTGTGACAAAACAAGTTGTTTTCCGTCCACCTGGTTTACCTGAATTCGTGTTTAATGGGGTAGGAGCAGTACCTCCTCCGTATTTGATTTCTTCTATAAAAGCTGTTAAATTGATTAGGAAGGGATGTAAGGGATATCTGTGTTCTGTTTTGACTGCATCTACTGATGATAGTGCTAATGTGAATAGCATTCCCATAGTCAGAGAGTTCCCAGATGTTTTTCCAGAGAATCTGCCAGGGGGTTTGATTGACAGGGAAATTGAATTCACCGTTGATGTGATTCCAAGAACACAGCCAGTATCTAAAGCTCCTTACAGAATGGCTCCAACTGAACTGAAGGAATTGAAGGTACAACTACAAGAACTGTTAGACAAAAGGTTCATCAGGCCTAGTACATCACCGTGGGGCGCACCGGTTTTGTTTGTGAAAAAGAAAGACGGCTTACTAAGGCTGTGTATTGATTATCGTGAACTGAATAAGGTAACTGTGAAAAATAAATACCCATTACCTCGCATTGATGACTTATTTGATCAGTTACAGGGTGCTCAAGTGTTTTCTAAGATTGACCTCAGATCCGGATATCTTCAGTTGAAGGTTAAACCCGAAGACATTGATAAGACTGCTTTTAGAACAAGGTATTGACATTACGAATTTTTAGTTATGCCTTTTGTAGTTACCAACGCACCAGCAGCATTTATGGACCTCATGAATAGAATCTTTAAATCGTACCTTGATGACTTTATTGTTGTATTCATTGATGACATCCTGATTTATTCTAAGACTAGAGAAGAACATGAACATCATCTGAGACTTGCCCTACAGACCTTAAGAGAATAGAAACTTTATGCTAAACTGTCTAAATGTGAATTTTGGCATGACCATGTTATGTTTTTGGGACATGTTATTAGCAAAGATGGGATTTCAGTTGATCTACAGAAAATTGAAGCTGTAGTGAACTGGCCTAGACCAACAAATGTAACAGAAGTCCGAAGCTTTTTGGGATTGGCTGGATATTACAGAAGATTTGTCAAAGATTTCTCCAAAATTGCCTTACCATTGACTCAACTGACACAGAAGGGGATATCATTTGACTGGACTGACCAAAGGGAAACAGCATTCCAAGAGTTGAAAACTCGACTTGTGACTGCATCGGTTTTTACCCTACCTTCAGGTACGGATGGTTATACTGTATTTAGTGATGCTTCTCATAAGGGTTTGGGATGTGTTTTAATGCAGAATGGGAGAGTAATTCATATGCTTCCCGACAATTGAGGCCTCATGAAAAGAACTACCCAACCCATGATCTGGAACTTGCTGCAGTGGTATTTGCATTGAAAATCTGGCGTCACTATCTGTATGGGGCAACATGTGAAGTATACACTGACCACAAAAGTTTGAAATATTTCTTCACCCAGAAGGAACTGAATATGAGACAGCGGAGATGACTAGAATTGATTAAAGACTATGACCTACAGATATCGTATCATCCGGGAAAAGCCAACACCGTTGCCGATGCTTTGAGTCGAAAATCGATTGGGAACCTAGCTTGTTTGCTTACCGGGCAGAGAGAGTTGCTTGGTGACCTTGAAAAATCTGGAATTGAAATTGTTTTGAAAGAACAAGGTGGAACCTTAGCTGCTATTTCTGCTCAACCGGCTTTGATTGAAGAGATTAAGGAGAAACAGCAACATGATGACTTCTTGAGGAAGATCATCGAAGAAAGAGAATCTAAACCGAGACCGGGATTCAAATTTGAAAATGATGTACTAAAGTTTCAAGAAAGACTGTGTGTACCGAATGATTCTGAATTGAAAAGAAGAGTTCTGCAAGAGGGCCACAACTCAAAATTTTCTATCCATCTGGAAAATACGACAATGTATCAGGATTTGAAATTGAATTTCTAGTGGCCGGGAATGAAGAAAGAAATTGCTGATTTTGTATCAAAATGTCTTCATTGCCAACAAGTTAAAGCTGAACATCAACGACTCGCAGGCTTATTGCAGCCCTTACCAATACCGAAGTGGAAATGGGAGCATATCACGATGGATTTCATCGTTGGATTGCCTCGCTCCAATAAAGGTATGGATTCAATTTGGGTCATTGTTGATAGACTGACCAAATCTGCTCACTTCTTACCTGTCAAGACAATTTATAATGCCGACAAGTTGGCTGTTATTTATATTGATGAAATTGTTAGACTGCATGGAGTGCCTGTATCAATTGTTTCTGACAAGGATTCGAAGTTTACATCGAGGTTTTGGCAGAGCCTACAGATTGCATTGGGTACTGAATTGAGGCTGAGTAGTGCCTATCATCCTCAGACAGATGGACAGTCAGAAAGGACCATCCAAACTCTGGAGGATTTATTGAGAATGTGTGTCCTTGATTTTCAGGGAAACTGGGAAAGCCACTTACCCTTAGCTGAATTCGCCTACAATAACAGTTATCATTCAAGTATTGGTATGGCGCCTTTCGAGGCATTGTATGGCAGGAAATGTAGATCTCCGATTTGCTGGGCAGAAGTTGGAGATGGGCCTTTGCTTGGGCCCGAGATTGTTTATGAAACGACTGAGAAAGTGAAACTGATACAACAGAGACTGAAAACTGCACAGAGTAGACAGAAAAGTTATGCAGATGTCAGAAGGCGAGATAGAGAATATGAAATGGGTGATCACATTTTTGTGAAAGTGACACCAATGAAAGGCCAGACTCGTTTTGGAGTCAAAGGCAAGTTAGCACCGAGGTATGTCAGACCGTATGAGATTTTTGAGAAAATCAATCCGATGGCGTATAAAGTTGCACTTCCTCCTGAAATGGAGCATATGCATAACGTCTTTCACATTTCGATGTTGAGAGATTATCTCCGGGATCCTTTCCATGTGATTGAGCCTACTCGGATAGTGTTGAGTGATGACTACACTTACGAGGAGCGGCCTATACAGATTGTAAACCGACGGATCAAGAAATTGAGGAACAAGGAAATCCCGTTAGTGAAGGTTGACTGGCAAAACCATGGTGGCGTGTATGCCACTTGGGAAAGGGAAGATGACATGGCTAAAAGATATTCTGATTTGTTCCCACTGGATCCTGTTTTCTTCCAGAATGAAGGTAACTCGAGTTTAGAGGACTAAACTCTTTTTAAGGAGGGGAGACTGTAATAACCCTCACCACTGATTACCGTTGAACTGAACTGATTATGACTGGTAATTGAGCTGGATAAAATACTGAATTGACTGACTGAAAACTGGAACTGAATTGATTGAATATATATATGTTAATTTGCATTTCTATCTGTTTGACTGTATGATTATCTGTTCAATTTCTATATTTAAACTGTTAATTGAAGGCCTTATCGGCGGCCGAATCCAAAATTAATTGATGTTCCATGATCAGTAAAATTTTTGTGATTTTATAGTATATTTAATTAAAATGTGATTCGGTATGATTAAATTAGATTAAATATTGATAAAATGCAAAGTTGGCCTTAATTACCAAACTAGCCCTTAGTGGGCCATTACACCAAACAAACTTGAGCCTTAGCCTTGCATTTTAAAACATTTGATCAGCCACATTTCCCTTTTTTTTTTCCATCCAAGAGGGAGAGAGTGTGATGAGTGAGTGTATCATCTTGAGTTCATAAGAGTTGGGTTGGGAATTGAAGGAATTGGAGAGAGTATTCCCAAAATTGAGCTCCTAGACCTTGAATACAAGACTTGAGGTAGGTTCATTGCCCTCTTATATATCTTTTGAGTTTAGTTCTTGCATGGTTTAGAGCTATGTTGAAGTCTAGAGCCAATCTATGGCTTGTAATGTTGAATTATAGCTTAATTCATGCATGCATGGTTGAAATGTTGAATTTTGAGTTGATTTCATGGCTAAAGGTTACATGCATGTTCATGAATTTGCAATGGTCCATGTTTTCAACTTGTTTTGGAAAGAATGAGCTCCATAGAGCATGTTTTGGAAGCTTTGATTTGATTTAATCTCATGCATGTCACCTTGTAGCATGTTTATGCAAGTTCATGAGAAATGGGTTTGAAAATTGGTTTTAATTGATTCACCCTTGGGCTTTAAATGCACAAATTGAGCTTTGAAACTTGTTATCCTATGAGTTTACTTATGTTTTCCAGAATTTGGGCCCAAGAGGTCGAGTTTTGAGCTTAAGAATGCTTGGTTTGAGCTTGGGAGGCAAATTTGGAAATTTCAGAATTTGGCTTCTACGCTCGAGCGACCACCGTTTCTTCCGAGCTACGCTTAAGCGAGCGAATGGTGGCTCGAGCGTAAATTTCAAGCTCTCAAAGATTTTGGTGCCAAGAGCGCACGCCGAGCGAAGGTACTTACGCCGAGAAGAGTTAGGTCTTACGCCGGCGAGCATCGAGCGAGCATCGGGCGTAAAAGCTGAGCATCCAAAGATTTTTATCAGAAGATCCACTCGAGCGATGGAGTTCACGCTCGAGCGGAGCACCTTTGTCTACATGTCCGCTCGAGCGAAGGAATCCTCGCTTGAGCGAGACCCATGTTTTCAGCAAATTTTGTTAAGGGTTCAAAAGTGCATCTTTGCATCCTCTTTCCATCCTAGGCATTCCTATGGCATATTTAAGGCATCTTTAAGAGGATATAGATGTAGAACACACCAAGGCAAATTTAGGGATTAAGTTATTATCTTTCCCAACTTTGAAACTTAGAGTGTGTTCAATCTGTTAACTGTATAGGGTTGGCATTCTAGGAGGACGCTCTAGCCTACTGTAACCCAGAACTCTGTGAGTAATAATTGTGTAAAGATATGTTCAAAATGATTATCTTCTGAGTACTAAACTGTACTGTTTTCTGAATTGTTTACTGTTTATTGACTGAATGTATGTCCTAACTTCTAAACTGTACTGTGGCATCCTTAGCACCTCATCAGCATCGTTATCACAGAGATCTCTCGGTTCCTCGTGGAACCACTATCACATCGATCGATGGCCATCATTATTGTTCGGTCTTTAAGACCTCACCATCGCATCTTGTTATGCTAATAGATGTACCACATATGACTGATTGGCTGAAAGACTGGAATACTGTTTAAACGAACTGTTTTCATTACTGTAAGGACATTCATTCTAAACCTCTTTACGCATTGTGTTATTCACTGGGTTTTAGCTCACTGCTTATATATATATGTAGGTGTACAGGTACCAGACCGCAGCTAGGAGCGTCGGGGGTAAACTCCAGTTTTGTCAAGCCAACCACCGTGCCTCACTGCGAGGTTCCGAGCCTGCCAAGCTTTGGCTTAGGGGTGTTTTTATTTCCTCATCTGTCTTGGACTGTTTTTGTAATGTTGTATAGACCGTTACTGTACTGTCTAATTGGGGTTAAGTCCCTGCACGGTATGTTGTAAATGATGCATGTACTGTTCTGCACTGTGAATATATATATGTATGAAAAATCTTTTGGCATACAGACTGTCACAGCTCATTGGACATAGTTTATTTACTGTATTGGCTTCCATGCCCTCAGACTCTGCTTTTATCAGATATTGTTCAAGAGGCCTTCGGTAATCTCGGATTCTTGGCGATTCTGATACTAAACCCATAGGGGCGAGTTTGGGTCGTGACAATAGCTGTCCACCAAAACACTGCCAAAATAAAAAATAGGACTATACGGAAAGAACTCTCTACTAATAGGACTTTAATAGATTAATAGAAAAAACTTGGGACCATTGGAGTACTTGTTTGTGAGATGAGATTTATTAATAAATATCCCTTTAAATTTTTTTTGGGATATATTTAGTGATTTTTTTTTTTTCATATTTCAATCAATTGTTTATTATTTTTTAGATATATATATATATATATCTAATGTAGATATACTTAAAAATTAAAAAAAGTATGAAGAAATCTTTCAAAAAAAAGTACTAGAACAAAAAATTACTAAAATATACTTTTTTTTTTTGTATTTAGTGTTTTTTTTTTTTTTAAAATGTCTTCACAAATATGTTACATTTTATGTGCATTATATTAAGTGGATCTACAAAGCTAAAAAATAATTAAAATATAAAAAATTTAATAAAAATAAAAATATATGAAAAATTATATATCACATTTTTTTTTTTTCTTTTTCAATTTCTTCAAACATTCCTTCCCAAATTCAAGATTCAAAAACAACTAATTCATAATTGAGAGGATTCCTCTTGTCTATTGCTTCGTGAATAGTTTAATCTACATTCCATGTACTTTATTTCTTATATCTTAACAATTAAATTTGGAAATTGAGATGAAAAGTAATTTATTCTCCTAATAAAAATCATTTATTCACATCTCACACTTCTGTTAACAAAAAAATCATTTGGTATCCTTTTCTTTAATTAGTTACAAATTTACTCCAACTAGAAATATTCAAATATATGAAGAGAATGATAACATGAGGTAAAGGGCATACACTATTTATATATCACATTTTTTAAAATCATTTTTTAACATTGAGGCACATGATAATATATTACTTGTTTTTATTATTTTTTTAGTGATTATTTTTAAGCAAAGGACCAATTATGAATATCCACATAACCGTAAAAAATCAATAACATATAACATTTATATTTATAATACGACTTCTATGTATTATTTTTTTCCACCGTTTTATATTAATTGAAGAGTTGTGATTTTAGAATCAATGAATAAAACATAGTGATAAATTTTCATCAACCAATGCATGAGACTTTTAACACTATATTTAGATATTAGATTTGTGAACCAAAAAACAGAAGAAGAAAAAAAGGGACATAGAAAAAAATAAATAAAGGAAGGAAGCTAAATTTACTAATTTAATTTGTTGAGTTAGAAGAATGAAATGCAAATGGACATTTAATTATACTTTCTTCTTTGGTTACCCATATTTAAATGAATATTGTAACCAATAATTTCACTTCTCTTTCATTTTCTTGTTTACTTAACAAATTTAAGATCAAAAAATAAAAATTTTCTTCAAGAAAAAAGTCACCTAACATGTCCAAATAAAGATAAAAAGCACATAATTTGAATACATGAAATTAAACAAATTAAAAGACGGTAGTTTGTATATTGCGAAAAAGGAATTCAATGTCACCATAAAATAAAAAAAGAAAGCATGTGGTAAAATGACATGCTGACACTGACACCCCTCAAGTAGGGCATATGTGTTGGGTATATCTCCTTATTGGAGTGTGGGATCTAATTGATTTTGAAAAAAGAGTTTTAATTTGGCTTGGTTTAGATATAATATTTTTATATATTATATTTGTGGAGGCCCAATTCAATTTAGTTACAATTAGGATTTGATTATAAAACCCTAGATTAACAATATATATATTAGTTTTATGTATGCCGGAGGGAGTACGGCTGCTATACCAAATATATGACTTCGGTAATAGTGCTCGTGTATTATAAATTGGTGAGTTCATGCTGCATGGTTTTTCCACTCCATCATTAATTGGTGTGTTCACAAGCTTGGTGCTGGGTGTTTTTTCATTGGTGGCTGAGTTTGGTCAAACTTTGTGCTTGATTGGGTTATGCTTCGAAGAGTTGTTCTGAAGATTTTGATTCATCTATTTGGTGAGGTCTTTCTTCTTGTTTATTTGTAATTATTGGAATTCACCTAAGGGTGGTTTTATGAGACCATTAGTGTCTCGTTTGTAATCGTTTGAAACTTATTTGGTTGATAGTGGAATCGGATTTCGATCCCGTGGACGTACCTCACATTGAGGGAACCACGTAAAAATTCTTGTGTTGCCTTTGATTTAATTTTTCCGCATTAGTTTATATTCCCATTGATTGATTTACTTGTGGGGATTCATCGATTTTTCCTAACAACTGGTATCAAAGCTTACGGTTTATTTGGATTTATTTATTTGTGTAAATCAATGGAGGGGAATGTGGGTCGTATGTCTAGCTTCAATGGAAGCAATTGGGTAACTTCGAAAACTAAAATAGAGGACCTATTATTTTGTAAAGATTTGTATGGACCCATTAAGGGTGATAATAACAAATCAAAAGATGGTTCTTTTTCAAAGAAAGACATTGAGTGTTATTATTGTCATGAGAAAGGGCACATGAAGCGGGAATGCCAAAAGCTCAAGAATAAAGAGAAAAGGCGTGACAAAAGTGTGGATAAGAAGCAAGAAGACACAACAGCAGTTACTACCGATGATATCATGGTCGTTTGTGAAGATGATTGTATCAATTTTGTGGGCCAAGAAAGTCATTGGGTGATTGATTCTGGTGCTTCTTTTCATGTGACTTCTCGAGTTGATTTCTTCACTACCTACACTGCAGGAGATTATGGTTCTGTTCGAATGGGTAATGAAGGTTTGTCCAAGATTATTGGTATGTGTGATGTTTGCTTGGAAACAAATTTGGGCTGCAAATTGTTGCTTAAAGATGCGAGGCATGTTCCCGACATTCGCCTTAATTTAATCTCTACTGGGAAGCTAGATGATGAAGGCTTCAACAACAAATTTGGTGATGGAATATGGAAGCTCACAAAGGGTTCTTTGGTGGTGGCTTAGTGCAAGAAGACTCATACACTTTATTCGATGCAAGGAAAAATTTGTAAAGGTGTTGTCAATGCACTTGAAGATGATACTTCTACCAAATTGTGGCACAAGCAGCTTGGCCACATCAGTGAAAAAGGGCTGCAAGTATTGTTCAAGAAAGAGCTTCTACCCGGTTTGAAAGGTACACATCTTAAAACTTGTGTTCATTGTTTGGCGGGTAAACAACATAGAGTTTCTTTTCATAAAAATGTTGCTTCTAGAAAAGAAAATGTGTTGGAGTTAATTCATTCGGATGTTTGTGGTCCTTTAAAAGTTAGAACACATGGTGGTGCACTTTATTTTGTTACTTTCATTGATGATTATTCAAGGAAAGTTTGGGCTTATCTACTAAAAACTAAAGATCAAGTTCTAGAAGTATTTAAGCATTTTCAGGCCATGGTTGAAAGAGAAACAGGGCAGAAATTGAAGTGCATCCGAACAGACAATGGTGGTGAATACATTGGGCCATTTGATGAGTATTGTCGCAGCCAAGGTATTCGGCATCAAAAGACAGTTAAGAAGACTCCTCAACAAAATGGCGTTGCCGAGAGGATGAACCGCACAATTGTGGAAAGAACAAGGTGTTTGCTTTCACAAGCTAAATTGCCAAGATCCTTTTGGGGTGAGGCAATGAGTACATCGGTTGACTTGATCAATTTATCTCCTTGCTATCATTTGAATAGTGATGTTTCTGAAAGAGTTTAGACTGGTAAAGATGTGTCTTATGAGCACTTGAGAGTGTTTGGTTGCCGAGCTTTTGTTCACATTCCAAAGGATGAGAGGTCCAAGCTTGATAGTAAGTCAAGACAATGTATTTTTCTTGGCTATAGGCGTGATGAATTCGGGTATAGATTATGGGATCTGGTCGACAAGAAAGTCATTCGAAACCGTGATGTTGTGTTTCTTGAAGACCAAACAATTGAAGACTTTGGTAAAGGTGATCAACCGGAGCCAAAAACTAGTGATCTCATTGACATGGATCCATCTCCTTCATCTCCAGTTGATGATGAAAATGGGGGAGATATGCAGCCATCTATTGAAGATGTAGAAGATGATGCTAATTCTAATGAAGTTGAGCCAGAAATTGAGGAAGAGCATCCAACTCAAGAACCGCCACCACAACTTGAGTTGAGGAAATCTACAAGGGACCGACAACCTTCAAGAAAGTATCCTCCCAATGAATTTGTGTTGATTTCTGATCAAGGGGAGCCGAAGAGCTACCAAGAAGCAATTGAGCATGTAAAGAAAGGTGATTGGAAAAAGGCCATGGAAGAGGAGATGAACTCCTTACTTGAAAATCACACCTATGACTTAGTGAAGTTGCCTAAAGGGAGGAAAATTCTGAAAAATAAGTGGGTCTTCAAATTGAAGAATGATAGGAAGAATCTGAGGTACAAAGCGCGTCTTGTTATGAAAGGCTTTGGGCAAAAGAAAGGTATTGACTTTGACGAGATTTTCTCGCCGGTTGTGAAGATGTCTTCTATTCGGGTTGTACTTGGCATGGCTGCAAGTATGAACCTTGAAGTTGAGCAACTTGATATGAAGACCGCATTTCTTCATGGTGATCTTGAAGAAGAAATTTACATGGAGCAACCGGAAGGTTTTGTAGAGAAAGGGAAAGAGAAATTTGTTTGCAAATTGAAGAAAAGTTTGTATGGCCTCAAGCAAGCTCCACGGCAATGGTACAAAAAATTTGACTCTTTCATGATGAATAATGGTTTTTCTAAAACCACTTCGGACCATTGTGTGTTTGTGAAAAATTTTCCAGATGGTAAATTTATTATTCTTTTGCTTTATGTTGATGACATGTTAATTGTAGGTCAAGATTCTACCATGATTAACAGGTTGAAATTGGAGTTGAGTAAATCTTTTGCTATGAAAGATTTGGGACCGGCAAAGCAAATACTTGGTATGAAAATTGTTCGTGATCGCAAAGAGGGACTGATTTGGTTGTCTCAAGAGAGCTACATTGAGAAAGTTCTTGAGAGATTCAACATGGATAAAGCAAAGCCGGTTGGTTGTCCACTTGCAGGTCACTTCAAACTTAGTTCGAATCAATGTCCTGCAAGTGAGAAAGACAAAGAAGAGATGTTGAAAGTTCCTTATGCTTCAGCAGTTGGTTCTTTGATGTACGCCATGGTTTGTACAAGGCCGGATATTGCTCACGCAGTTGGTGTGGTGAGTCATTTTCTCTCTAATCCGGGTAAAGAACATTGGGCAGCGGTAAAATGGATTCTAAGATATCTTCGAGGGACTTCGAAGGTGTGTTTGTGTTTTGGGGATGGTAAACCGATGCTTGATGGGTTCACAGATTCTGACATGGCTGGTGATGTTGATTATAGGAAATCTACTTCGGGGTATTTGATGACTTTTGCAGGGGGAGCTGTGGCATGAGAATCTAAATTACAAAAATGTGTTGCTCTCTCAACTACCGAAGCTGAATTTATTGCAATTACAGAAGCTTGCAAAGAAGAGTTATGGTTGAAGAAATTTTTGCAAGAGTTGGGTTTGAAGCAAGAAAGGTATGTGCTTTATTGTGATAGTCAAAGTGCTATTCACTTAAGTAAAAATTCTACCTTTCATTCGAGATCGAAACACATTGATGTGAGATACCATTGGATTCGTGATGTGTTAGATTCGAAATTGTTACGATTCGAAATTGTTACAACTCGAAAAGGTTCACACAGATGATAATATCTCGGATATGTTGACAAAGACTTTGTCGAGGGACAAACATTTAAATTGTCGAATTTTGGCAGGTATTGTTGATCTCTCCACCTAAGTCGGTAGGGGAAGAATTGTTGGGTATACCTCCTTATTGGAGTGTGGGACCCAATTGGTTTTGAAAAAAGAGTTTTAATTTGGCTTGGTTTAGGTATAATATTTTTATATATTATATTTGTGGAGGCCCAATCTAATTTGGTTACAATTAGGATTTGATTACAAAACTCTAAATTAACAATATATATATTGGTTTTATGTGTGCCGGAGGGAGTACGGCTGCTATACCAAATATATGGCTTCGGTAATAGTGCTCGGGTATTATGAATTGGTGAGTTCATGCTGCATGGTTTTTCCACTCCATCATTAATTGGTGTGTTCATAAGCTTGGTGCTGGGTGTTTTTTCATTGGTGGCTGAGTTTGGTCAAACTTTGTGCTTGATTGGGTTATGTTTCGAAGAGTTGTTCTGAAGATTTTGGTTCATCTATTTTGGTAAGGTCTTTCTTCTTGTTTATTTGTAATTATTGAAATTTACTTAAGGGTGATTTTGTGAGACCATTAGTGTCTCGTTTGTAATCGTTTGGAACTTATTTGGTTGATAGTGGAATCGGATTTCGATCCCGTGGACGTACCTCACATTGAGGGAACCACGTAAAAATTCTTGTGTTGCCTTTGATTTAATTTTTTCACATTAATTTATATTCCCATTGATTGATTTACTTGTGGGAATTTATCGATTTTCTCTAACAATATGAAGTCAAAACAAAGATAAAAATAAATAATTTGAATACAAGAAAATTTAATAAATTAATAAAAAATAGTTGGAGAAAATTACATGCCGACACTCCCCTCAAGCATGGCTTTTGGGTCGTCGTACAGCGGTAGTGGGCTCCGTTTTAGCATAATTTCTTTCCCCTTAATTAATCTTGTCTGCTTGGGGTGGAGCCCATTACTACCTCAGCGGAGCCGTGCACGTGTTTCACGTGTGATCAAATTTTTAGACTTACTATGCTCTTGTTTCTTGGTTTGGAATGTAAGAAAAATAACATTGATTTGGATTTGTTAAGGAAGGACTATTTTACTTTAAATATATATGACTCTTCTTTTGTTATCGCCGTAGCCCTTTAGAATATCATTTTTTTTGTGTGAGAAATCTTTTGCTTGTGTGATTGCTTATAGACGTAAGTTTAAACTGAATTACGTAAAATTAAATCTCTTATGCGTTTGTGATATAGTTTATCTCTATTAAATTTACATATATTTATATTATTCTTTTGTTTCATATTGCATTAATACACATAAGAGGTGAAGTAACATAGGAGTAGTGTTTCCCTAATTATGATATAATTTGTGATAAAATGTTAAACATAGGGAAGAAAGGGCATCATATGTGATTAAATAGCAATTCATTGATTAAAGAGAGTGTGACTCTTTCCTATCAAGAAAAACTATTATTATATAGAAGAGTTTTTATATAGAAGAGCAATTCTCATAGAATAAAACTTGGAGTCAATTTCTTTCTTTCTACTTTTTAGTGTTTGGTCCTACATTAGTGATAAAGAAAAGGACATTGAATTAGGAAGATTGGTAATTAATATTTTTTTGTTCTTACCTTTTCTTATCCCAACAATAGGATCCCTAATCCCTGTTTGAAGTAATGTCCATTTATTTCTATACTAATTAATCAGCCCTAAACCCTAATGAATAAGCAAGCCATCATTCAACATTTGTAAAGTTTAAAAAAATAAAAGAAGAACAATTGCTCATAAGTAACGCATTAATAAGATAAAATACAAAATGAATTACAGAAAGTATACCGGTAGGTCTGAATTTATTTTGAATGTGAACTCCTCCATAACTAAGTTTAAACCTAACCTTTCATTGCATTTTTTTGTAAACCACTCTATATATCAATTAAGTGTTTCTGGCATTATTGTTCTAACTTATTGTAACATCTTTGATTGGTGTTAAATTAACAAGGACTTTTGTTAATGAGTTCTTTAAGAATATTAGTTAAAAAAATATTAAATGATTATAAATTTCTCTACTTCTCACATTTATGGGAAAATACAAAATCATTTTCTAATCCAATAAAATCATTTTAGACATGTTAAGAGTGTTTTAGTTAATACACTTTTTAACACGACTCATAAGGTTATATATAAACTAATGTATGATAATACTTGTATACCTTCATAGCTCTAAGAAAAACTAAAAGTGTTATTAATTAAACTAATCTATCATATATAATTGCAAAATATTTTTGGGTCTTGAAGTTGAGAGTTCCAACCATTATTCTAATAATTTTACATTTGTGAAATATAAAATAGGCATGTCTCTGTAATATCAGATCTTCAATTAATAAAACAACATTTTCAAAATATAATTTCCCAATTTTGAACAACAAATCCATTTATTAGTTTGTTTAATTGAAATTGTTCAAGTCTTCTTGGAGTAAAATTGTTTGTAAATATTTGGTAACTTTACAAACTAAAAGATGAATTCTTATATTGTTCTATCCCAATATATTTTCAACTAGTAAATCTTGTAAAAATTCAAAAACACATAAATTTTGAGACATGTTTCCTCAAAATAATAAAAAAATAAATCTTGAGACATGATTTGAAGATTAAAAATGTATTAAAGTAGGAGGATAGAGAAATTTGAAGACAACCGGTCCCTTGCATTCTTTGAATAGTGAAATATGGCTCCGTTTGGCAAGGGCTTTTGCAGCTATTTTAGCTACAAAAGACAAAATAGGCTATTTTAGTCACAACAAATAAAACATCACATTCAACCCATAATCATTACACTCTTCTCTCACAAAAAAAGTCAAAAAAAGTCAAAAAGCCCTTCCCAAACCAAGCTCTTTAGCCAAGACTAAAATAGCCAAAAAGTCAAAAAGCCAACCCACTTCCCAAACGGAGGCTTAGTTATACAATATTAATAATTCAAAATTTGTATAAATATTTGCTATGTTGGGAAACATAATTGGAGTATACGAGTATATCATCGATATATACAATGTTGAATGCTGAATATGGGTATTATTCATAATATTTTGGAATTCAATAGTGGCATTTTTGAGACTAAAAAGCATGGCATTCCACTCATAGTAGCCAAAGGGAACTACGAAAGTTGTTTTATGACAATCTTTTTCTTGGATTTGGACTTGCCAAAATCCTGACTTCATATCAAATTTGAAAAAAACTATATCAAGTTAACGAAACAAACAACACATAAAATCTAGACACATAACTAAAACAGGGACTAATGCATAACTGTGCAAGCAAATTATTCAATAAAATTGAAAACAAAAGCGAATAATGATATTCTTGCTATAATACAATAGGGTGTAAAGGCTTGTAATGAAAAAAGATTGTATCTACTTTTACAACAAAAATAGACAGCAGGAAGTAGTAACTGCTCTCAGATAGAATCTTTCTTGGATTAAGAATGAGAAAGCAAAAGGAATGTAATTAATTAAACCATCCAAAGGCAGAGAATGAATCTGTTAAGAATGTAGGGTAATTAAGAGAGAGATTCGTTAATGGATATTAGACGTGCGAAGGGAGAATGGATACCAGTTATTCATCGGAGGCTACGAAAGAATGTGGAAACTCAAGTTATTCTAACAGTGTTTGTGGATAATATACTAGAAGTTATGGATTCGAAGGGGCTGTTTGTATTGTTTTCTAAATTTGTGGTGGTTAAAGATGTTTATCCCAAATAAGAGAAGGAAAGTAACGAGATTGAGATTTGGTTTTGTGAGGTATGGTTGTCCGGTGGCGACTGATATAGCGATACAAAAAGCAAATGGGTTATGGGTTGACAATAGGGATCTAAAAGTGAAAATGACAGAGTTTGGTAGGGCGGTGCGTCCAAGAGGGGGCCAACCAGTGTTTCAAGGGCAGGGAGAGTGGGTTGTGAATAAGGACAAATTCAATTTTAAGGTAAGGACGGATTCTCGTTCTTATGCAGATATTGTTAAAGGGATTGAAGGTGGGGGAGGTAAGGATCTTATTGCAAGAACAGAGGAGGCTAGTAATGGTTGGTCGTATGAGAGCTTAATCGTTAAGTTAAAACCATACTGTGTGTTGATTGAGTTCAAACAGGAGTGTGAGAAAAGAGGATTGAAAAATCTTATATTTTGCGAAGGAGGTGGGAAATTGGTGGTAATCACCTTCAACTCAAAAGAAGTGCTACAGTATGAATTTAGTCGGATGAATGAGTGGATTTATGCATGGTGTGATTTTGTATCGGAGTGGAAGAAGGATATGGTTATTGAGCAGGAGCGAGCTGTGTGGTTAAGTTGTTACGGTGTTCCGTTTAATTTGTGGAGTTCACTTACGTTCAAAAACATTGGCAAACTATGGGGTCAGGTGATTGGGATTGACAATGATACTCTACAAATGACATTGCTTCAGTGCGATAAAGTAAGAATATCAACTAAGGTGATGGAGCCCATTAATTTGGTGATCATGTTGGCTTGTAAGGATAAGTTTTATCCCGTTAGGATCTGTGAGGAGCAAGTAATCATAGTTAGTGTAGAGAGTCATTTAGATTCTCCTTTGGATGAAGGGTCATCGCATTGCAATGGAGTGGCAACTTCTTGTAATGACAATAGTAAATGTTACAGACAATCTGGGAATGCTAAGGAGGATGATGATGAGGTGGAGGTTGAATTGGTAGTTGAATTGGATACTAAAGCTGAGTTGGCACCTGTTGAAAGGGGAAGTATCATGAAGGAGGTGGAGAGGCAGGTAAATGGTATTGATGACATAACGGTTTCCAGAGTTATTGAAATAGGTAGTGGTCTGGGGATTGGAGATATAGGTGGCGCATGCATGGAAATGGAAAGGCGTTTGTCGGATTTTCAAATTCAAGGTGAAGATGAAGGAAGCTGTTAAGTTGTGGGTCATGTTGATAGTATGGGCTATTTGAAAAGCTTAAGTGGGTCGGAGTTGTAGAGGCCCAGTATCAATCTGTAAGTTGTTATTGGGCCAGCCCAGGACAATGGGTTATGAAAATCCTATGTGATTCGTGATTAGATAAGGATTAAAATATTCCAAAGTCAGAAATTCCAAAAACACTCAATCTAAAATCATCAAGCACTTACGAATGTGATTTTAGTTTGTTTGTTTTTTAGGAATAAATAATAAATCAACACAATTGATTTTTACGGAAAAACCACAATTGAAGAACCTTCAATTGTAATCAAAAACCACGGCTAACCGCCACTAATCAATCCACTATAGAAGGACTACAAGGTTACAAAGAAACCATACAAATTACCCACACACCAATTTGTCTCTGAATCTTCAGAACTCTTTCACCACGCCGCCATTTAACGATTCTCAAGTTGGTTCCACTCTCAACTTCACTTGTCGAATTAACGACTCACGAAAGAACAAACACCTTTTGAAACTTTACGTAAAGATCTTCGGATCACAATCAAGAGAACACTCTTGAATATTAAGTATCAATCTCTTTGATGTATGAATATCAACTCATGAGTTTTAGAACTCTCTCAAGAACATCAAAGAAAACTAAACAAACTCTCAGAAGAAAACTTCAAACAGAACTCTAGAATTGTTGAATCTGATCTAGAAAAAGATATTTGGCTTTAGGAGAGAACCATCTACTTATAGAAAACCAAAGGAGTCCTAGATCTGAAAGAAATCCCACTCGGCCAATCATGATTTTGTCATCCGCGATCTCCGCCGAAGCGCTTCCACTTCCGCCGAGCGACAAAGTCAAAACGTGGTGTCGCAAAATCGATGTACGCCGAAGCGCTTCAAATGACTCGGCGAGAATTACACCCTTCAGTACTTCTGCAGTGCTGTCTAGATACTGAGTACCTCCATTCTCCGCTCGAGCGGGCAGTACAAAAATACAAAATTTACAATTTGAACAAACACAAAGTTTTGTCTCCGGATTTGACAATAAAGGGTCCTAACAGGTTATTTAATGGAGTTGGTGGTGTTTGTGTTAATCATGCAACATCTAATGGGCTGGGCCTGGTGGAGGACGCCATTGTCTCAAAGGATATTAGAGCAGGTCAGTTGTCTCTTCCTTCAGAGCAACCACAGTTAGCTGGATCAGATATGAGGTGTGCATCTTCAAGTCAGAATGGATTACAGAATGAAGGGAAAGGGAAAGAAGTGGTCATTCCGAACACAGCAAAGTGCAAAACTAAGATCCCAAAGAAAAGAGTTAGAAAAAGTGGAGCTTCTGGAAGCAAGATAGATAAAGGGGCGTTGATTCAAGAAGCGATGGCTGCTGTTTCTTGTTCTAAATCGCAAGCTAGCAGTTCAAGTAAGGTTCGACATCTCCTGAGTGAAGCCCAGGCAACCATGAAAATTGGGAAATTATTGGGGATTGATTTCAAAGAAAATGAAAAGGAGGTTCTTGACAAATTAATGGATCTCGAAAGGAAGGATTTAGAGAGAGCAAAGGCTACAAAGGGGTCTGTCAGTAAGCCTTAAGCTGTGTAAGCAGGTGACTTTGGTGTATTATTTTGGTTTGTAATGAAGATGTTATCTTGGAATGTTAGGGGGTTGGGTAGGCCCTGTAAGAGAAAGAAGATTAAAGAGCTAGTTAGAGTAAGGGGTGTGGATATGGTATTGCTACAAGAAACTAAGAAATCTAGGATATCAGACCAATTTGTGGAATCCTTGTGTCCGTGGGATCAGTTTAGTTTTGTGTCTGTAGATGCAGTAGGGAGTGCTGGAGGCCTTCTCTGTTTTTGGAAACCTGAGGTATTTGCAATGGTTGACTGCTGCTGTAACAGAAGCTTCCTTCTATTATCAGGTATTTTCTGTAAGTCCTTTAATTATGTGGTGGTTAATGTGTATGGGCCGAATGATGTTGCAAGGAGGAGGATTCTGTGGGAGATGCTGGGTAATCTTAGGCGCTCTTTTTTTTTTTCCATGGTGTTTAATGAAATCCGTTCCATTGGTGAGAGAAAAGGATGCTTAAGAAGAGATAGGGGGATGAAAGACTTGTGGAATTTATTGAAAAAATAAAACTTACTGATATTCCAATGTTGGGTAGAAAGTATACGTGGAGCAATTCTGTTGAGCGTGATAGATGGAGTAGGTTAGATAGATTTCTCATTAATCCTGAGTGGCTTCAGCTCTTTGATTTTAAAGTCTGGGGTCTGCCTAGAATTCTATCTAATCACTGTCCAATCCTACTTATGGAGGACCAAAGAGATTGGGGCCCTAAGCCTTTTAAATTTTTTAATTCCTGGTTCTTGCATCCTGGCTGTTTACCTTTGATTAAAAAGACTTGGATGGAGGCTCAAGTGGTTGGATGGGCAGGTTTTGTTGTTAAAGAAAAATTTCGCATTCTCAAATCCAAGTTGAAGGAGTAGAACCAGGAGGTCTATGGATCTGTTGATTATAAAATTAAAGTAGCTGAAGCTGAGCTTCATTCTCTAGATTTGGAGGTTGAGGGTTGAGGTCTAAGTGATCAGGAAGTTAGAAATAAAAGAAATATCCTTGGAGAAGTTAGGAGATTGAGGAAAATGGAAGAGTGGAATTGGCTTCAAAAATCTAGATTGAATTGGGCATTAAAGGGTGATAAGAACACCAAATTTTTTCATGTTATGGCTAAAAGTCGTCAACGTAGGAACATGTTGGATTGTATTCAGGTTAATGGTAGAGATGTTATGCTACCTAATGAGTTAAAATTGGAGGTGGTAAGGCATTTTAGGTGTTTGTTTTATGAGAGTTGGAAGCATAGGCCCAAGCTTGGTGGTATGCTAAAATCTATTAATACTGACTCTGCAGCTGATTTGGAGGTGGTGTTTACTGAATCTGAAGTGTGGGCAGCCATCAAAAGTTGTGATGGAAACAAGATGCCAGGACCTGATGGATTTAATGTGCATTGCATTCAGAAATTTTGGAGTATACTGAAGCAGGATTTTATGAATTTCATGTCAGAGTTTCATGAGAATGGCAGGTTGGTCAGAAGTTTGAAGTGCTCTTTCTTTACTCTTGTCCCAAAGAAGTCCAATCCATCAAGTCTTTCGGATTATCATCCTATCTGTCTTATTGGGGTAGTCTACAAAATTTTGGCTAAGGTATTATCTTGTAGATTGAAGAGGATATTACCTGAGGTGATTAGTGAAAATCAGTCCGCATTTTTAGGGGGAAGAAATATCTTGGATGGTGTACTCATAGCAAATGAGATTGTAGATTGGTGGAAAAAGACAAAAACTAAAGGTGTAATTCTCAAGTTGGACTTTGAGAAGGCTTATGACACAGTGAATTGGGAATATTTGTTTGATATGCTTCAAAAATTTGGTTTTGGTGCTAGGTGGATTGGATGGATTAAAGCATGTGTGACCTCTCATAGTATATCGGTGTTGGTGAATGGTTCTCCTACAGCGGAGTTCAATCCCCAGAAAGGTCTACGGCAAGGTGATCCACTTTCAGCTTTTCTATTCAATATCGTAGCAGAGGGCTTGAATGTTTTGTTATCCAGAGCTAAGGAGATTGGATTAGTTAGAGGTGCTACCGTTGGTCCCAATGTTTTGGTTGTTTCCCATCTACAATTTGCAGATGATACTATATTGTTTTGTGAAGCTGATTGGAGTGAACTTATCACCATTAAGAGGATTCTTAGATGCTTTGAAATTATTTCAGGTCTGAAGATTAATTTTCAAAAAAGTGTTGTTCGTGGTGTTGGAATTTCGACCCAATTAGTTAAGGATTTCGCGGCTAGACTGAATTGTTCTTATCATGTTCTTCCCCTGGTTTATCTTGGCTTGCCTTTGGGTGCAAATCCTCGTCGAAAATGAACATGGAAGCCTATTTTGGATAAGATCAAAGTACGGCTTGCAGGATGGAAGAGGAGAGTGACGTCGTATGCTGGTAGAGTTACTATGATCAAGTCAGTTCTGTCTAGTCTTCCAGTTTATTACCTCTATTTGTTTAAGATGCCTGAGTGTGTTGCTAAGACAGTGGATAGGTTGCAAGCCACTTTTTTATGGGGAGGGTTAGTTAATCAAAGAAAGGTTCATTTGGTTCGATGGGGAGAGGTTACAAAGGCATTATACCATGGAGGGTTAGGGATCAGAAACATTAGAAAGGTGAATCTTTGTTTGTTAGTAAAGTGGTGGTGAAGGTTTGGGGTTGAGAAGAAGGCTCTGTGGAGGCAGCTAATTAGCAGTCATTACAGTCACATTAATGGATCCTTCTTACCCCTGTCCGGTGTATGTAATTTTGAATCTAGAATTTGGAGAGATGTCATGTCTATGGCTGTTACACAGCCACTAGTGGTTACTTATTTTTTGGACAATGTCAAGATTGTGGTTGGGGATGGTAGTTCGATTCTTTTCTGGTCTGATAAGTTTATCGGGCATTCAAGCTTGGAGAATCAATTTCCCAGACTTTTTGGTTTATCTACAAAGCCTCTTGGATCTTTGAAGTGGTTCGTTGATGAAAAGAATGCAAAGGGTAGGTGGATTTTGACTTTTAAAAGACCTCTTCATGCTTGGGAGGAGGAGGAATTGCTTCGTTTGCTCCAGATTTTGGGTAAAGGTCCTGAATTGAGGGTTAATAGTGAGGATCATATCAGATGGCTGTTGTCTCATTTTGGGATTTTTCAAGTTAGATCATTGTTTGGGTGGCTTCGAGCTGATGAGGGGCATGCTCTGGAGTTGTCAAAATTTATCTGGTATAATATAGCTCCCCCAAAAGCCAAAATTTTGCTCTGGTTGGTGTGGAGAGGTAGATTAAAGACTGCTGACTTCCTTCATCGAATTGGTGTCCTAAGGGGTAATTCTGTTTCTTTGTGTGTGTTCTGTAAGTCTGTACCTGAAACTCTTCATCATATTTTGTTGCTTTGTCCCTTTGCTTGGAAGTTATGGTCTAGTGTAATTGATTGGTGGGGATCTAAATGGGTTTCCCCTAGTTCTGTTATTGAGTTGCTTCACTGGTGGTTTGGATTCAAGTTCAGAAAAAAAGGAGCTCATGATCTGGAATGTTATTCCTATTGCAGTAGTATGGTCATTATGGAGGCTCAGAAATGAGTGTATTTTTAGGGGAGCTCAATCAAATTTGGAGACTTTGATTAAACTAGTTAAAGAGAGAGTGGTTTACTGGACTAAGGATCATCACATTGGTAGCATGTATTCATTTCATGATTTCATCTCTAATTTGAGTATGATTTAGGAGTTGCTTCTGAGGTGGTGGTGGTGTGTGTTGATGTTGGCAGATTGTTTCCATTTGCTCTGATTTTAAGGTGGTGATTGTTCCATTTGCTCTGATTTTAAGGTGGTGATTGTTCCATTTGCTCTGATTTCAGTGTTGCAGCTTGCAGGTAGTTGGCTTCATTTCTCAGGGGAGCTGCTGCTGTTGTTCTTAGTTGTAGCCGCCGGTGGTCGGTCCGGGTGGTTGGCTTGTCATTGGAGTCTGTGCAGATAGTTGGAGGGGAGTTGCAATGCTACTGCTGCTAGTGTCTTGGTTGAAACTGCTGATATCTGGTGTTGATTGTTGGTTCGGTAGATGGCTACTGTATGATGTTGTGCAAATAGTAGGAGGGGAGTTCTATTGCTATTGCTGGTAGGGTCTTGGTTGGGGTAATTTGCTATGGCTGGTAGTGCCAAAATGCTATGTTGGTTGTTTTGTTTGTTATTTCCTTTCTTTATTTTGTTTGTTTGTTTCTGATTGGTTTCTCACCAATCTTGGGTTAGTGCTAGCAAATGAATGTGCTTCCTTTGCGGTGCCAACCTAATTGGGATCGTTAAGGTTAGCTATGATGCTAGGTGCACTCTCCCGCTTTGTTGATGTAATTTATGCATGTTTTGCTTTTACATTAATAAAGTTTTTTTGCTGTGCAAAAAAAAAAAAAAAAAAAAAAATATCTACTGCATTACATTCTCAATTATTTTAGTTAAATGTGTCATGAAGAAAAAAAATTGGAAGTCAAGAACATAAATTATAGATGTGTGATACATGAACTATCAAATTTAGAAAATTTTCTTACTTTGTCCCTATCATATTACTTTATTGTGTTTGTTTTAAGATACCAAAATTTTATTATTACATAAATGTAAAGTAAGAAAACTTCATAATTTTTTTTTTTGTTTGTAAAAGCGTTTTACATCAAAGATTAGTTTGCACCATTCACGTTCAAATTTCAAAATTCACAATTTCATTTTTAATTAAAGAAAAAGATAAACAAACAAAAAGATAACACACAAGCACCCTTAAAAATAGGCTAGCTATATATCTATATTTTGATCCTTAAAAAAACCATAGGAAAAAAGGGAGTTTCTCAAAAAGAATACACACATAGTATCAAACAATTGTCATTGTCTTCTATAGTAATGATATGAACCAATATCATAATTGAATCATAATGAGTTGTTAAAATAATATTTTAGACTTATTTATCCAAAAAAAAAAAATGATTTAGATTTTTTTCATTCTAGAAAAAAGTCTAACCCACTAAAATCACACAAAATATGTAACCATCAAAATAAGTAAAACATTGTTCATTTGAGCTATATATGAGTAGTGAGACTCATTATACAAACATTATGTTGACGAGTAAGATGATAAACATAATATGATATAGAAATATAACAAATGTAATTTTATTGCAACAATTAAAATCCACCTTGTTAGAGAGAGAGAGAGAGAGAGAGAGAGAGAGAGAGAGAGAGAGAGAGAGAGAGAACACTGCATTTGATATATACATGAGTGTTAAACGTTATACTAATATTTTGCTGACAATTAAGATGATAAGCATAATATGGTATAACAAAAATGTTTGGAAGCTTTAAACTATGAGCTTTAAAGGAGCTCTAGAGGGTGGACCCACTCATTGATATAATATTTTGACCTTAGTTTTGTTTTTTATTTTTTGAATTTTCACCTCATTAGTGCTCAATTAGAGCTCCCAAATTAGAGAGATGAATCATTGTTGATGGTATAAAAATATTATAACATTACTGCAACAATTACAATCCACCTTGTCCAACACACACACAGCAACACACTACAAGAAAATACATTTTTGGCGACCATTTTTGGCTACCAAAAACAATTTAGTCCCCAAATGTTACGGAATTGGCTATCAAAAATAATATTAGTCAGCAAAAGTCAACTTTTTAGCTACTAATTTTTTTTAGTAGGGGAATGTTGATTATTGGCGACTAAAAAAAATTTAGTAGCTAAAAATATTACAATTGGCAACTAAAAAAATTTTTAGTAGCTAAACATATCACAATTGGCGACTAAAAAAAATTTTAGTAGCCGTAGAGGTACCTTTAGCTACTAAATTGTTTGGTAGCCGAATGAAAATAAAAAATTTATTTTTGATCTTTGGTGACCAAAATTTTAGTCGCCAAAAATATGTTTTCAGTGACAAAATTCTTTTTTAGTCACTGTAGACCTACTTTTGGCTACTAAATTGTTGGTAGGCGAATGAAAATAAAAAATTTAATTTTTAATCTTTGGCGACCAAAATTTTGTCGCCAAAATATATTTTCAGCGACAAAATTTCTTTTAGTCGCTGTAGACCTACTTTTGGCAACTAAATTGTTTGGTAGCCGAATGAAAATAAAAAATTTAATTTTTAATCTTTGGTGACCAAAATTTTGGTCACCATAAATATATTTTCAGCGATAAAATTCTTTTTAGTCGCTATAAACCTATTTTTGGATACTAAATCGTTTGGTAGCCGAATGAAAACAAATAATTACTTTTATCTTTGACGACCAAATCAATTTTAGTCGCCAAAGATGATTTATTTCAGAGACCTTTCAAATTTTGAATCGCATAAAATGATATATATATATTTTGTACCAAACCAAACCCTAAAATAATCAGCACCTCTCTCTCTCTCTCTCTCTCTCTCTCTCTCTCTCTCATCGCTTTTCGCCACGAAACCGGAGCACCTCTTCCTCCTACGCCATCGCCATCGTCATTGTGAGTACCGCCGCTCTTTTCACGCCGCCTCCTCCTCCGCCGATCTTCATAGATCCACCGCCACCGCCACCGCCACCGCCACCGCCACGAGATCCAGAGGCTTCATCGCTGAGATGAACTTTGCTCCATTGATGCTCCGTCTCGCGTATGCTTCTCTCTCTCTCTCTATATATATATATGTACAGCAGAATTCCATGTGGGTTTTTGTTTCTTCTTGTTCTGTTTTCTGGGCAACTAAACTGAGGGTTGCTTAGGGTTTATTTGATGAGCTGGGTTGTCTCCTTCACTTGCATTTCTGGTGATTGCTTTGATGGTAGGGTTTGAAGTGGGGAATCTTTTTGTCCTGTTTCCCTTCTATGTTGATTTTGGACTAATTTGGGTCCTTTTTTTTTTTTTTTTTTTTGTTGACATATGGTCTGATTCTTAGCTGAACTATCTTTTAGATCATAGTGATTTTGTGTAATTTTGGTTTGATTTTATGTTTCTGTGATTTTCATTTGCTCATTGTCATTTTAAATATTTCTCTGGTTTAGTTTAGTATAATTGCTCAGTGGAATGCCATTAGTATTGTTCTTGATCAGGGTATTTGCTTCATGTGATTGACTTGCTCTGAACAAGTTGTGTTATTGATTCATGCATACATACATATATAATTTTGTGCACAGTGCACACATTTAATAAAATTAACTGGAATTTTCACTAGAATGACATGAAAGCATGGCTTCTCATTTGATCGGGTCTTCAAAGATGTAAATGTTTTAAATGCTTACCTGTTAATGTCCCTCATGTTTTGACTTGAAGATATTTTCTCGCCAAGTGGAGTGTGAGGCTAAAAGTGTTGTGTGAATATCATTATTTTTCTATTGTTTCTCTGAGACATTTAATTTTATAAATTGTTTCTCTCCTTATTTTAACTAAAATGTGGAGTTAATTTGACTTGACGATATTAACTAAAATGCATAGTCATTGTTTTTATTTCTTTCTACAGGTGGGAAGTTTGGAAGATGTTTTTCCTGCCTATGGATTGGACTAACAATGCAGTGATTCAGTGATTCCTTTTAATATGCAGTGATTCAGTCTTTTCCTTTTACCTTCAATCACATAGGATTGGACTTACAATGCCAACTTCTTGTATGAATGATAATTCCACCCTTGGGGGGATTAGTAGTCTCATGGGACTGTTAGTCCCATGCCATATATGTTTAGCCTCCATTGTTTAAGAGGTACCTAGCTGCAAAAGCCTCATTTGTAGTTTGAAATTTAATTTAGGGTAAATTACACAAACCTTCTTGATAGTTGGTAAAAATTCATCTGGCCCCATTGCTATTAGATAATTACATTGTCCTCTCTTATGTTTTACAATTGCATTACATTTACCCCACAATAGTTGGTCTCTCGTTAATAATAGGGGTAATTCTTTTGGTAGCATGCTGTACACACTATAAAGGATCAGTGCACACACTGAACTTTCTTATCTATTTGCCATTCTTCTTATATAGGTTTCTACAGACATAGTACACACTACAAAGGACTCTATCGCTTAGTTGCAGGAATCGTGCAAGGTGGTGACGAATCTTCGTAAGAAACGCGATTCCGCGTTTCTTAGAAAGAAACGTGTAGGAATCGCGTTTCTGTAGAGAGAGAAACGCGTTCCTGTCGAAGATAGGATCGTCGGTGGAAATAAAACAACTCAGAAGCAATAAATTAAACTCAAAATATGGATCTGAAGTAGATTTTGGGTAATGGATCTTAAACCCTAACTTAGAGAGAGAGGAGAAAGAAGTGAAGAACCTGAAGGTCTGGCAGATCGTCTCTGGCAGATCGTCTCTCGCAGTTCGTCTCTCTCTCGCCTCAGCTTCGTCTCTCTCTCGATCTCGCAGATCGGCTCATTCTCCTCGATCGCCTTCGCCTCCTCCTTCGTCTTTTGCCTTCTCTCACTCGTGCTCGACCCTCTCTCGCCTTCACCGTATATCCGATTAAGAATATATAAATAAGATAAAACATATATAATATATAACATATATATTAATAATATATGATTCTAAGTAATATATTATATATATTAATATATATATTTAAAAATAAAAAAATATTAACACATTATTATTTAATATATATATCATATATATACATATAAATATATAATAAAAAAACGTTAATTAAAAAAATAAAAATATTAATATATATAATCTTTATAATATATATAAATAAATAAAAACATTAACACATATAAATATAATATATATATATGAGTATATTTTATACATATTAATAAAAAAACACAAACAAATATATGTAAAATAAAATAAAATAAAATAAAAGTAACAATAACACATTATTTAAAAATATAATAAATAAAAAAATAATTAATGTGTACTAAAATAAAAATATTTATAAAAAAATTTCTAATATGTATTAAAATATATATATATTACCGCTCCCCGAGGCGCTCCCAACCTAAGAAACTTCTATCGGCTCACGCTTCCCCGCTCCCGCTCCCGCCTCCGCTCCCGCCCCCGCTCCCGCTTCGTGCAACTAAGCTCTATCGAGAAGGGGATTGTGGAACTGATATCTCAACATAGTATCAAGATGCTTGTTATGGGAGCAGCTGCAGATAAACATTATTCAAGGTAACGACCTCATAAAAACCTTTTACATTAACTTGTTCGTCATCGTCTTCTTAACAAATAATTTTGTGTACATCTCTCCTGCTTGGTGTTGTAATTGGCAACAAAATATTTATACGATGCCCTGAAGACTAGCTCTGGATAATTCTTCCCAAATTTCAATCTTTTGTTCTTGTGATGTAGATAAATTGTCCTCACTCCTTGCCTGACAAGCTATCCTTTTAGAAGTCCACATAGTGCAAAGAAAACAATTAAGTGGTACAGAAATGTTCTCTTCTAAATTTATTGGTCCAGATTGAGTAAATTTATTTCATTTGGGTTCAAATACATAGTTCTTATAATTCCTACTACTGAACAATTTTGATCTTACTACTGAACAAATAACAGTGACAACTACTTGAGGTTGGCTGCATCCTGCATGATGTTTCTTCTATATTCAGGCCCTTGTAGGACACATTTTTATTTATTTATTACAACCTTCTTGTTTTAACGAGGATCTATTTTATTGGAAAATATTTGATATGTAAGAATATCTATGTCATTAACAGGGAAGCTTTTAAGCCTTCTTAACATTTTATAGGCACCAAACTAATGAATTTTATTTTTTTTGCAGATGGTTTTGGACATACAAATGTGGATATATAATTTTTTGACAATTACGGGAGGGCATTGTTTTTATACCTCTATCCGTATATATAGTGGTTCGAACAAATGAATTTGGTTATTCATGTATTATGTATGGATATAAATTACTGATGGATTAGACTTGGAGTGTATGAAATTTGTATTATATATAGAATTGGACGTTCAAGATTAATTTTTTGGATGCTTGGAACTGAAATGTGTGCACGTTGTTGAATGCTTTAATGGTTGATAATATATTTTAGTGTTGATGGATTATATTGTTTATACAGGGTACAGATTGTAATATAAATGAATACAGGTTGTTTACAAAATTTTTTTTAAAAAAAAAAAAAAAAAATTTATTTGGCCACCAAATGTTTTGGTAGCCAAATAGGTAATCAAAAGTTTTGGCTATTAATAATTTAGTAGCAAAAACATAACGCAAAACGTTTTTGCCACCAAATAATTAGTAGCTAAAAAATTTGAGAATGAGAAATAAACTATTGGCCACTAAATTTTTTAGTCACGGAAAAAAGTGTATCATTTGGCGACCAAAATTTTTGGTGGCAAAAAGTAAAGAAATGAAAATTAATAGATTTTTGGCTACAAACAGTTTTAGTCGGCAAAAGTCACCACGCCTAAGGTAGAACTTTTAGTGACTAAAAATTTAGTAGCCAAAAGGTCACGTTTGCCGACTAACGAAGGATTAGTAGCTAAATGTTCACTTTCAGTGACCAACGGTTTTAGTGGCGAAAAGATACCATTTGCCTACTAAAAGAAATTTAGTAGGGAAATGTTTCATTTTTTGGCGACCAAATGAAGTTTAGTCCCCAATACTATCGCCGATAGAGTATGGGCGACGACCTTGGCGACAGAAATATTTGGTCGATAAATCGTTTTAGCGACCAAATTTATGCTTTTTGCCGACCAATAGTTTAGTAGCCAAAAGTGACATTTCTTGTAGCGACAACTAATAACAAAAGATCATAAACAAAGATAGAATTCTTAATCTCCAAATCATTCTATTCCTTGTCTTAAAACACTCACAACCCTTATATTATATCTCGAGATTCTCGTACCTCAAAATCTTTATATTATCCAATAATTATGAGTGTTTGAGAATAAGAGATAGAAAATTTTAAGAACATAAGATCACAAGTATTTCTAGATAGAACAATGTTGTGCCCTAACTTCAAAGGCACCCATTGAGAAAAAGAAGTCATTCCCAACTTTCAGGCATGTAAGGCTCTCACAAATGGAACCATTTTGGCCAAATATTATAATATTCTATTTTAACTTTCCAATAATTTTTACCACATTAGCTAGCCAAGGCAAAACATGTATGTGATATTTTAAGCAAAATTTCAAATGGATTACTAGAATAATCAGAGCATATCCCAATAAGAATCAGACTACTACATACAACAACAATGACAACAAATCTAATTAAAGATTAACAACAACAATATTTTTTTTATTTTTATTTTTTTTGATTTTTGATTTTTGACAAATAACAACAACAATAATTAAGATTTCATGTTTGGAAGGCTTGACACAATAGGTAAAACATCATGGTTAAAAATAGGTGAAAACAACGTAGTTAACAACAATAAATTTTTATCTTTATTTTTAATTTTCGTCCAGTCAAATGTAATCATAAATATTTAATTGCATAGGGTGTTTGATTATCACATTCTCTAATGTAATACACCATGCATAAAAAATTTCTGAGGAGATTAAGATGGGGACATTTTTTTTTTTTTATAAATAAACACAATTCATCTGGGTTTCAATCAGAACATAATCATCTGAAAGTTATTTTATTTTTAATGAGGTCCAAATTTATTTGTTCTTGCAAGCTAAACAAAACAGGTCCAGAGATAGATATATCAAACCAACATGGGTTGAAAGTGTCATCTTTTCTTTGTTCTGTGGGCTGCAAACGACGCTGAGCTGAGCTTTGCAGTGCTTGAGATTGGCTCGTTTACACTAATCATGCTTTTTTTTTTTTTGATCGGCGAAAGAGAAGTTTTATTGATGAAAAACATAACAAGTATGACACTACATCAATAAAGAAGAGGGTGCAAAAAGCATCACAGTGATATAGATTGATCCCAACTAGGTTGGCACCAAAATGCACACCAAATCATCTGCTAGCACACACTCAAGGCTCCATGTTGGAGAGAAACCAACAAACAGAGCGGAACAAAAAACAAAACAAAAAGGCAACAAACACTCCACCCCCCAGAACCTGGAGCACAAGACAGCATAGACACAAACATCAGCCCATATACCAGCAGCAGACCACTAGGCCATTCTACTGCAAATTACATTGGATGCAAGTTAGACAGAAGGTCATTAATGCAAATTACACTGCAAATTACACTAATCATGCTTGAAGTCAGTTTGAAGCTTGCTAATGAAGTAAACACACACATATATATTATAATACACATTTTCAAACTTTTCTTAACTAACCAACTCTATCAAAATATCTTCAATTTGCAGTTTTGCTCCAAAATTTTATAGTTTCATAAAATGTCAAATTTTAACTTGTTCCAAGCACTTGAGGGTGAAAAAAACAGAGTTTTTATTACCATCACAACCACCAAATTAACAATCTTTAAACAATATTTGGTACTTTGGGAATAATGTTCCAACTTTATAAAACAAAAATTGGAAAATAAATAAATTCACTAGTGTAGAGCCACTTCAAGCATCCTATCCATTATTAGATAAATAAAAGGTTGCTCAAATGGTTACATACTTGGTTAACTTTACTAAGAAATATCCTAGGTTAATCACTAATCTGAGGCTATAGGTTCCACATCAGAGTTGGCACAACGAATGGCCATAGACTAATCAGGGGACCCAACTCGTCTGATGAGCTTGATATTTGCATTTGCTAAGCTTCCCTGATTTTGTACTTTAATAATAAGCCTTGACAAATACAAAGCAAGAGAAATAACATGTTTAACAAAATTATTAAGTTTAAATGCATGGAGCCACCTTCATAAAATCATTGACTAGAGACCTAACAACAATAAGAGTTACCACGGGATGAAGGTGACAACCGGGGGAATAATTTACACAGAAAATATCATTTTGACTAGAAATGACAAAACAAAAACTCTTTTCACACAAATGCAATTAGAAATACAAAAAGAGGAACTCCAAGTTAAAGAATGCTGTGGATGTGAAATCAAGTTCGCGTTCCTAAGAACATTTCAGAAATTTTTTAAAAATTATAGAAACAAATGTATATTTCTAGACAGATGATCCTAGAGCAGTTGTAATTAGCATAGAAAAACTTCATAATAGAACACAGATTTATAGAAGAGATCTTTCAACTGTGGGATATCACCCATGTGAGGGGCGATTGCCAACCCACAAAGCAGCTTCACCATGTTGCTGCCAACATACAAAGGTAATTTCCATGTGATGTTGCCAACACACATGAGTTGGCCATGTGATGCCAACACACCAACAAGCTGGCCATGTGCAAAGGCCAGCTCCTCTCCTTCCTCCATTTGATGTGTATAAATTGTGAGGGTGAGAGAGAGCAAGATAGAGAGCGAGAACCAAAACAGAGGAAACCAAAGGGTGCGAGAGACGTGAGGCGGAGAGACCGTCTCCCTCGGTGTGAGCGAGGGAGACGAGAGAGTGGCTGAGTGAGGAGAGTGTGAGCTCCTCCTCTATTGTAATCTTTCTGTAATCTCCCCATTGGTATAGTGCAAATCGGTTACTCTCCCGTGGACGTAGGCATTGAGGCCGAACCACGTTAAATATTGTGTCTCCTTGTGCATGGGTGTGTTTTTCTGCTTGCTATGATTTCTATAAGGTCTTGGGCGGGATCCCGGATCCCAACAATTGGTATCAGAGCCTCGTCGGTGGCGTTTCGGAACAAAAACAGTGCGATGTTCGAAACTGCCCAGAAATCGAATTGCTCGAAATCGGGTTTTGAGCACACCAGGAGCAAGAGCTCGACGAGAGGAGTCCAGAAACATAAAGCAGACACCCAACGGAGGCCGGACGCGCCCTCACGCGCCTCTAGAATGTGGCGCGTGAGGCCCAGTCTCACCACGCGCTACCACGCGCCGTGCAGGCAACTGGCGCATGGGCCCAGTCTTAGACACGCCCCACACGCGCTCGAAGAGGAAGAAGACGAGTGGGAGGGCAGCGCGTGTCTGGTACGCGCAAGGCCCACGCGCACGCCAGGTCAGCAGCCACGTCGGCGACACGTGGCGACATGTCGGCAAGGTTTGCCACGTGTCTGCCACATCATCATGCCATGTCATCCGCCACGTGGCAGCCACGTCGGAGACACGTGGCAGACACGTCAGTGACACATCAGCACATTGTGCCACGTCATTTGTCACGTCAGCAGAGGTGTTGACTAGTCAACCAGGGCAGGGAAGGATCCGGTGCGACACGGCTAAGGTGCAACCGCAGGAAAGAAGGATCTGGTGCTTCGCGGCTAAGGTGCAGCCGCAGATCTGAGGTGTACAAAATGTTTTGGCTAGATCGAAGCCATTTGGAGTCCGTTTTTGGCGATCCAATAGTGGTTTCCAACTATTTGGAGTATTCCGAACACATCCGTATGGTCAGATTTTGGAGACGGAGTTTCTGTAAAAAGAAGGCAGATTAAAGGGACGGACGGCATCAGGTGCAACAGACAGAATATTCTATTGGTACACGGAATATTCCCTGAACTTCTGAAAATTGCAATTTGGCCCAGAATGTTTAGAAAATTGTGGTGTGGCCCAGCTTTTGGGGATATTTTTCAGTGAGGTCCCCGGAAATGCAGCGAAGGTTGGTCTTAGCTAATCGGACCGTTCCGGACGCAACCGCGAGGTCAGAATGGTGAAATTCTGAATGGTTTGGAAAGATTGTCAAAACATGGGAGTTTGTCATCTTCAATACTCGAAGGGAGGTTGCCGGATATTGTGGAATGCTGCGGATTCACTGAAGAGGTTAGAATGGACAGATTCTGACCAGATTGGACAACCAGATACAACTCGAGATAGATCATTGAAGACCAGAGGAGATCAGGCTTGATTAAATGGCAGATCGAGGAAGATCAGGATTGGTCAGGGGCGATTAGAGGATTGCAGAGATGATTATCTCCGAAGTTCGTCAGAAGATCTGGTTCAATCAATCAAAAAGACCATTCATCGACGGATAGATGATTTGGCAACGAGCCCGGCGGGAAAATCTGTGGTCATTGGAGCTCAGATACGCAGTAAGCATCGGTGGTATGTGGACGTGTAGAACAATAGTTGCAGAGGAGCATACTAAGCGCAGGAGCACAAATGCAGACATGTAGCAGACCAAGGGTACGCTAGAGTGTCGTACAGAGACGCAAGAGAAGTGTGCAGCAGCGGGTTGTTGAAAGTTCACAGGAACTTCCAGATAGAAATTAAGAAAAATAAGACGCAAGAGTGCGTTCCAAGGAGTGGCAAGTCTTTTTTTCTCTATGGTGGTTTCTTTATTTCCATGGCTGCGGAGGATAGATTTGATGCGGATCTCTTAGGCGAGCTCGACGCAGGGAGACTAGAAGCCATGGGTACGGGCACTATGCAAGTAATTGCATAGTTGACGATGCTTTGACAGATGGAGCTACTGTCAACCATCAATCTACTGGACAGCAAATCAAGGATCGCAAAGGCATAGACAACAAGCGTATGTGGAAACGCTAGGAGGTTGGTCAGAAGTGCAGAAGGCAAAGGCCGATAGTTCAGAGGAAAAACTCTGAGCAAAGAAGACAGAGGACGTTGATGGGATAAACAACGAGTTTTCTATTGCTCCAATGACTGGTGCTGCGAGGTAATGCATGACAGTCAAGGGCATCCCAGCAGGGGGTGCAGGACATCCAATTAGGGGGTGTCAGATATCTTGGTTACGCAAGTTCAAGCATAGCAAGTGAAGGCATCCAAGCCAGGAAGCGTAGAAGAGATCTGGGGGAGATAGGAGCAGAGGCTCTCTCCAAATCAGAGTGGTATGAGTTGAATTGAGGATGTAGGATTCCCTCATTCTCTTGTATCTCTGCTGTGTTATCTTTAGCTTCAAGGGGTGCAAACGTCTCAGTGAAGAGAAGCAGAGTATGCTGAAATTTGGGCATGACAAGATTAGCAGCAATGTGTGCTGTGGATCACCTCACATGGGTTGAGGGGGTGATTTGTGGGATATCACCCATGTGAGGGGTGATTGCCAACCCACAAAGCAGCTTCACCATGTTGCTGCCAACATACAAAGGTAATTTCCATGTGATGTTGCCAACACATATGAGTTGGCCATGTGATGCCAACAAACCAACAAGCTGGCCATGTGCAAAGGCCAGCTCCTCTCCTTCCTCCATTTGATGTGTATAAATTGTGAGAGTGAGAGAGAGCAAGATAGAGAGCGAGAACCAAAACAGAGGAAACCAAAGGGTGCGAGAGATGTGAGGCGGAGAGACCGTCTCCCTCGGTGTAAGCGAGGGAGACGGGAGAGTGGCTGAGTGAGGAGAGTGTGAGCTCCTCCTCTATTGTAATCTTTCTGTAATCTCCCCATTGGTATAGTGCAAACCGGTTACTCTCCCGTGGACGTAGGCATTGAGGCCGAACCACGTTAAATATTGTGTCTCCTTGTGCATGGGTGTGTTTTTCTGCTTGCTATGATTTCTATAAGGTCTTGGGCGGGATCCCGGATCCCAACATCAACATGCCTGCATATTGCTTGCTGATGTTTTCACGCTGACTGATCATGGTAACCTTTTGCTGAGGAAATTAATGATGTCACTGTGGCCTGCATTAGTCATATGAAAACTTTAAGACTGCTACATCTCTTTGTTTTTAGAAAAATAAATAATACATTTTAGTCTAAAAGATTATTTTGTAGAGTTTCTTGGGACAATTGTATATTCTTGTAGAGAAATAGTGATAGCTTTTGAAGAATACTTGGTCTGCGACCCTGGTTTTTGGCCTTTTTCTCATACAATGTACTTCTTTCTTTTTTCGCAAGTGGAAAGCTTGGGAGCTACTATGTCCAGACAATTCAATTAATAGTTACACCTTAATTGCTGGTGACTTATTTTTAACATGGATAATGTGTAAGTTAAACCATTAAATGATTGATGCATATCAGAAAAGTCAGTGACGAACCTTGATCTTGTATTGTGTTTATTTGTGGTCCTAATCATCTCTACTCTAACATCACTGAGCAATGAAATCCCGGATGAAGTTATGTTGAAAGGGAATACCAGAGAAGGAGATATTGGAGATTTTGCCACCTTCATAAACCTCTCACGTGCAAGAGAGAAAGAATTCGTGATTTTCAGATTGGCAGAAATCTTAAAAGAAAATTGTAAGGAAAAATGCAATTGGCAATACACTATTATCTTATAGAAGGTTATTCTACTCTCAAATTTGGAGCCCTGGGGGACTTGGAATTGGATGCATACAACTCAACTCAACTCAACTCAAAAATGTCTCCAGCCCCGTACATAGATATGGGCTTCACTGATTTTACCCCGTTGAGCAATATCAAAGGCCACATCCTCCACAAATCAGTGCCCACTTATGGTTGTTGCTGCTTAATAATGGGAGTATCTTCAACTTTGATGCAATTTTGAAAAAAGCATTCATATGTCTTACTAGCTAACATGAGCAGACCAACTCAAGATACTCCTTTATTTTCATTACTAAACTGTTCAAAATGTTTTTTGATAAAATTTAACATGTTTCATAATGGCTCAATGTCCAATTAACAAATCCATTGTTGATGTGTACATCAATCATATAACACCCTGAAAACACATCTCAATTTTCCAATATACATAGTATTGACTCTCTACTCCGGCCTTGGCTCTCTCCTCCATCTCTGGTGATCTGGAAGTCCCTAGAGGGCCGCCTAATTTGCTAGCTAATAGTACATCGGGAGTGTCACTGGTTCAACTCTCTTTTACTAAAATCCTGCCCCTCTAGGAGAGTTTCAACTGTAACAATCCAGCCATTTCCAAAATCACCTCAATAAAGGATTCCTTCTCATATTCAACAAAACACCAGTTTTATAACCTTAGTTGAATAGGAATGAACATAAGTTTTTTAGAGAACACACTTTAAACTAAGACACCATCACAATCTACTTGAAAGCAGAAGATCCCAATAGTCCCCATAGAACAAATTTTTAATACATGCATGAGCAGTGTGATATCATTTTGTGTCAAGGAAAGTGGCAGTCACCAACCTGATTTAGCTTCCAGCACAAGGCGAATAGTGACAGCATGAGACCAGTGAATCCCTAAAGCTGGACAAGATGATAATCAAATCTTGTGGATTCCTCTATGGTGTCATCCTCGCCTCCAAGACCGGATGATGAATTAATAGTCTTACTACTGGGGCAAAAGATTTCACAAACTAATTATGCTATGATACCTTGGAAAGCGTACTGGGGGATTTCATCAATGCTTTGAGATCTAACTTGGTTAGTCACCACTATAGGAATTCGTGAAAATTCTGCATGAGACCTAAACACAATAGATAAAGAAGTATCTCTTGAGGAGCAAAGACAAACCATCCATAGCGAAGAAGTTTCACAAAACAAAGATAAGAGTTCAGAATATACAGTTCTCACTTGATAAACGAAATATGCCAACCCAATGAATGTTGTCTCGAAGGTCCTTGTTTAAATTCCCTGAACAGAGAGTATGGTGAATATGTTGTCCTAGGTTTTTATGCTTGGCAATCCGTTTATCAGAACTCCTTTTAGTTGTAATTGTATTCGATCTTTTATTTCAGTGAGCCTATGAGTTTTAGATTTGAATTCAATCCGAATTGTGCCTTGCAGAGATGTTTCAGAAGTTAATTCTTTCATGTTTGTTTTGTTCAATACAAAAGAGAGTGTTGTCCTTCGGTGGATTCCGTGGAATTCGAGCCTGGAGCTTTGGTGGATTCCAGAGTGGCTCATTGTTGTGATTCGACATCGGTGCTGTGGATTCAACGTTAGGCAAGACAATTCCAAGGTGAAGACGGGACTGGAAGAGGCACATAAGGGTCGGTTTGATTCGGGCATAGGTAATTGAGAGTACACTTGTGTAATTCCTTTATCTCTTCTTAGTGGATTGTTTTGTGGCTTTTGCCCGTAGTTTTTTTTATTATCATAATTGGAGGCGTTCCAATTGTGATTTTTCCACGTTAAATCGTTGTGTTAATTTGTCTTTGATTGTTTGATTTGAGATTGTTATTTACTGCTTAAAATTGATACATAATCACAAATCAATATTTAGGGAATTTCTAGATTTTTCATGTTGCTTAGACATAAACACAAGCCAGAGGAAAATGATATGTTGCATTAGAATTTCTTGTTTAAAATGTGTAAAAAACGCATAGACCGTCCGAACTTCGCTTTGCGCGCGAGGGCGCGAATTGTAGTTCTAACTACTACAGTTCGGACTCCTGTCACGGTTCTGAATCTAATCTCACAAAGTGCAATGTAAGATTGATAAATCACCAAAAAGTCCAAATCCGGCAAATCGTTTTGGAACATTGATTTTAATAAAAAAAGCGCCAAACATGGACTGCTTTGCCGCTTTCAGAGTCGCCACCTAAATATTTTATTTTTGAGAAATTTAGGAAACCTTGACTCATGCCTAAGGCCACGTGTCCGTCATCACCAAAGTTGCCTTGGCTCGGGAACTTGGGTACGAGAGGGGAAGGTCCCGAAATGAGCACCCCCGCTCGCCTGATCAAAGATCAGCCTCTACTAACATGATATGTTGTTTTTGAAAACACATGTTGTAGACATCCCATTTTTGACCGACCTTAAGACTCAGACATCACCAGTTGAGCGCTCGGTGATGTTGCATATTGTGCTCGTTCTGAGGTTTTAGGGTCTCGGCTGCAAGCCTTGCCTCCGGACTTCGGGGCTCTTTTGTGCTTTGTTTCGGTTTGCGAACCGGGTCCTGTTCTCTCTGTTTTCTCTTCCCGACGGAAGGGAGAGGTCTTATAGACTATCTCTCTGTGGCCGTAGGCTACGTTTCGTGGTCGTAGGCCATATTTCCCGTTTAGAGGCCAGTTTTCGATTTTTAGAGCCGTCGGTCGTGCGCCTCAGTTCGGGACCATCTAACTACCTCTATTTGCTCCGGTTTTTGGCACACACTTTATTTCCTCTCCCTAGAGGGACACTGTGGCCCTGGAGACCACCTTCGTGGTCATATGCCACCTCCGGTGCTTAACAGCCTGTTTTTGGGGCCCCGGGCTGTGCGTTTGGGCCCCCGAACCTTCGTTTTGCATCCGTCTTGCTCCATTTTTGGTAGGGACCCTATTTTCATTGTTAGGGAGGTGGTAGTATGGTGGGAGGCCACCTTTTCCCTAAAAAACTAGTTTTCTCATTTTCTCTCTCCTAAAGTCGATTTTTCTGACAGAAAGTTGGTTTTTTTCACTTTTGAGCCACATTTTCTGGCTTTTCATACCACCATTGTGTTGTGCTCATCTGGGAGGCCACCAATATGGGTAGGCCGACCAGTAATTCATCTTGACCCTTTTGAACCTTGCTAAAAAGCTAATTTTTCTCTCTCTTGGGTCACTTTTTCTAGTTTTTCATCATGCAGCTGTGTTGCACTCATCTGGGAGGCCACCTTTTTGGGGTGGCCGGCCAGCAATTCTTCTTGAACCTTTTGACCCCTGGTCGGCCAACCAGGGGGAGTGGTCGGCCGGCCACTTGAATTGGCCGGCCTGCTTCTTGCTTTTTGCTCTCTCTGAATGCATCACAGCTGTGCCAGCTGTAAGGCATTTGGACCATCCTACATACATGTGTATGGAGGATATGTGAGGTCTCTTTGAGATATTTTAGAGCCTCTCCTCTATAAAGGAGAGGCTTTTCTTCCATTTGAGGGGTTGAACAACTTTTGTTAAGGCATACACACTCCACCTTCCATATCTCTACACTTGAGCTCTAAAACACCCTTGTTCTTGCACCATTTGCACACCAACCCTTAGCCTACCACCTCCATCATCCATTCCAGCACTTTGGGACTGATTTTCAAGGGTTGAAGGTTCACCAACTTGGTCCAAAAGCTCCAGCTTTGCTGCTCTTCAAGGGTAAGTACCTATTTCCCTTAAACTTGCATTTTTTTGCTCCATTGATTAGCCTTATTTGCAAGCATTTTTGGACTTTGTCATAAACTAAAAAGTGTCATATTTTGAGCTCCTCTTGAAGATTTTATAAGGACACTTTTTTGTTTGAGGCATCCTAAAGCCTTGCATGCTTTATCCCTCTTTATAGGCTTATTTGGCATCATATCTTAGTCTTACTTGTGAGCATTTTTGAGATTTGTCATAAACTATAAAAAGTTTCCTTTTAGGCTTATAAACATGTATGTTTAAGATACTTTCTCTATTTGGGGTCATCTACCCCCTTTCATGCTTTATTTCCTCATGTTTTGAGCTATGCATGTGAGTACTTGCATTGGCCTTGATTTGGGCTTTTAGCCACTGAAATCCAGCGGATTTTCAGTGGCTTAGATGTGTATTTGAGCTTAAAAATCATAGAGGGGTGACCCTCTTACCCCTCATTCTCTTTACTAGCTTTATTGGCCTTCCAAAGGACCCCCATTTTGCATGTATTGAAGTCATGTTTCAGGCCTCATTTTGTGAGTTTTAAGGTCTGCCTAAGCTCTGTCAAGAGCCCATTTTGCCATATTTTATGTCTATGATGCATGTGTAGAGCAATCCCATTCAAGGCCTTTCAAAGGGACCTCTCTTTGCATGTTTCCTAGACTGATTTCAGGACCTATTTGGTGGGTTTTAGGGCTGTCATAACTCATTTCCAGAAGTGGTTTTGCCATTTTGTTTTTCTATCATATAGGTGTAGAATACCCCCTTGCATGGCCTTCCAAAGGAGCCCCTCATTTTTGCATGCATTGACTGAGTTTCAGTGGGTATTTAGGCATATTTTGGCATGAAATGCTTCTATTTTTGGTTGGTTGGGTGAGCCTTCATATGCTTCATATAGTTGTAGAACAACTAATGGTTCACTAGCTTTCTTTGCATGCTTTGTGGACCCTTGATGTTAGCACTTTTTGGATATACCTTAAACTGATAATGTGCTTATTTTGGACTACCCTAGCTCTATTTTTAGGCCTCATGGTCGAATGATGTTTGTTTTTGCATGCTTGTAGTTGAATACCCATGCTTAACTTTGAGTTTTGAGGTCCATTGCATGCATGTGCTGAGGTGTGTTCATGTTTTGAGGTCATTTTTAATCATATTTCAGAGCTTGTTTGAATGCCATATTGCCATGTTTTCATCTCTTTAAGTGTGCTTGAGAGTTGTGCGTGAATGCCTTGTTCACCGACCAATGAATGAGCTTCATTTTCATGCATGTTGAGCCATCATTTTAGACCAATTTCCCACTGTTTCAAATCTGCATAGGGTCTGTTTGGGGTTGGTTTTGCCTTTGGTGCATTGCTTTGGGTACCTCTAGTGTAATGCACTTCACTAGTTTCGGTACCTGGGCCCCTTAGCTTGCATAGTGTGCCATGTTTGCATGATTCGGGACCATTGTTATCATGTTTTAGAGCTGTATCATATGTGTTTGTATGCCATATTGCATCCCTTGCCATGCTTTGGTAGAGTGGCATGTTATGCCTTAGGATCGGTCCTTGGCATTCGTGCACGTTTGCATGCATTTCGATTGTTTCATTTCCTATCGTATGGCCACTGATGTGAGTGTGGCTGAGGTCCACTCATGTTGGTGTAAGTCCATCGTGCATTGTGTATGCCATTTCACTCCATAACATTGCGTATGCTAGGTTGTATGTTAGAGCATTGTGTATGCCATGTTACATCGAGCATTGTGTATGCCATTTCATAGCATTGCGTATGCTAGGTTGTATGTTAATCGCATTGTGTATGCCATCTCATTTGCATTGTGTTTGTGATAGGAGTTAGCCCAAGCTCGGGAAACGAGGGATGTTTCGTACTTTGAGTGACGGAATGTGTCTCAATTCCTGGTCGCTGACACTCCGGATTACCCATGATGGAGTTTAGGTCTCGTTGTGTTTTTATGTGCATTCATTTCACATTGAGTCGTGCAATTCGAATCCTCGGCCATCATGCATCGAGATGCATGATTAGTGGCACGAGAATCGAGGACTACACTCCCTGAAGAGTAGTCATGCATACATATGTGAAAATACTTTGCCATGCCCCTTTGTTGCTCTCTGTTGCAGTAAATCAAAAATCAGCAGCCTTCTGGAGCTTTGCACAATATTCCGAGAACAATTGCAAACAGAGGCAAACCGGGGCATCGCAATGGATTTCTGCGCAAGGCAACTCAAGCATGCATCATTCATCATTCAGAATAGAGCTGAGGCGGTCCATGGATTTGTGTGCTAATTTACCTGCTTTCCAAGATTAATTTGTTAATTAATTAGGATTTTGTATTTATTCGGACTGTACTATTTATTCAGACTGTATATTATTTATTCGGACCCTATGCGTGAGGGCAATGTTGTAATAAGTGTGCGTGCGTGTGATGTATGTCTTCCAACCCCACGTCTTCCTTCCTTTTATTTACCAGCTTATGATGGTTAGATTAGGACATGTTTCAATTAGCATACTTATGATAGCATGTTTGCATCATTCATCTGTATTGCATGCACCGGGCTCGGCGCATCATACTAACTGCATTTGTATTTCAATTCCAAGTTGAATGCATGTTAGCTGTAGCATCATCATATGCCATCTTAGAATAACCGAGCCTATTGTAGTTGCATTCCTGCATGTGTTGTATTAGGCATTTCTGTATAGTTAGGATCATGCATTGATTACTAACTAGCTTTTGTTTTGGCTCGGAGTACTAAGTAAGCTTTTATGCTTTAGCATCCTTGCATGCGTGTGAATGACGACCATGATAGCATGTTTACCATGAGACTAACTGCTTATGTGATATACCTGCCTGAATGCCTGTGGGTGAAGGTCGGGTTATTTGGATTGGAACAATTCATCGTCTGCGAGTTTTAAGCCCACTAGATAGTGGCAAATCATCTTGTTTTCTAAGCCCACATGAGGGTGACAAATCCACATTTTAGCCTACTTGCGGGTAGCACCTTCAAATCATTTTCAAAATAAACAAACATGAGATGTGTTGTTCCAATTCAGGCGATCCAATCTATACTTGTATGCTATGCGCATCACATAGTAATTCTAGGTTACATAATGTTTTCAAAACTCGATATCATGGTTAGTAGAGGCCGATCTTTGATCGGGCGAGCGGGGGTGCTCACGAAGTGACCTTCCTCAATCGTACCCAAGTTCTCGAGCCGAGGTAACTTTGGTGATGACGGACACGTGGCCTTAGGCAACGTGTCAGGGTTTCCTAAATTTTTCAAAATAAAATATTTAGGTGGCGACTCTATATCTGGCAAAGTAGTCCATGTTTGGCACTTCTTTCAAAAAAATTTGTTTTCAAAAACGATTTGCCGGATTTGGACTCTTTGATGATTCATCGGTCTTGCATTGCACTCTGTGAGATTAGATACAGGACCATGACTTTGAGTCCTGAACTGTAGTGAGCCCAAATGAACAAAACGGGATTTCCCTCCCGAGACGTTCGGGGACGTCTACAGTTTCTGGCGACTCCGCTGGGGAGTTAGAGAACTTGACTCGAACTCATGATATCTGGTTTTGACTACACTTATGTGTTTCTTTGCATTGTATTTGCATTGGTGCGCCTAGGACACTGTGTTTGCCGTATGCTATTCCTGAATGGTTTGCCGGAGTCTCACTTCGAGAAGCGTGCCATAAGGCTGATCGGTTGCGGGCTCTGCCACGACGGGAACACAAACCCCGATTTTACCGGGGCACCCTTTTTGACCATTCGACCTAGTGCATATTCGGAATCCATAGTGACCATTCCAAACTAGGACAGGTTACTTACCCAATTATAGGTTGTTTGAAATCGCTGCGTGCATAGTGAAACCCTAGTTCCTGACAAAATAGGACAGGGAAACCCTACCCCAACATAGGGGTGTTTTTTTTGGCTCTCACTTGTTTGTTATGTGCTTTTAGAGTGCGACTTTATACGAATGTATGTATCAGTTTACAAGTTTGGGTATCAGACCTGCGGGCACCAGTTCAGTATTTTCGGAATCAGTTATCTGCGGGTATCAGATTCAACTTTGGGGGCAGTAATTTTGGGAATAATGATCAGTGTTAGAAAACAGTGTATTCAGCTTATCAACTGCGTGTTGATTATACCCGACTGTGTGTTTTGTTTATTTACGCTGTTATGTTGTCCGTTTATCTGGTTGTGTATTTCCTTATTATTGCTTTATTTATCTTTTTGCTAGGTAGTTTAGCACAATTGCTTCAGACCAAGCAGATATTCCCCAAGCACTCTGGACAAGAGGCCGCCGACTCAATCAATCTGAGGATCTGGTCGACGGACAACCAGTGTATCATTCCCTACCCCTGGTTATCAAACGGAGGTCGAGAAGACGCAGTGCATCCGAGCAGAGGTTGCTATCCGAAAAGAGGTTGCCAGAGCAGTGGTTTACCCTATCAATGGACAGTCGGGCTGAGATCCCAATTGTTGCCATAGAGATAGACCTACCAGTACTTCAAACAGATCAGGGTAGTATGTCAGGAATTACAGGAGTCGAGGAAATGATGCGTCAAATGCAGGAAACCATGAGAGCCATGCAGCAGGACGCTGCTCGCCGGGATGAGTTTGCTAAACAACAGACCGAGATCATGGCCCAGCAGGCAGAGTTAATTGCCAGGTTGCAACAACAAACTGGGGCATCTGCTTCACACCCAACTCCTCCCCCACCAGGGGTCCTGTTACCTGAGCAGACACTAACTATCCAGAATGTCCTGCCGAATGCCCAAAACATCTTGCCAAATGTCTAGACCATCTAGAAGGACACAGACATTCCAACGGGGCTAGCTCCGCCCCCGCTTCTACCTCAATTATCTAAGGCACATACGCTTGTCAACCACCCGGACTCTCCCTTCGAGTTCGAAGTAGACCCTACAGCACTGAAATTGAGCAAGCTCGAGAAGTTGTTCAAGAAATTCCAAGGGGTAAAGGCTATCCTGGATATCGAGGACGGATATACCGATGTGGCTGTGGCGCTGCCAGATAGGTTCAAAATGCCGCAAATCGATCGCTTCGACAGATCTGGGGATCCCATGGTGCATCTTCGGTTATTCTCAGATATATTACGGCCGATGGGCCTCACCAGACCGCAGAAGCTTTCATTATTCGGTCGGACCCTGTTGGGTGTGGCCGCTATCTGGTATGCGAAATTAGAGGATGATGTCAAGTGAAATTGGGATGAAATGGCCGAGGCCTTTGTTGCGCAATACTCTTACAATACCCAAATCGAGATTACAACCCGTGATCTTGAAACAACAAGGCAGAAGCCTAAGGAGAGCTTCTCAGATTTCGTAGCCCGGTGGAGGGCCAAGGCCTCAATGATGACCCTAAGGCCCACTGATAAAGATCAAATCCGGATGATTGTGCACAATCTCCAGCTAAAACTGATGCAGAAGATGATTGTACTCCCCTTCCATACCTTTTCAGATTTGCACGAGATGGGGGTACAAATTGAGGATGCTATGAAACAGGGTCTGATTGACCAAGACAGAGAGCAACCCTGAAGAACCTTCAACCGCAACAACAATACAGGCACCAGCAATGCCGCAAATGCTAGAGCTTCGGAGGTAAGAATGGTCACCACCACCTCCCCTCTAAAACCCATGGCAGCTACGCCTTTTTCCAGTGCGTCTGGAAGCAACACATAAGCCACCAAATTCCAACCCAGAGGCCAAAGAACCTTCATGCCTTTATATATGCCCCTGTCCAAGGCTCTGGGGGTATTAATTAGGAAAGGGCACTTAAAGCCCCTGGAGCCGTGGCCACTGCCAAATCCACTCCCTCCCTCTCATAACCCAGCAAAATACTGTGCATACCACCAACAACATGGTCATGACACTGACCAATGTTATAGATTGCATCACGAGATTCAGGATCTCGTTGACAAGCAGGTGATTGTACCTCCAGAAAAACCCAATGTCATAACAAACCCTCTCCTACCACACAACCAAGCTCCACCTCCCAAAAGAATCAACTTTATCCAGACTGGGGTCGTGTCTTACGACCCTAGCATATACATCACCCATCCCACCTACCTAAGCCGGAGGTGCTCCTTCCTGACTGCACTGACTTGTGCATGTTGGACATCTCCAGAACCCAACCCGAACCATTGGTGGTGACTATCAAAGACAGAACATGGGAGGCTTCAGAGGAGAAGGGGATTGTTGAGGTAGAATCTGAGGAATCTCGGAGTTTTGCTGAGAAGGTATACAGTCCGAGTGACTACATTCTATCAATGGACCAGGTTGGGCCAAACATGGAATTGCCGGCAGGGGCAGAGCTTTGTATGATACATGGGGATGAGTTTGGTCAGAGGACAGATGACTTGGCAGTTGTGGAAGAGGACTTTGCTAACCTCCAGTTTTTCAGTGAACAAGATCTAGGGGACATGACAGTCAACTGGTCTGATTTTGAGGAGTCAGCAGAGGTCGCCGGGTGGCTTGATGACCTACCAGACATTGTCGACAAAGCTCAGTTGGAACAGGGCCCGGCAGGGGCAAGAACATCAGTTGTGGCCGGAAGGGTCTGAAATCAGAGTGCATCGCTGGAGAGCATCGGTGTAAAGAATTTCGCTCAGGACTTGGGCATTGTGAATACAGGAAGTGATGAACAGCCAGCTGTACTGACGCAGTTGGAACAAGAAAGGTTTGAAGATTCTGAGAGAATCAGGAAAGCTAAGGGCCCTGAGGGGACTGAAGATGCTGTGTGCACGAGGACAGAGAATGTTGCGAGCATGTGGACGGAGAGTACTGTAAGTACAATTGTGCCGAAGCCAGACAGATGTCTGTTGGTTGTCGACGGAATGTAGTGGGAGGACGATGATTTATGTCTTGCCCACACGGATGAAGATTGGGGGAGCAACCAACCAAACGATAGCTGGTATATCGGCGAAGTCGATCATATGACTAGAAGCGGGCGGTATTTCAAACCCCCACATCTAGATCAGCCAGAGGCATCTAGGAAAGATAAGGAGGCTGAGAAACAGAAAGAGAAGCAACTCGAAGAAGAAGCTGTACTGAACCAGTTGAAAAAGATAAGGCAGACATCTCCATTTGGGGACTGCTTATGGCATCGCGAGTGCATCGACAAGCTGTCTTATCAGCCATGGACAACGCCAAGCTCTCAATATACACCACGCCCAAACAGCTGGTGGGCTTAGTTTTTTTGGGAGGGGTTACCCCGATGTTGACTTTCTCCGACAAAGAATTGCCACATGAGGGTGCGAACCATAACAAGCCACTCTACATCTCTGTGGAGTGTAGAAACAAATGGATACCCGTGGTGCTTGTCGACACAGGGTCCGCCATCAATGTCTGCCTGGCAAGGACAGCGTATGCAATCGGTTTAAAAACCGCGGACTTTGCGCCGACCGCCCAGGTGATTCGGACATATGACAACACGAGCAGAGAAGTCATGGGGACAGTGAAAATTCAGACCAAGGTTGGACCGGGACAGCATGAAATAGACTTCTACGTCCTAGAAGTTCCTGCAACTTTCAACATGCTTTTAGGGCGGCCGTGGTTGCACCAAGTAAAGGTAGTTTCGTCCACCTTGCATCAGATGGTGAAATACCCCCATGGGAAGGGAGTAGCCATAGTTTTTGGGAATTCATCGATCCATCCACCGCCGGAAGTATCTATACCAGTTTTGGAAATTGAACACGGTATGGAGGATGTGTTCATGTCGGGTTTTACCCTGGCTGAGGCCCAGGTCGTGCAGAACATCATGGCTGTTAATGAGGAGTTGTATGTCAGTGCTCAATCAGTATACCTTATGAACAAGCTTCAGCACATCCCCGGAATGGGATTGGGAAAGAGCGGCCGGAAGGGCGTTACGATATTGGCCGAAGTGCCACACAACCTACACACCTTTGGCTTGGGTTATCTGCCCGCCAAAGAGGATTAGATAAGGAAGGGTAAGGAGATGGCTAGGAGAGCCAGAGCAAAGAGGGCTGGGAAGCCTTTTGAACTGATGCATAGACCCATTCAGGGTACCCTAAACGGACGCTTCGTCTGGGAGGGGGAGGACTTTCCGTTTTGTGGCTTCCCAGAGCCGTGGCTGAACGCGGAGAGGAGGCGCGTGCCAGGTTTTGAGATCTTCTTCGACCTGTAGTTATCCGGGGATGACGTTGCCGAAAAGCAGACGGACCCATTAGCTGAGGCTGAACAGAGCAAGAAAGTGGAGTCTGAGGACACCAAAAGTGAAATGGGGGTAGCATTGGCATGTCTACTTTCAGATCCTCCGATCGAATAGAAGTGCTTGGGGGATGATTTCTCGGTATGCGTGATTGGGAATAAAACGACTGCGGGCCTACCAGCAAACATTTTGGATGTATCTATCGCACCCTCTCTCATTTGGCAGTATGAAGAGGGATTTTTGTCAAGCAGTACCGGGTCAGGTAGTGAGCCGAAATCTGATTCCTCTGAATCTGTTGAGTTGGAATCAGGTTCCAGCTCGACTGAGTCTGAGTCCAGTATTCTAGGGGGTGATAACCCGGATACCACAGTCCTGTCTAAGCCGTCTTTTTCTTTCTCTTTTGAGTCTATTGTAACTGAAGAATGGGACGATTTGGATGTGCTTAATGAAAATGATGTGACTATGGTTTCTGAGTACTTTTCTGTGCCCTTGATTTATTGCATTAACTCAGACTTTCAAAATTTTGATGAAAACGACGATGAAGAAATTCCTCCGATTTTGCAACGCTTAATTGAACAAGAGCATGAAAGATTTGTTAAACCCTTAATGGATGAAATCACTACTGTGAATATTGGTACTGAGGAGGACCCGCGGTTGGTCCAGATTGGGTCCACGTTGTCTTCAAAGGAATGCGAACGCTTAGTTGCTTTATTAAAAAATTTCAAAGATGTTTTCACGTGGTCCTACGAAGACATGCCTGGGATCGATCCTGAGATTGTACAGCACCGGATCCCTCTTGACCCCGAGGCCCGACCCGTCAAACAAAAACTCAGAAGAATCCGCCCGGACTGGGCCCTCAAGATTAAAGAAGAGGTCACCAAGCAAATTGATGTAGGATTCCTATTGGTATCCGAATACCCGACTTGGTTGGCCAACATTGTTCTAGTACTGAAGAAGGATGGTAGGATCCGGGTATGCGTGGATTTCAGGGATTTGAACAGAGCCAGTCCGAAGGATGACTTTCCCTTGCCACATATTGATGAGTTAGTGGACTTCACAGCAGGGCATGCTTTGCTTTCATTCATGGATGGCTTCTCAGGCTATAATCAGATAGTGATGGCACCCGAAGACCAGGAGAAGACTGCTTTCACCACCCCGTGGGGGACGTATTGCTACAGAGTGATGCCATTCGGGTTAAAGAATGCGGGAGCTACATGTCAACGAGCTGCAACCACGATATTGCATGACATGATCCACAAAGAGGTTAAGGTGTACATGGACGACATGATTGTCAAGTCCAAAGATAGAGAAGGCCACTACACCGCCTTGCAAAAGTTCTTTCAAAGGATCAGGGAATTTCGATTGCGGTTGAATCCTCAGAAGTGTACGTTCGGTATTACAGCAGGGAAAATGCTGGGGTTTCTAATCACACAGAGAGGTATCGAAGTCAATCCTTCCAAAATCAAGGCCATCTTAGAAATGCCACCACCAAGGACTGAAAAGGAGGTGCGAGGCTTTTTGGGTAAAGTGTAATTCATAAGACGGTTTATCTCAAAATTAACCTTGACTTGTGAACCACTCTTTGGTCTCCTGAAGAAAGGAAAGAAATTCCAATGGGACGGCCGATGCCAAGCTGCTTCTGAACAGATCAAGGAATACTTACAGAACCCGCCCATGCTGTCACCGCTAGAGCCGGGGAGACCGTTGATTTTGTATCTTTCAGTAACTAAGACTACAATGGGCTGTATGCTCGCGCAAGAATCAGAGGACAAAGTGGAGAGAGCTATCTACTACCTGAGCAAGAAGATGTTGGAGTATGAGACTCGCTACACACCATTGGAAAAGGCTTGCTTAGCCTTGGTATGGGCTACCAGGAAGCTGCGGCACTACCTGTTAACTAACTCTGTAATGTTGGTTTCACGAATGGATCCCATCAAATATCTTTTCAAGAAACCGGTGCTTACGGGTAGGCTAGCTCGTTGGTTACTGTTGCTTTCCGAATTCGATCTGAAATATGTGACGCGCAAGTCAGTCAAGGAAAGAGCAGTAACAGAGTTCTTAGCAGATCATCCAGTGGAAGGGGGTGAAGCAGTTGAATACTTATTCCCAGATAAGGCCATTATGCATATCGACGATGAGTTTTGGACGATATACTTTGACAGAGCATCAAATCAGTATGGGTATGGGATAGGAGTGTTGCTGATAGCACCCGACAATTCCCGTATCCCTCTGGCCTTTAAACTCCGATTCAAAGTCTCGAACAACGAAGCAAAATATGAGGCATGCATTGCTGGTCTAGAAGCAGCCCTAGAACTAGGGGCAAAACGGTTGGACGTCATCGGGGACTCGAACCTTGTTGTGTCTCAAGCGAAAGGAGATTGGAAAGTCAAAGAGGAAAAGATGATTATGTATCACCAGACCTTGGACTTGTTGATTCCTTGGTTTGAGAAGTTAAATTTTACTCATCTGTTAAGAGAGAACAATAGGTTCGCAGATTCACTAGCAACTCTATCTTCCATGATAGACATCCCGTTTGGAGTCCGGATGCGCCCAGTCATTATCGACCAAAAATTTGTGCCAGCTTACGAGTCGATTTCCGCGATAGATGAGGTTCAAGATGAGAACCCCTGGTATTACGATATTTGGAATTTCTTGGAGAAAGAAGCATATCCACCAGGGGCAAATGCCAAGGATAAAAGGGCAATCAGAAGAATGGCCATTCAGTTCATCATCTGCGGAGGTAAATTGTATAAGAGAGGTCATCTGGGAATGCATAAGCTGTGTGTTGAAGCTGAAGAATCAAAACGCCTGATGGAAGCCATCCATGGAGGGGAATGTGGTGCGCATATGAACGGGGTAATATTAGCTCGGAAGATCCTCAGACAAGGTTATTACTGGTCCACCATGGAGGAGGATTGTATCGGCTTTGTTCGACGATGCCACAAATGTCAGATCCATGCAAATCGCATGAACATCCCGCCATCGAAGCTGTACAACATGACTTCACCATGGCCATTTTTAGTTTGGGGAATCAATGTGATCGGGACTGTAACTCCGAAGGGGTCGAATGGGCATGAGTTCATCTTGGTCGCGATAGATTATTTCACAAAGTGGGTTGAGGCCCAATCCTATGCGGTGTTGAAGGCTTCACATGTTGCGAAGTTCATCAGAAATAACATCATCTGTCGTTATGGGGTCCCAAACGAGGTCATTTCAGACAATGGTTCCCACTTCAAGAAGGAAGTGATTGACTTGTTGGAGAAATACAATCTGGCTTTTCATAAGTCATCCACATACCGGCCGCAGACCAATGGAGCGGTCGAGGCCGCCAACAAGAATATCAAGCATATACTGTAGAAGATGGTGAAAACCTACCGGGATTGGCCAGATAAGCTGTCGTTTTCTTTGTGGGGTTACCGGACTTCAATTAGAACGTTTACTGGGGCGACTCCGTATTTATTAGTTTATGGGATGGAGGCCGTTCTACCTATTGAAATTGAGGTTCCATCTTTGCGAGTGCTGGCTGAGTGTCAGATAGCGGAAGCAGATTGGCAGTAGAGCAGATTTGAAGAACTCATGCTCTTTGACGAGCGCAGACTGAAAGCACTGTACCATGTTCAAGGCTATCAGTGTAGAATTACCAGGGCTTTCAACAAGAAAGTTAAGTCCAGGAATCTGAAAGAAGGAGATTTGGTGCTCAAAGACAACCGAGCTCCCTATCCACGACCCAAGGAGCAAGTTCAGACCCAATTGGACTGGTCCCTACATCATTAAGTCTATCTGATCAGGTAGAGCTGTGGTTCTGATGGACCTAGATGGCCTAGAGTTCTCACAACCGATCAATATGGTCAAGTTGAAGAAATACTACCCCTGAAAAGATCGCTAGGCCGAAAACCCGCAAAGGGCGACCTAGGCAAAAGTTAGAGCACAAAAAATTTGAAACTATAAAAACTGAGCTCGCAAGGTTGAAAACCCGCAAAGGGCGGCCTTGGCAAAAGTTAGAGCGTAAAAGGAGAGTGAAAATACTCAAGTGAACTCGAGCCTGAACTATGTGAGGCTTCCCATCTTCGGGATACGTAGGCAACTTCATCTTGAAGTTTAGCCATAAACTTTTCCCCGATCAACTTTGTCCATTCTGATCATCTCGGCCATCTTTGTCTATTTAGCATTCAAGAGTTCGATTATGATCTACGGTGCAGTGCTTTTCAGACTAGGGGCAACTTTCCGTTCTTGCGCAAAGGTCTTGATTATTCAGACTAGGGGCAACTTTCGATTCTTGGGATCCCGGTTGTGCATCTCAAAGGATGATCTCAGGCGTGTCCAGTTCTGATCCATATCGAAAATGGTTTTGAAAAGTTTTAATAAAAGTTGACTTTGTTCAGAATTAATCTTTTTACAACTTAGACAATTTTTGGACCAAAGCGGAAAATTTTCAGTACCCACAACTTTCAATTTCATTGATTTCAATACAGAGTTTTCCTGCTCTTGCATACAAATTGAAGTTGTTTTTTATTACATTCATGAAGAAAACTTGAAAGTACTAATAAAGCAATAAATCAGGGGCATAGCTAAGTCAGGTGTTCCTGCGCCCCCTCCTAGAGCTGGTTGAAGCCTTTGACGCCAAAGTGGGCCCTTCTTGTGCCTCTTCATTGAGCCAATCCAAGCACTCATTAGACAAAGTGCAACTGAAAGTGGAAGCGGGGGCCAGGAGCTCTCTAGTCTTCCATGCTGTGGCATACCTGGCAAGCTGTGCGCCTCGAACCGGGAATGCAGTAGGGTACTCTATCCCCTCTGGCGAGCAAGTCTGATCATGTCCGAATTGGTGCTGGAACCGGAACAGAAAATAGAAGACACAGTGTGTCATGCCAATCAATTGAATCCCGGGTTGACGGGTTATGTTGTAACTCATTGCTGGCAGATTGAGCCAAGGGCAGCGCCAAGTGATGAGGTTTGCAGACAAACTGCACATCCAGCTGTACCACCACCCCTCATCTAGGGCATCGACCAGGCATTGTCGGAAAAAGTAGCCGCGAGCTGAGTATGTGGGGCAAGACTCTACAATCTGTAACTTGTCCATCAACCACACCTTGGGAGGGATTGAAAAATAAGAGAATAAAGAATAGAGAAGTGTACGATGAGAGAAAAGTAAGAAAAGGGTTTTGTGAGAAAAACCGAGCCTGTGGGCCGAGTGATGTGAGCAATACATATGTGAGATTGGGTGGGAAACATTACCTGTAACAGTAGTGGGCTCCCCGCAAGCCTAGCCGTCTCCCGGCGATGAAAAGCGTCTAAGCCCATCAATGTCTCAGCTAATGTCATGGCAATACAACTCTTGCCTTTCTTCAAACCTTGGGCAACCTCGATCAACCGGACACTGAATCCGCCGGAGCCCGGGGCAAGCAAGAAATGAGATAGCAAGCATAAGCAAAGCGCGTGTCACCGATAGCCTTGCCAATAATGGTCACCGCGGTTACCAGCATCAGAAAATTGGCAAACCAAGCTGTGGACGTCCAGCTCCCCGTCATGAATCAATGATCGAGCAGCATGCAAAGAGAGGCCACACATTCATCCTAGGGCTTGGACATGGCCAAATCGGAGTTGAGGCAAGATTTCTTCATTACGCTCGGACTCCATCAAAGCTTGGAAATCTTCAAAAGTAGGACATATCTCTTGCTCGCTGAAGCTAAAGACGTGTGTTACCGGATTCCAAAACCTTGCCGCGGCATGGAGGAAAGGAGGATGCAACGGAGTACGGCCCAACGTGAATAGTGCATTCAAGCCGAAGCCCCGGAAGTTCAAATTTTCCGAGCCATTAAGAGAAGCAATCCAAGCTGCGAGATTTTGGGTGAGAAACGCCTCCATTTTGATGCAAAATTGAGATGAAATGAATGAACCACAAGGCTGGAGCTTTTAAAGAGGATAAGACACTGTTCGGGCAACACGTGTTGAAAATTTGGTGGCTGCCAAGCTAGGTGGTCGGCCGGCCACCTTTTCTGGTACGCCGACCACCCCTCTCCCCTCCAATGCAAAAAGCTGGTCAGCCAGCTCCCTAAGGTGGTTGGCCATGAAGAGGAATGTGGCTTTGGTCTTGTTCTAGCTTCTAGAAGAAAGTTCCTAGCATTTCCTTGCATTGGGAGTGTTGAAGGTGCGTGTTTTCCTCTGTTTCGGATGCGTTCCATCACCCAGATCGTCCGAAATGCATTTGTTTATCGAGTTGTTGTGACGTTTTGTTTATCGAGTTGTTATTTTGATTATCGAGTTGTTGTTTTGCTTACCAAGTTGTTTTGCTTATCGAGTCGTTAAGTTTTGTCGAGTTGACGAGTTTTGTGTATCGTGTTGTTACTCTTTGTTTAATCAACATTGTTGTGTCTTGCTTATCGAGTTGTAAGTTTAATCAACATTTTCGTGTTTTGCTAATTGAGTTGTAAACTTGCTAAGGTTCTGTTGTTTCTTAGTAGGTTGAGTTGTTTAGTTTGTTACGTTGGTTCACTACCTGACTTGGCAATTTTCAATGCACAATTCCATTCAATCTCATTTTTGTGCAAAGTAATGCGATGCGATGCTAAGAACATAAAAATACAACACTTTTTGAACAAAAGCTATTTCATTCCATTATGCTTCCTTTGTTACCACATTTTACAACAAGGGTACAAGTTTTACAGAAAATAAAACTGCCTAATAATGTACAATGTGCTACAACTACTAGTAAAAAAGGCAAATAAAGCAGGAACATCTGTGCTCTCAAGTGCAAGAATAAGAGGCCCTCTTCGTCCTCTTCGGCTGAGAAGTCCCTGCACCATCTTCGCCAGCACCACCATTAGAATCGGAGCTGCCGTCCTTGGAACCCTCTTCGGCATCACCTCCACCCTCAGAACCAGACTCAAAGTCCTCCTCCCTGCTTGCAGATGTCTCTGACTGAGGATGCGCAGACTCCTCCTTTATGATATGTGCTCTGCGCCTACCTCGCCTGTGAGATGACTCCCCTCTCCCAACTCCTCGAGAAGGCCTAGATAGCCCAGCTCCTCGAGATGGCCCAGGTGGCCCAGCCTGTGGCCCAGTATATATTGGAGGCATCTGAAAAAGAAGAGGACAATTTGAGTACATCAGCTAAAATATGTATATCAGATACAGATGCAAGGAAACTACATTAAGCGAGTGTATGCAGATACAGTACATGAATATAGTGTGTGTCAGATGTGCTTTACGCATACAGTCGGTCAATCAAGGCAGTGAAATTTCAAGTTCAGCATGTCATCAGAAGTATGATAAATGCAAGAAAACTAAAGAGTACCGGAACACCGATGATGGACAGCTGCGCCTCTCTCCGCAAGACCATGCCCTCAAGTGAGGCTACCAATCCAAACATCCTCTCCATGTACTCTCTGGGTGGCTACAGATACAAGCTCAAATCATCTATGAATAAATGAGTGCCTAAGTATCTGAATGATGAATGAAAAACAGTGGAACATACCGGTGGTGAGTCAGGATCACTAACATATGGGTGACCAGGCATATGAGGCTCTATTGGAATCGGGTAGGAAGTCCCGTATCGCCATCCCGTCAACCCAGTCAGAATATCTGGCCATCCAGGGTGATGATAAGTCGGGGGAATCGGGGGGACCAGTCCAGCCCCACCTCTAGATATACCAGCCCTACTGGTAGAAGGAATGTCTTTGGCTCGAGCACGACTCGAGGATGGCATGCCAGCAGACCTCCTTGTGGGAGTGCGGACACCTGTCAAGGGAGGCATCAAGTATGTATGGCAGTGGGTCACATACTCCCTGTTCTCCAAATGTAGCAACACATCGGTGCCCAACATGGCGCTAGTGACGTCCTGAGGAGTGAGCTTATCAACGGATCGCATGTCGTCCGGAGGTGCTGAGGGAACACTCTACTCGGGGAAGCCCATAGTCTGGCGCAAGAAGCGGTCCCCTAGGAACCAGGCCCTACCGACTGGCCCCTCAAACATGATCATATACCGAGAAGAGGCCCATGCCCCAGCAAACTCGAATCGGGCATCTCCATCCAAAGGCACCCAAGGCTGCCAAGTGATGTGCGGATAACCAATGCATAAGCCGTTTAGAAGTCGTAAATGTGCAAGATAAATCAAAGATGAAAACATGGAGAACTGAGAGTTCTGAATTACCTCTGTCAGTCGCACCGTGTCGAAAAACTGTCGTAGGTAGGGGAGAGTCTCCCGAGGTCTCGGCTGATACTGGCCCTAAAAAATGAGTGAATACGGAGTCATGAGAGGCGCCTCCACCTCAAGCCCAGGGGCTAGCGTCGGAAAGTATGCGAAGCACTATAACTGTGGAAAACGAGGCAAAAGCCATCAGAGAATACAGAATGCTGAGCGCAGAATGTGAATATAGAATGTACAGAGAATACAGAATGCTGAGCGCAGAATGTGAATACAAAATGTACAAAGAATGCAGAATGCTGAGAGCGGAATGCAAAGTACAGAATGTAAAGTGTGCCGTGTGTGCAATATACAGATAATGAAAAGCAGGAATGTGAATCAAGAGGGCAGAAAGTACCTCCCAGGCTCTCCAGTAGCCGCCGACTATGTTCCACCGTTCGCGGGAGGTCGCGCTCATATAGCAGTAGAGAGTAGCCAAGTTGCTGCCGCCCCAATCATACTGGCTGACTCGCGATAGGTCTACCAAAGCACTTAATAGATATAGCCCAACGGTGTTCCCCCTATCGGCGAACAGAGTGGTCCCGAAGAGGAACATCAAAAATCCTCGGGTGTACTGAGCTATCTCCTCGGGAGTCTCGGGCACTCTCTCTCTAAAGTATGAAGAAAACCAGGTATACCGGACTCTGCCTGAAGATCTATCAACTGGTGGGCGAGCTCCCAATAGATATATCCAAGCGGCCTCCCACTCACCCATGTCCTCATCATAAGGGATCGCCCACCCTCTCACATCAAAGCCTGTCAACACGGCGAAGTCGAGCGGGGTCATAGTCATGTCCCCGGTAGCAGAGAAATGGAACGGGTTGGTGGTATCCCACCATCTCTCTACATGTGCCCCCATCAAAGTCCTGTTAGCAGGGTAGTGAGATATCCCAGTACAAAAGGGTCCAAACCCTGCCTGGTCAACCCAATCGTGAACAGCCTCCGGAAGCTCTGCATATCAGTCCCTCGCCACGATGGAGCCGTATCCTCGTGTAATGCGGGAAGACACCTGCATTCATGATAAACACATGTATTCAGTTTCAGAATGAAATGAATAAGCTATGTACAAATGAAATGAATAAGCTGCGTGTAAATGAAATGAATAAGCTGTGTGCAAATGAAATGTGTGTGTAGCGTGTTCACAATCAGTATATGGGCTGCGTGTTCAGAAATTCAAAGTTTGGGTTGCGTGTTCAACTTTCGATGAGTGTGGGCTGCGTGTTCACCAACAACTATGGGCTGCATGTTCAGAAATTCAAAGTTTAGGCTGCGTGTTCAACTTTTGATAAGTGTGTGCTGCGTATTCACAATCAGTATCTGGGCTGCGTGTTCAGAAATTTAAAGTTTGGGCTGCGTGTTCAACTTTCAATGTGTGTGCTGCGTGTTCACAATCAGTATCTGGGCTGCGTGTTCAGAAATTTAAAGTTTGGGCTGCGTGTTCAACTTTTGATGAGTGTGGGCTGCGTGTTCACCAACAACTGTGGGCTACGTGTTCACCAACAACTATGGGTTGCGTGTTCAAAAATTCAAAGTTTGGGCTGCGTGTTCAACTTTCGATGAGTCTGTGCTGCGTATTCACAATCAGTATCTAGGTTGCGTGTTTAGAAATTTAAAGTTTGGGCTGCGCGTTCAACTTTCAATGTGTGTGCTGCGTGTTCACAATCAGTATCTGGGATGCGTGTTCAGAAATTCAAAGTTTGGGCTACGTGTTCAACTTTCGATGCGTGTGTGCTGCGTGTTCAGAAATTCAAAGTTTGGGCTGCGTGTTCAACTTTCAACAAATGTGTGGGCTACGTGTTCACAAAACAAATTTGAGCTGTGTGTTCAGATTTCAGAAATAGTGTGGGTTGCGTGTTCACAAAACAAATTTGGGCTGTGTGTTCAGATTTCAGAAATAGTGTGGGCTGCGTGTTCACCAACAACTATGGGCTGCGTGTTCAACTTTCAACAAATGTGTGTTGCGTGTTCACAAACAAATTTGGGTTATGTGTTCAGAATTGAAGTATGTGCTGCGTGTTCACAATCAAATATGGGCTATGGGTTCAGAAATTCAAATGATTGAGCTGTGTGTTCAAAATGCAAACAGAATATCGCGTTATAGACCAAGTGTTCAGGACAAGCTGTGCGCTAAAATGAGCAGAAATATGGCATGCGAATGTGTTCAGCACGAGCAGATGAGCATACATAGCATGAAATGCACAGAAAATGCAGAATTAAGGCAAGAAATGTAAAAAAGTGAAGTACATACCTCCCGTGCCTGATAGGAGAGGTGGGACTCTGGCTCTCGCAATAGCAAATCCATGGGCGCTCGATCATCGAAGTCCGTAAAATGATAGAAAACTGCCCGTGAGAGGATGTGTGTCGGGGGGTCGTACCTCTCGGGAATGAATGGCCGAACCCTCGGAGGCAAAGACATGATGTCAGGCTCGCCTCCGGCACCTGGAGAACCTTCGCCATGGGGAAAATGACCCGCCATCTCGAAAAATCTGGAAAAAGGAGCAAAAATGAGCGAAATGAGCCAAAACTTGAAAAAGTCAACAAAAGTGAACTCTCGGGAAATGAAAAAGTCAACAAAAGTCAACTCCCGAGAAAATGTTCCAAATATTGAGACAAACTTACCTCAAGTGGTGAAAATGAGAAAAGAAGCTCCGAAATCAAATTTTAATCGGTCCAAAGTGAAGAAAACTGAAGGTTTTCGCGAAACAACTTTACGTGGGGCATTGGAAAACGTGTATAGAGCGCAGATCTGAGAGAGAAAATGGTCTAGGAAGGAGGGGGAGGCAATTTCGGATCTGAAGTGATGAGCAAAAAGTGTTTGGCTTTGTTTATTTAAAGAAATGAGGGTGAAAAGACAAAATTGCCCCGTATTTGGGCTAGGTGGTCGGCCGGCCACCTTTTCTGGTAGGCCGACCACCCCTTGTACTCAAACCTGGTCGGCAGCCTCCAGTGGACCCCAAACCTGGTCGATGGTGTTCCCAAGATGGTCTCTAAGGTCTCTGCAAATTTTGGTAGTGATCGGAGTCCCCGGCACTCGAGAAAGTACAAGAAAAGTGCACTTTTCGTTGCGAAATCCCTCCATGGGAACTTCAACTCCAACTTTCGACGTGTGTTTCGTCGTCACTCGTCAAGAGCAAGATGTATCTTTTTTGAGTATGTTGTGACCCTTCCGGGAGGTAAACCAAAGGTCGCGATTGAGTCGCACTCGTCGAAACTTGCATTTCTTTGCTCGTTGTTTCGTGTCAAACATGCATTCAAATTTGCACTTATCCTGCATTCTTATGCATGTCACTTGCATTCTCATGCATACCACTTGTATTGTTATGCACATTTTACGGGTATTGTCATACCCCCACGATTAACTTGCGTTGTCGCGCACATTTCTTCTCGCATTGCGATGCACTTTCCCACCGGCACCATGTTTTTCTGCGTTTGATGTAGCGTTGAACATATGTTGCTAACTATGTTATGCTTGTTAAGTTTCTCTCTTTTGCAGACACGATATTGTATGTACGGTTCATTTGAGACTGGAGCGACCAGACGAGCCGCGCAGGTATTGTATCTTCTCCATGTGAGACGTGGCTAGAATTGAATAATTCTCCGCATTTTTTTTTTAAAAACTACATGAAATGTAGTTGCATTCTTGCTTAAAACTGTTGCGTGTGCGCTACATTACAGCTTGCTGCTTTGCGTAATCATGAGTTATGTCTGGCTTTGTGCATATCATGTTGTATCTTGCCCCCTGCCTATGGGCACATCTTTGTTATCTTGCCTGTCTGTCTAAGTCTTCGGCCTTGTCAAAAATGGGTCGTCTCTGGGCTTTGACATTCACTCCCGTCACGTATGACTTCCGAGTTCTATCAAAGAGGGGCAACTGTAGACACCTCATTTTTGACCGACCTTAAGACTCAAACGTCACCAGTTGAGCACTCGGTGATGTTGCATATTGTGCTCGTTTTGAGGTTTTAGGGTCTCGGTTGTAAGCCTTGCCTCCGAACTTCGGGGCTCTTTTGTGCTTTGTCTCGATTTGCGAACTGGGTCTTGTTCTCTCTGTTTTCTCTTCCTGAAGGGAGGGAGAGGTCTTGTAGACTATCTCTCAGTAGCCGTAGGCTACATTTCGTGGTCGTAGGCCATTTTTCCCGTTTGGAGGCCAGTTTCTGATTTTTAGAGCCGTCGGCTGTGCGCCTCGGTTTGGGACCGTCTAACTACCTCTATTTGCTCCGATTTTTGGCACAAACCTTCTTTCCTCTCCCTAGAGGGACACTGTGGCCCGGGAGACCACCTTCGTGGTCATACGCCACCTCCGGTGCTTAACAGCCTGTTTTCGGGGCCCCGAGCTGCGCGTTTTGGCCCCCGAACCTTTGTTTTGCATCCGTCTTGGTCCATTTTTGGTAGGGACCCTATTTTCATTGTTAGGGAGGTGGTAGTATGGTGGGAGGCCACCTTTTCCCCTAAAAAACTAGTTTTCTCATTTTCTCTCTCTTGAAGCCGATTTTTCTGACAGAAAGTTGGTTTTTCTCACTTTTGAGCCACATTTTCTGGCTTTCATTGCCACCATTGTGTTGTGCTCATCTGGGAGGCCACCAATATGGGTAGACCAACCAGTAATTCATCTTGACCCTTTTGAACCTTGCTAAAAAGCTGATTTTTCTCTTTCTTGGGTCAACTTTTCTGGTTTTTCATTGTGCAGCTGTGTTGCACTCATCTGGGAGGCCACCTTTTTGGGGTGGCCGGCCAACAATTCTTCTTGAACCTTTTGACCCCTGGTCGGCCAACCAGGGGGTGTGGCCGGCCGGCCACTTGAATTGGCCGGCCTACTTCTTGCTTTTTGCTCTCTCTGAATGCATCACAGCTGTGCCAGCTGTAAGGCATTTGGACCATCCTCCATACACATGTATGGAGGATATGTGAGGTCTCTTTGAGATATTTTAGAGCCTCTCCTCTATAAAGGAGAGGCTTGTCTTCCATTTGAGGGGTTGAACAACTTTTGTTAAGGCATACACACTCCACCTTCCATATCTCTACACTTGAGCTCTAAAACACCCTTGTTCTTGCACCATTTGCACACCAACCCTTAGCCTACCACCTCCATCATCCATTCCAGCACTTTGGGACTGATTTTCAAGGGTTGAAGGTTCACCAACTTGGTCCAAAAGCTCCAGCTTTGCTGCTTTTCAAGGATAAGTACCTATTTCCCTTAAACTTGCATTTTTTTGCTCCATTGATTAGCCTTATTTGCAAGCATTTTTGGACTTTGTCATAAACTAAAAAGTGTCATATTTTGAGCTCCTCTTGAATATTTTATAAGGACACTTTTCTGTTTGAGGCATCCTAAATGCTTGCATGCTTTATCCCTCTTTGTAGGCTTATTTGGCATCATATCTTAGTCTTACTTGTGAGCATTTTTGAGATTTGTCATAAACTATAAAAAGTTTCCTTTTGGGATTATAAACATGTTTGTTTAAGATACTTTCTTTGTTTGGGGTCATCTACCCCCTTTCATGCTTTATTTCCTCATGTTTTGAGCTATGCATGTGAGAACTTGCATTGGACTTGATTTGGGCTTTTAGCCACTGAAATCCAGTGGATTTTTAGTGGCTTAGACGTGCATTTGAGCTTCAAAATCATAGAGAGATGACCCTCTTACCCCTCATTCTCTTTACTAGCTTTATTGGCCTTCAAAGGACCCCCATTTTGCATGCATTGGAGTCATGTTTCAGACCTCATTTTGTGAGTTTTAAGGTCTGCCTAAGCTCTGTCAAGAGCCCATTTTTCCATATTTTATGTCTATGATGCATGTGTAGAGCAATCCCATTCAAGGCCTTTCAAAGGGACCTTTCTTTTCATGTTTCCTAGACTGATTTCAGGGCCTATTTGGTGGGTTTTAGGGCTGTCATAACTCATTTCCAGAGGTGGTTTTGCCCTTTTGTTTGTCTATCATATAGGTGTAGAATACTCCCTTGCATGGCCTTCCAAAGGAGCCCCTCATTTTTGCATGCATTGACTGAGTTTCAGTGGGTATTTGGGCATATTTTGGCATGAAATGCTTTTGTTTTTGGTTGGTTGGGTAAGCCTTCATATGCACTTTTTGGCCATACCTTAAACTGATAATGTGCTTATTTTAGACTACCCTAGCTCTGTTTTTAGGCCTCATGGTCGAATGATGTTTGTTTTGCATGCTTGTAGTTCAATACCCATGCTTAACTTTGAGTTTTGAGGTCCATTGCATGCAAGTGCTGAGGTATGTTCATGTTTTGAGGTCATTTTTCATCATATTTCAGAGCTGTTTTGAATGCCATATTGCCATGTTTTCATCTCTTTAAGTGTGCTTGAGAGTTGTGCGTGAATGCCTTGTTTACCGACCAATGAATGAGCTTCATTTTCATGCATGTTTACCCATCATTTTAGGCCAATTTCCCACTGTTTCAAACCTGCATAGGGTCTATTTGGGGTTGGTTTTGCCTTTGGTGCATTGCTTTGGGTACCTCTAGTGTAACGCACTTCACTAGTTTTGGTACCCGGGCCCCTTAGCTTGCATAGTGTGCCATGTTTGCAGGATTTGGGACCATTGTTATCATGTTTCAGAGCTGTATCATATGTGTTTGTATGCCATATTGCATCCTTTTCCATGCTTTGGTAGAGTGGCATGTTATGCCTTAGGATCGGTCCTTGGCATTCGTACACGTTTGCATGCATTTCGGTTGTTTCATTTCCTATCGTATGGCCACTGATGTGAGTGTGGCTGAGGTCCACTCATGTTGGTGTAAGTCCATCGTGCATTGTGTATGCCATTTTAGTCCATAGCATTGCGTATGCTAGGTTGTATGTTAGAGCATTATGTATGCCATGTTACATCGAGCATTGTGTATGCCATTTCATAGCATTGCGTATGCTAGGTTGTATGTTAGTCGCATTGTGTATGCCATCTCATTTGCATTGTGTTTGGGATAGGAGTTAGCCCAAGCACGGGAAACGAGGGACATTTTGTACTCCGAGTGACGGAACGTGTCTCAATTCCCGGTCGCCGACACTCCGGATTACCCATGATGGAGTTTAGGTCTCGTTGTGTTTTTATGTGCATTCATTTCACATTGAGTCGTGCAATTCGACTCCTCGGCCATCATGCATCAAGATGCGTGATTGGTGGCACGAGGATTGAGGACTACACTCCCTGAAGAGTAGTCATGCATACATGTGTGAAAATACTTTGCCATGCCCCTTTGTTGCTCTCTGTTGCAGCAAATCAGAAATCAGCAGCCTTCTGAAGCTTTGCACAATATTCCGAGAACAATTGCAAACAGAGGCAAACCGGGCATCGCAATGGATTTCCGCGCAAGGCAACTCAAGCACGCATCATTCATGATTCAGAATAGAGCTGAGGCGGTGCATGGATTTGCATGCTAATTTACCTGCTTTCCTAGATTAATTTGTTAATTAATTAGGATTTTGTATTTATTTGGACTGTACTATTTATTCGGACTGTATATTATTTATTCGGACCCTATGCGCGAGGGCAATGTTGTAATAAGTGTGCGTGCGTGTGATGTATGTGTTCCAACCCTACGTCTTCCTCCCTTTTATTTACCAGCTTATGATGGTTAGATTAGGACATGTTTCAATTAGCATACTCATGATAGCATGTTTGCATCATTCATCTGTACTGCATGCACCGGGCTCGGCGCATCATACTAACTGCATTTGTATTTCAATTCCAAGTTGAATATATGTTAGCTGTAGCATCATCATATGCCATCTTAGAATAGTCGAGCCTATTGTAGTTGCATTTCTGCATGTGTTGCATTAGGCATGTCTGTATAGTTTGGATCATGCATTGATTACTAACTAGCTTCTGTTTTGGCTCGGAGTACTAGGTAAGCTTTTATGCTTTAGCATCCTTGCATGCGTGTGAATGACTGCCATGATAGCATGTTTACCATGAGACTAACTGCTTATGTGATATACCTGCCTGAATGCCTGTGGGTGAAGGTTGGGTTATTTGGATTGGAACAATTCATCAACTTCTAGTTTTAAGCCCACTAGATAGTGGCAAATCATCTTGTTTTCTAAGCCCACTTGAGGGTGGCAAATCCACATTTTAGCCTACTTGTGGGTAGCACCATCAAACCATTTTCAAAATAAACAAACATGAGATGTGTTGTTCCAATTCAGGCGATCCAGTCTATACTTGTATGCTGTGCGCAGCACATAGTAATTCTAGGCTAATAACCGGAATAAGAGCACATAATGTTTTCAAAACTCGATATCATGGTTAGTAGAGGCCGATCTTTGATCGGGCAAGCGGGGGTGCTCACAAAGTGACCTTCCCCAATTGTACCCAAGTTCCCGAGCCTAGGCAACTTTGGTGATGACGGACACGTGGCCTTAGGCAACGAGTCAGGGTTTCCTAAATTTCCCAAAATAAAATATTTAGGTGGCGACTTTGTATCTGGCAAAGCAGTCCATGTTTGGCACTTCTTTCAAAAAAATCCGTTTTCAAAAACGATTTGCCGGATTTGAACTCTTTGATGATTCATCGGTCTTGCATTGCACTCTAGGAGATTAGATACAGGACCGTGACTTTAAGTCCTGAACTGTAGTGAGCCCAAATGAACAAAACGGGATTTCCCTCTCGAGACGTTCGGGGACGTCTACACATGTGTTCTTATTTCGATTTATTAGCTAGCTTATTATGTGATGAGCACAACATACAAGTATAGACTAAATCACTCAATTTGGAACAAAACATTTCATGTTTGTTTTTTGAAAATGATTTGAAGTTGTTACTCTCAAGTAGGCTAAAGTGTGGATTTGCCACCCTCAAGTGGGCTTAAGAAAACATGATTTGCCACAATCAAGTGGGCTTAAAACGCACATTTTGATGAATTGTTCCAATTCAAGTAATGAAGCCTTCATCTACAGGCATTCATGCAGTTAAACACATAAGCACATAGCCTCATGGCAAGTATGCTATCATGGCAACACTTACACACATACAAGATGCTAAAGCATAAACACTTACAGTGTATTCCGAGCCAAAACAAAAGCTAGTTAGTAATCAATGCATGATCCTAGCTATGTCAACAATGCCTAATGCAACACATGCAAAATGCAACTAAGTAGGCTCGGCTATCTAGAATGGCATATGAATGCAACACTTGATAACATGCTTTGAAACACGTATTCAAGAAAGTGTATTAAAGTACAATGCAGTTTGTATGATGTGCCAAGCCCGGTGCATGCAAGACAAAATGAATGATGCACGCATGCAAACATAAGGATGCTAATTGAAAATGCCCTAAACTAACCATCAAAAGTGGATAAGTAAAAGGGAGAAAGAAATGGGGTTGGAAGACATGCATCACACACACACACGCACGCTTATTACAACATTATGCCCTCTCGACGGAGGGTCCGAATAGAAGCTAAGCTAATTAACTAATCTAATTAAACTAATTAGTCTACTTATTACAAAACAAAATTAATTAGCTATTCCTAGTTAACTAATTATTACAAAACAAATGAATTTGAACAATTAGTTAATCTAAGCTAATTAAAGCACAGAATGAATTAATTAATTAAATGCATTAACTAATTAATTACAACACCTTCATAACTAAGATAACAACTTATTCTAATTTAACAAAAGCATTGACATGGCCTCGTGACGAGGGATGCATGCATGCTCGAATTGCCTCGCTCGAAAATCCATTACCATGCCTCAAGATGCCTTTGTTTGCACACTTTTGGACTTCTGAACATTATGCCAACTTCTAAAATGCTTCTGACCCACCTTAGGAACATGCTGAGGGATGGTCGGCCAAGAGGGATAGCCATCGGCCACTTCTGATAGCCGGTCGGCAGCCTTGGTGGCCGGTCGGCAGCTTTGATGGCCAGTCGGCCATTGCTTCCTGCAATTTCTCCTTTTGCTACAACAGAGCACAAACAGAGGCATGGCAGTGTATTTTCAAGGAAATGTGTGTGCAACCACACTCCTTATCATATCTCAAGCTCAAAGGAGTGTAGTGCTCGGCTCTCGAGCTATCAATCACGCATCTCAATGCATGATGGCCAAAGAGTCAAGCTTGCACAATGTTGATGAATGCACAAATAACACATAAGGGTCTTAACCTCTATCATGATCGATTAAGAGGGTTGGCGACCAAGAAACGCAAAATGTTTCATCACTTCAAGTACAAAACGTGCCACATTCCTTGTGTTTGGATCAACGCTCGATCCAAACACAATGCAACACATACAACATGATCATTTTATCAATGCTAATGGCATGCACAAGATTCTATCATGTGAACAATGCATGCATTGCATGTTTGAAGGCTAAAGCATCAAAGCAAGTAAAGAGCATCATACAAGAGGCATGCAATACAATGTTCAATGGACTAAACCACCCCTAAACAGTCCTCATGCATGCCAAAATAATGGCCAAAATGCTTTGAAATGCTAGCATTGAAAGCAATAAAATGCATGCTCATGCATTGGCCCATGAATAGGGCATAAATGTGCAACTCTTAAGAGCACTTAAAGAGTGAAAAACATGGAAGTGTGATGATACTATATGCTCTGAAATATCATTCCAAATGATGCCAAAACATGCACATATGACAACTGAGGCATGCTAGGAGGCTCAAAGCTTAAGGCTAGCAAAGTTACTTGCACCATAGCCATATCAAGCAAGCCCCAAATGGCCAAGGTGACTCAAAAAAGTCCCAAGGAAGGTCAAAACAAGGCCAAAAACATGTTTGAACATAGCCAACACATGCTAGAATTAGAGGCGTGAAGCATGGAGCATGTAAGGCTAATGAGGAGGATTACACCACACATGTAAGAAACAAATGAGGGATGCTCTAACCGACCAAAAACAGAGTCGTATCATGGCAAAATAAAACCCAAAGCACATTGAAATGGTAGCCCAAAAGCTTAGGCAAGATGGCATACATATTAGCGCATGTTTAAGGCATAAATCATAACTCTCCAAAAGCATTGAAAGAGTGAAACATGAGAGAGTATGACCACACTTCTTACACTAAAATCATGGTAGAAAAGAGGCCAAAGCATGCAAACAACTCAAGTCAGCCATGCTAGAGACTATGAAACTCAAAGTTAGTGAGCAAGATTGCACTATGGCTATACAAAGCAAGGCATGCATGACCAAAACAACTTAAAACAGAGCTTAAGCATGGAAAAACATGAGTAAAAGCTTCCTAGAGTGGAGCCAAAAGCATGCTAAAATGATGGTCCAAAGCATGATGCATGTTAAGGCTATAGGGAGGATTGCACTACAAGTACATGAAGCATGCAACAAGTGATCAAACCAACCCAAAACAGAGTTATAACATGTTAGAAAAGTCACAAAAACATGCTAAGATAGAGCCAAAACATGCTAGAAAGATATGCTACTTTGCACAGCTACAAGTAGGATTATACTACAAATATAAGAAGCATGCAAGAGCTGACCAAGACAGCCAAAAAAAGAGTCATGGTAGGTTTGAAAAATCACAAAAAAGTGCTCAACAAAGCCTCAAGAAGATAGAAATACATGCTCTTTTGATGAGCCACCAACACAAGCAAACAAGAGAAGAGGAGAGGGGACAACCCCCTCCTATTTGAGGCCTCAAAACACACTTTCCACCACTGAAATTCCTCTAGAATTCAGTGGTTAAAAGGCTAAGAGAAGGTGATCTCAAAGGCCCAAAGAGGTGGCACAAAACAAAGCATAACAAGCCACCACAGGGGGTAGACCACCCCTAACTCAAACCAAGCCTCAAACAACCATTTTTAATACTTAAAAATGAAGCTTTTTTTAGTTGAAAGTTAAGCCAAAAGTAGCATGCAAAGGTAGCTAAATACTTAAGCAAAAACAAAGCTTAAAAGAAGATATGGGACTCACCCTTGAAGCACAACAATAACAGCAAGTATAGAGGCAAAAACCAAGAAAAAACCACTCAAATGCAACCTCCAAGAACCTCAGTTCAAGAGTGAAGGTGTTTCACTAGATGCTTTAGTGCAAAAGTGTGAAGAAAAACCACTTTAAGGCACAAACAAGTGCAAATATAGAGAGAGAGGGATATGTTTTGTATCTCCAAATTTCTGAACCTCTGGAAAGGGAGAGGGACCTCCAATCTTATAGAAATCCAAGTCTCAAGCTTGTTGGACAAGCTAGAAGCTTGTATCAATCCCTCCATACACGTGTATGGAGGATGCAATCTATGCTCACCAGCTGGCACAGCTGGCAATAAAAATATTTGCAAAAGCAAGAAAAAGGGCCTCGGCCAAAAAGTATGGCCGAAAGGCCATTAAAGGTGCCGACCGGCCATCAGTGAAGTCGACCAGCCACCACTGATGGCCGATGGAAAGAGGGCATGGCTGATGGGCATGGCGCCTAGCTGATGGGTTGTAGGGATGGCCAGCAGGCCACCCTCTTCCCTTAGAAACAAAGTCACAAGCTCTTGGTCCACAACCAAGCACAAAATAGACAAGTTGAGAGGCTCCAAGGCAAGACACACAGCCGAGACCTTCAGAAACTCAAAATGAACACAAGCATGGATGATCATCGAGTGTTCAAATGATGACGTCCAAGTCTTGAGGACGGTAAAAAATGGGGTGTCTATAGCACTGTTTTTGCATAAAATGGGAGATCCATGCCAAAGTTGCATGGGTGTTGTTTAAAGAATAGATGTTTAATACTATGGTACATGGGTTCAAACAACTAAATTTTTAGTGGATATGAACAACTTTCTTTTAAACTCTTTTAGCAGTGGAAATCAAGAGGTTAAATTTATTATAAAAAAAATGTAGGACTTTCTACACAAGCAACATACTGGTAAATGAATTTGTGCAGTGGACGAGATCCTTGCATTATTAATCAGATAGAACAACCATATCTGGTAGGTACAATGCAAAAAACACATCTTGTAATCAGCCTTATTGCATAGCTAGAACTAACCTCAAACAGTGAAAAATTAGATCCAACACATGAAATCTATGTGCTCTGACTAATCCGTTGAACTTGGATTGATAGTCTATCACTTCATCAAGTTGGCTCCAAAAGTGATATAAACCATCTCCAAAAGCATTTACTTCTGAACTCTCATTAATTTATTCATTTCTAGTTCTATCCTTGCCCAATTTATAAAATATCCATCTCAACGTTCCCATTATGGCCATGCTAGTTTATGAACTTGTTTTTTAGATGCCAAACATCTAATCTGATAAAAAATGGTAGAGCTTTATCAGAAGCACTGCTCCACTAGCAAATTTTAACGTCATTTTGTGTAGTTGTAGAATGTCCAACATCTGATTTCTAAAAGTAACAAGAAGCGTATAAGATAACACATCCAGAAACAATAGCAGAATGGCTAATTAATAAGTTAATACTGCAACTACGCATGATGTTAGACAATTGATAACTAGAGTTGAGAAAAACAAACATCAGTCAAATAGTGCAAAAGAAAAAGCTTGAACTTACCCTGAAACAAGAGCTGTCATGCTATCAATGACAAGCAACTTCACTTGGTGCTGGAGGAGTGAAACCTTGATTTGCTTCAAGCTGGTGAAAAAGAAAACAACATATAATATTCAAAATTAATTGCAATAGTCTCTCAGTTGATAAGTCCAGAAAGAGTAAGAACAATGGACTACTGAGGTTGGTTGACTTTAGATTGAGTTTGAACTTGAGCAAGGCTTAATCTGAGAAAAAAATTTCTTGTTCAAGTTTCATTTGCTAGGGTTCGGCCAAACTCAATCCTGTTCATGAGCCTAATCAAGCTTGTCAAGTTTGTTCATTTACCTATTCATTCTAATTTCCACATCGAAAGTGTAGACGTCTCCGAACGCCCCGGGAGGGTTAAGTTCCGTTCCGTTCATATTGGGGTCACTACAGTTCGAAGGACTCAAATTGTCACGGTTCTTAGTCTGAACCAAAGAGTCCAAATCCGGCAGATCGTTTTGAGAAAAACAGATTTTTTGAAAGAAGTGCCAAACATGGACTGCTTTGCCAGATACAGAGTCGCCACCGAAATATTTTTTAATGGGAAATTTAGGAAACCCTGACTCGGTGCCAAAGGCCACGTGTCCGTCATCACCAAAGTTGCCTCGGCTTGGGAACTTGGGTACGATTGGGAAAGGTCAATTCGTGAGCACCACCGCTCGCCCGGTCAAAGACCGGCCTCTAATAACCATGATATCTATTTTTGAAAACAATGTGTGTTCTTATTCCGGTTATTAGCCTAGGTTACTATGTGATGCGCACAGCATACAAGTATAGACCGAGTCGCCTGATTTGGAACAAAACACTTCATGTTTGTTTGTTTGAAAAGATGGTTTTGATGGTGCTACCCGCAGGTAGGCCACCCTCAGGTGGGCTTAGAAAACATGATTTTGCCACTATTTAGTGGGCTTAAAACAAACATTTGATGAATTGTCCCACTTCAAGTAACTCAACCTCCACCCACAGGCATTTAAGGCAGTTATATCACATAAGCACATAGCCTCATGGCAAGCATGCTATCATGGCAGTCACTCACACGCATGTAAGGATGCTAAAGCATAAAAACTCACCGAGTACTCCAAGCCAAAACAGAAGCTCATTAGAAATCATGCATGATCCTAAATATGCTGAAATGCCTAATGCAACACATGCAGAATGCAACTATAGCAGGCTCGGCTATTCTAAACATGGCATATGGAATGCTACAGCTAACATGTATTCATCTTGTAATTGAAGTACAATGCCGTTTGTATGATGCGCCGAGCCTGGTGCGTGCAAAATAAATGAATGATGCAAACATGCTGTCATACTGTATGCTAATTGAAATATGCCCTAATCTAACCATCATAAGCAGGTAAATAAAAGGGAAGAAAGACGTGGGGTTGGAAGACATACATCACACTCACGCACACTTATTACAGAATAAATAATACAGTCCCAAATGAAAGAATAATACAGTCCAAAATATTACAGTCCAAATAATACAAATTCCTAATTAATTGACGAATTAACTAAGAAAGCTGTAAAACTGGCATGCAAGCCAAGGGCTGCCTTGATTCTGATGAACGATGTATGTTTGGGCTGTCTTTGCACGGAAATCCACGACGATGCCCCGATTAGCCTCTGTTTTGCAATTAGTTCTTGAAAAGCGCGCCAAGCCTCGGAAGACTGCTGATTCTTGATTTTGCTGCAATAGAGAGCAGGAAAGGGGCATAGCAATGTATTTCACAAACATATGCATGCCTCGATCCTCGTGCCACTAATCACGCATTTCGATGCATGATGGCCGAGGAGCCGAATTGCACAACTCAATATGAGATGAATGCACATGAAAACACAACAAAACCTAACTCCATCATGGATGATCCGGAGTGTCGGTGACTGGGGAATTGAGACACGTTCCGTCACTCGGAGCACGAAACGCACCTCGTTTCCCGTGCCCGGGCTAACTCCTATCCCAAACACTATGCAATATGCATGATATGCATGAAATGCAACTAATATACAATCCTAACATACACAATGTCATGGAATGGCATACACGCTGCACGAGGTAATATACAACCAGGCATACACAATGCTATGGATGAAATGGCATACGCAATGCAGTATGGGCTTACACCAACACAAGTGAACCTCAGTCACACTCACATAGGAGGCCATCAGATGAAAATGAGACACCTCGAAATGCGTGCACGTGTGCACGCAAAACGAGAACCGAACCTACGGCACGGAATGCCACTCTAATGAGACATGGAAAGACATGGGATATGATATGTAAACATGCAAAAATCAGAGGCAAAATGCGGGGGGAAACAGTCCCGAAATAACACCCGATGCATGAAATGATCCCGAAATACAAGACTAGGTACATGAAAATGGCTTACAGCTTAACAAAGCATGCATAATTGGAACATGAAGTGTGAATACAGATTCAAGGCAGCCCCCAAAAAAGAACTTTTTTAGTTTAAAGCATGGCCAAACAGTGGGCCCAAGTAAGGCTAAAATGGCATACGAAAATGGCTCCGCAAGGGAGGCAATGAGGCAAGTGGTACATGCAATGCCCAAATAGAAAAATACCCTTCTACAACACTGAATAGGGACCAAAAATATAAACATTTACAGTTTATGACATCCCCCAAATCAGTATGAAAACCTGCTCAAAATGCAATGCAAGATTGAGGCCACAAGAGGGTATAACACGAAGTAGGAAAAATATACATCAAACAGCAAAATACCATTAATGAAACATGCCAAGAAGGTCAAAATATGGCCACTTTCAGTTCTGATCATGGACTAAAAACAGAAGCAAGGTAAGCTCACAAAGCATGCAAAAATAGGGACCCAAAAGGGGTTCAATGGCAAGTCATGCATGGAGGTCCCAAACAAGGTTGAGCCCTTCTACAATATTGTATAGGGGCTCAAAATAGGCCTATTTTCAGTTTACATAAGGCCACAAAACAGATCACACATATGCTAGGAATACCATGCAAAATAATGGCATACAAGAGGGTATTGAAGCAAGTGCACAATGGGGGGCTCAAACAGGGTTGAGCCCTTAAACAAACATGAAGAATGGCTCAAAAAAATGCCCCTTTCAGTTAGGGTTGGAGCCCAAAACAACAAGCAAATAGGCTAGAAAAATGTGGCAAAAATGAGCTAAAAAGGAGGGAAAATGGACTTACCCTTGTAGACCAACCCTTTTGTTGCTTATTGGACCAAATTGCAGCTCCCTTGGCCTCTGAAAAACTCCTCCAAGCTGCTGAGATGGAGTAGTGGTGGTGGTGCTTGGTGGTGATCAAGAAATGAGGTGGAACTTAGGAATTTTTTAAGAAAATAAGAGAGATGGAGGGAGATATGATGCAAGAGCTCAAAGAGGGTTTTTCCAACCCTTTTTTTAGAGCTGGGAGGCCAGCTATATGGACAAGAATGGGGAAGAAATGGAGGGAAAAAAGTGGAGGGAAAAGGCTCCAAGTTTCCATCCAAAAATATTCCCTCCGGATACGGATTTTTGGCGGGAAACAAGTATACAGCTGGAATGTACACACTGCAAGGAAGCTGGCCGGCTAGGTATTTTGGTTGCAGGTGGCCGGCCGGCCACCCCCCATGGCCGGCCACCCCCCATGGCCAGCCGGCCAAGGGTCAAAAATTTCAAAATGAATTTCTCGCCGGGCACCAGATATTGGTGTCCTCCCAGGTCTCCTCATCACAACCCTGTGGTTCAAAATTGGAAAATGTAAAACAGGAGAGAGAACAAGCCATTTTTAAGAGGGGTTCAAAAGGTTCAAGTTGAATTAATGGCTGGCCATATAATATTAGGGTCCTCCCATGTGTGTACAACACAAATATGTGGTTTGGAGTTGAAGAAGGTAGCCCTAGGGTGGTCAACATTGGCTCGGAAGTGAGAAAAACGGGCGTCGGAGGGCGCCAGAGAAATATAACTGGTTGCTGAGACAATTGCTGACCTTCCACCCTTCAGTGACCTTCCTGGTGATAAAACAGAGGCACCTGCCAAAAATGAACGAAAACTAATGCAAAATGAAGGTTCCGGGGCCGAAACGCGCAGTTCGGGGCCCCGAAAACTGACTGTTAAGCACCGAAAGTGGCATTCGACCATGAAGTGGGTCTCTCAGACCTCAATGTCCCTCAAAAGGGAGTAAATAGGATGCATGCCAAAAACCGGAGCAAACGGAGGTAGTTAGGCGGTCCCGAACCGAGGCACACAGCTTGACGGCTCCGAAAACCGAGAACCGGGCTCCGAAATAGAAAAAATGGCCTACGGCCACGAAATGTAGCCCACGGCCATTGAGAGATGGTCTACGGGACCTCTCCCTCCCCTCAGGAAAAGAAAATAGAGAAAACCGAGCTTGGTTCGCAAACCGAGGCAAGGCACAGAAAATTCCAGAAGTTCGGAGGCAAGGCTCACGGCCGAGACTCCGCAACCTCAGAACGAGCACAGTATACAATATCACCAAGCGCTCAATCGGTGACATCTGAGTCTTAAGGTCGGTCAAAAATGGGGTGTCTACAGAAAGATATTCAACTTTAATTGCAATTACAAGATACTCTAAGAGCTTATACATTTTTTTGTCATATCTAAAAGGCAAGGTACTTTTTCCTTTTTGTCACAGTTATTCTCTAATACTGTCAGAAAGTTGCTTAAGAATTGTTACCAAAGCCATATAAGTGTAGTGCCAACTTTTCATGAGGCCTCAAGTAAATCCCAATTCCAACAGAGTTAGTTTGTAGAGCAATCTTGCCCAAAACCTAAGCTTGAGCTTGGTTGTGAATGGGCTTCTTAACAAGCCCAGTATGAGATGCTCATGTCAACATTACTTTCTTTATAAAACCCTGTCTGAACTTAAATTCAAGATGAAAGTTTGATAAAGTCTCTAGGAGGTCATATCAGATAGTTCAAATATTCATATGTTAACCATCTAACAAACTGGGTTATCTATACAACCCTCAAATCGAACCATATCACCCTTAAGAGGGTCTTGTCATAGACTCATAATCTTTGTGGTTCATGAGTTAAACATCTCAGCTAGCTCTGACATTGTCACCAATTACTACTCCAAGTTCTCAAAATGTCCCATTTATATCTTATTGTATTCACTCTAGGTTAAGCATAAGAAGTCTGACTCTAGTTCACACCTCTCTGTAAATTTAGCCAGTGATGACGGCTACAAAACTAGGATCCTACCAGCCATCTGTAGTATAAATGAAAGTTACTCATTTTAGATGCCGAACATTCTTCCACAAGGTAATGATTTAAAGACATTAAGTACTGGACAAACATGATGCATACCTCTTGTGCCATTTCTTCCATGTGAAATATATCCGGGAAACTACTAACCCTAATTTCTATCATCCTCAGAAAGGCAGATTTTACAATTTCAGTCTATTGCATGTCTAACAAAATTTGAGATTTAAATAAATATCACAAACCTGAAATAAATGATATCAGAAAAGCATGGCCCGGAAACCTTCTTGAACTACGTCAACATAAATTACATGGCCCTTTAAACCTCCAAAATTAGTAGGCAATGAAGCCAGTAACAAAAGCTTCATGGAAAACTGGTATAGCGATTTTGGTTTTGACTCGACCCATCTTGTATTTTGAACTCAGGTTTTATGATTTCTGAATGTGGTTCATGTCTTTTCCCTCTTATTTTTGCTTGAGTTTGGCTATAAAACTACTGGGAGTGTACATTCTACTCTCAAGCGTAGTTTCTTGTGCTCGAGCTGAACAACTTATTGTGTCTGATGCTCGAGCGTCACTTCTTGCGCTCAAGCAAACTGTACGTATATCAGTTCGCGGCAGCACCATTTTTCATAACTTTCTCCCTCAAAACCTTAGATCTAGAGCTCCTCTCTCTAAAATTCACACTCTCTCTATTTTTTCACCCAGATTTAGTGGTTTATACACCTTACTCTCTTTGATAAAAAGTTAGAGCATCTTAAGGGCTTTATTGCCATCCGAATAGAGTTGGATTTCGGCATATTTAAAGGTCTACATTCTTTCTCTCGGCTTCTAAACTTGAGGTAGGGATTTTTCTACACTCTCATATGGTTTTTAACTTAAATATTTACTGATGTGTAAGAAACAATGGGATTTGAGTTGATTTTGAACAAACCTAAGGTTTTGGTTTAAAATCAAAAGAGGGATTTTCGAATGAATGTAATGGAAATGGTTATGGGAGTAATTATGAGCTTGTGTTGGATTAAAATGGTGTGTTTTGGTGTTTGGGATGAGATCGGAAAAGAGGGAAGTTTTGCCCTAAATGACTCAAATAATTATTTTGTATAAATAATGAAATTGGTATTGAAAGTGTGAAATTGGGAGTTAGTTTATATGAATGGTGTAGTCGGATATGTATTATCTCTCACCTATGGAAGTTTGGATAATTTATCTGTTTTAGAGATTGTATATCTGTTTTGGGCAATCGATGGAGGATAGTCATGATTGTTGTAGAAATTGCATGAGGATTAGGTGAATTGAAACTTATCTCTTATTGATTATCATTGAATATGACTGTGTTTAATACATTGTACATGTATGACGTTTGTAAGGAGAAAAGGGTATTGGAACAATCTTCTGTGTAAATAAAATAATTCAAAGACCAAGTCGAGTGTGTGACACTCTGTCCTTAAGACAGATTCACCCCGCTACGGTGCTTATGGTTATGTGGCGTCTATCTCCCAGGATATAATGATCTTTACAAATTTGTAGTAGCACTTCAAATAAATTTGTCCGGCGAACTAGAACATTGTGTTCTATAACTCTTTGAAATTTATTCTAAATCTAATATGAAGAATAAAGGACGCAAGAGAGCAAAATGAAGGCAAGGAAAATGAATTTTCGGAATCAATCAAAATTGGAATGGGGCTGCCTTTATATAGGCTTTGTTGACACCTATTCAATTTGAATAAAAAAGGTATGAAGAAGGGACATAACCCCTCCTTTAAAATAAAGAGACACCATGAAAGGTTTGCACCATTTCATTCAAATGGAGGTTTGACCATTCCTTTAAAACAAAAAGATACCATGAAAGATTACACCATTTCATTCAAAATGAAGTCTATTTCAATTCACAACTGCCTCTTTATAAATTTTTCAACAATCCCCCACATGAATGAAATTGACAGAGAGAAAATGCAACAACATGATGTAAATACAGAGAGTACAGAAATTGGAAATATTCTGCAAATGACAGGTAGCTTTTGGCTTTGAACCTTCCCTTGTGAGACACTATCGGATTTACTAGCTAACCAGTAAACATGATGTCTTAAACTGTTCAGCTGTTTGTGTAAACCAAGACAATAGAACTCACACAGTATATCCCCAGACACAGTTTAGTTCTCACTATTGTGTTCATTTTGGCCCTGAACAACGTGGTATTTCATGAGTGCTCTAAAGAATTGTAGCCTTTTACAAATCTCATAGAACCGGCCCAGTTCACACTCACATAGGTGATTCTTATGAAGAGTATCCTATCATACTCCACTAGGTATACCTAGATATAAGAATCATTAAAAGTATTACTTAACCTAAAACTTTGCAGTCATCACTATTTCATCATAGAAATGGGTAGGAGTTTAACTCCCGAGTGATCCTTCTTAGTCATACACAACTCGGTTGTCCCTTTGAACCTAGATCTTGGGATCTCTAGTCAACTAGGTTGGGTTGCCGTTGTGGTAACTCTTATTTAATAGGCTTTAGTCCCATTCCCCTTGATGAATTCTTAACTAACTCTCTTGCTAACCCTTTGGTTAGTGGATCTGCTATGTTATCTTTAGACTTAACATATTCTATGGAAATAATTCCATTAGAGAGTAGTTGTCTCACGGTGTTATGTCGACGACGAATGTGTCGTGACTTACCATTATACATATGACTCTGTGCTCTACCAATTGTTGATTGACTATCACAATGTATGCATATAGCAGGCACCGGTTTTGGCCACATTGGAATATCATCAAGGAAGTGTCGAAGCCATTCTGCCTCTTCCCCTGCTTTGTCTAAAGCTATGAATTCTGATTCCATAGTAGACCTAGCAATACAAGTCTGTTTGGAAGATTTCCAAGAAACAGCCGCCCCACCAAGAGTAAAGACATACCCACTGGTGGACTTTGAGTCTCTAGTATCCGATATCCAGTTTGCATCACAGTAACCTTCAAGTACCGCCGGATATCTAGTATAATTCAGTCCAATATCACGAGTAAATCGGAGATATCTAAGAACCCTTATAATTGCTTTCCAATGTTCTACTCCTGGATTGCTCGTATATCTACTTAATCTACTTACTGCATAAGCTATATCTGGGCGAGTGCAGTTCATCAAGTACATTAAGCTTCCAATAATTTGGGCATACTCTAATTGAGAAATACTTTCCTGTACATTCTTAGATAGATACAAATTAACATCTACAGGTGTTCTAGCAAGATGATTATCATCTTTGTTGAATTTGTCAAGTATTTTCTCAATGTAATGAGATTGTGACAAAGCATAATCTTCTGATGTTTTGGTAATTTTCATACTAAGAATTACATCAGCAATGCCCATGTCCTTCATGTCAAAATGTTTATTCAATATTTTCTTGGTAGTTTTAATCATGTCATTATTACTACCTATGATGAGCATATCATCCACATAAAGACATACAATGATATAACCTTTGTCTGTGTTTTTAATATAAACACATTTGTCACACTCATTAATTTTTAAACCATTTGATATCATCGCCTTATCAAATTTCTCATGCCATTGCTTTGGCGCTTGTTTTAAACCATATAATGATTTAACCAATTTACACACTTTCTTTTCTTTTCCTGGAACAGAAAAACCTTCTGGTTGTTCCATGTAAATTTCTTCATTTAACTCACCATTTAAGAAAGCAGTTTTCACATCCATTTGATGAATTTCTAGATTGTATAGAGATGCAATGGCAATTAGCATTCTAATGGATGTTATTCTAGTAACCGGTGAGTATGTGTCAAAGTAATCAAGACCTTCTTTTTGTCTAAATCCTTTGACCACAAGTCTTGCCTTGTACTTGTCAATTGATTCATCTGCTTTCATTTTCCTTTTGAAAATCCACTTGTACCTAAGAGGTTTACAACCTGGTGGCAAATCCATCAATTCTTAAGTGTGATTTTGTAAGATGGATTCAACTTCACTATTGATAGCTTCTTTCCATAAAGGAGCTTCAAGACTGGACATAGCCTCTTTAAATGTTAAAGGCTCATTTTCTAACAAAAATGTAAGGAAATCTGGACCAAAAGATTTTGAGGTTCTAGCACGTTTACTGTACCTAGGTTCCTCTTTCTTATTTTGATCTAACTCTTGTTCTTGATCATGTTCTTGATCCTAACTAGTAATAGCATCATGAGATCTCTTATTGTTACTAGTCTTTTGTCTAGTCTTATTTGGAAATACATTTTCAAAGAATGATGCATTCCTTGACTCAATAATAGTATTTACATGCATTTCGGTATGTTATGATTTATGAATCAAAAACCGATATGCACTACTATTCTTAGCATAACCAATGAAAATGCAATCAATGGTCTTAGGACCTATCTTAGTCTTTTTAGGACTAGGAAAAACAACTTTAGCCAAACACCCCTACACTTTTAAGTATTTGTAGGATGGTACTCTACCATGCCACAATTCATAAGGTGTTTGATTCACTTTCTTTCGGGGTATGTTATTTAAAATATAATTAGGAGAAAGTATTGCTTTCCCACACAAGTTCTGAGGTAATCCAGAACTGATTAACATGGCATTCATCATTTCTTTTAAAGTCTTATTTTTCCTTTCAGCAATTCCATTTTGCTGAGGTGAGTAAGGAGCAGTGGTTTGATGAATTATTCCATGTTCTTTACAAAATTCATCAAAAGGAGATTCATATTCACCACCTCTATCACTTCTAAGTTTCTTGATTTTCTTACTAAGTTGATTTTCAATTTCATTCTTATATTGAATGAAAGTTTCCAAAGCTTCATCCTTGGTCCGAATTAAATAAACATAACCATATCTAGAATAGTCATCTATAAAAGTGATAAAATACTTTTTCCCACCTCTAGTTTGAATTGATTTAAAATCACAAATGTCACTATGAATTAGTTCAAGTGGTTATATACTTCCTTCAATTGAATGAAAATGAGTTTTAGATAATTTTGCCTCAACACAAATTTCACATTTATGATTTGAATCAATGTCAAATTTAGGTAAACATTCCATATTAATTAATCTGCGGAAAGATCCATAATTAACATGTCCTAATCTACCATGCCATAAATTTGAAGACTCAAGCAAGTAAGAAGAAGATGTATTATTATTAATAACTGAGGGTACAATAGTCATTACGTTTAACTTGAAAAGGCCATCAGACATGTAACATTTTCCTACATACATCACATTCTTAGTAAGTACAAATTTATCACTCTCAAATACTAGCCTAAACTCATTCTTACTCAACAAAGATCCGGAAACAAGATTCTTGCGAATGTCCGGTACATGCAGCACATTGTTGAGAGTGAGTTCCTTTCCAAATGTCATTTTGAGTACAATCTTTCCTTGTCCTTCAACTTTGGAAGTTGAGAAGTTGCCCATAAAAAGTTGTTCACCATTGTCTACTGTAGAATAAGATGTGAACATCTTTTTGTCGGCACAAATATGGCGAGTAGCACTAGTGTCCACCCACTATTCTTTAGGATTTCCCACAAGATTTGACTCGGAAACAACTGTAGAAAAATTGATGTCATTTACACCATTGGAAATCTTGTCCACTTCGGTCATATGGGCTTGAGCAGGCTTCTTGCTTGTTCTTCTTTTACTTTTGCCTTTGCTACGGCAATCTTTGGCCCAATGTTCCTTTTTGTCACAAATGTAACATTTGCCATTAAACTTGTACTTTTTATTTTCTCCCCCTTTAGAGCCTTGTGATGAACGTTCTCCAAAAGACTTTCGTTTCTTGGTTTTTGAAGCATGTTCCACCACATTTGCCTTAGACTCCATAGGATGCTTACCAGCCTGCTTTTCAGAATTGCGGCTGTCCTCCTCAATCCTCAAATGCACAATTAATTCTTCCATAGAAATTTCTTTGCGCTTGTGTTTGAGGTAGTTCTTGAATTCCTTCCAGCCTTTTGGTAATTTTTCAATTAAGGCTACAACTTGGAAGGATTCACTGAGAGACATGCCTTTTGCGTGAATGTCATACAAAATGAGTTGGAAATCTTGAACTTGGCTGATCATAGTTTTTGAATCAACCATTAAAAATCCAGGAATCTGCCAACCAAAAATTTCTTTGAACCGGCATCTTCCGTTTTGCATTTTTTCTCCAAAGACTCCCAAAGTTCCTTTGCTGTCTTGATAGGACTGTAGACGTTGTATAATCTGTTGTCAAGTCCGTTCAAGATGTAGTTTCGGCAAAAGGAAATCAGCATGTTTCCAAGCATCAACCGCAGCAACCACTTGCCGATCGGTTTCATCCTCTTTCAGGATAGGAGCATCTTCACGAAGGAAATGAGCCAGGTTCAGAGTTGTAAGATAGAACAACATTTTCTGTTGCCATCTTTTAAAGTTAGTTCTTGAGAACTTCTCTGGCTTTTCACAATGATTTATTGGTACTGTCACCATAGGAGAAGGGGTTGGTGCAATTACAGCCACCACAGTAGTACTTGTTTGGGCATTTGTTTCAGTAGTCATCAATTCTAATTTATAAAACAAACTTATAATTAGAATTTTCACTACACAGAAAATTAAACCAAATGCACAGAATTAAATTCTGTAAAAAATAAAAGAAACAAGAATGTAACTTTTGTTTTTCAATTAATTTGGAAATAAAATAAAATTTTATTCAACCAAATTAATTCCACACAGGAAATTAAATTCTGTAAAATAAAAGAAATAAGAATATAACTTTTATTTTTCAATTAATTTGGAAACAAAATAAAATTTTATTCAACCAAATTAATTCCACACATGAATTTTAAATTCTGTAAAATAAAAGAAATAAGAATATAACTTTTATTTTTCAATTAATTTGGAAATAAAATAAAATTTTATTCAACCAAAGTAATTCCACACTGAAAATTAATTTCAGTAACACTTCAATAATTAAAATACTAAAACAGAATTTTAAGTAATGAAAACTCAGAAAATAATTTTTAAAACCCAAAATTAATTTCTGAAAAAATTCCACAAAAATATATTCTAAATTGTTAATGACACAAGTATCGTACTATTAGTTGTCAAAGAAAATAGACAGTATATTACTACTATCTGTCAAATAGCATATAATCACTATTTGTTTTTCCAACCAGAATATTATTTTGTAAATTTACAGAAAGTAATTTTCTTAAAAGAAGAAAGAGAAAAGGAAACAAACGAATAAATTCTGTAAACAGAATAAATTCGAATCTGTCTTAAGATTGTTGGAACAATCTTCTGTGTAAATAAAATAATTCAAAGACCAAGTCGAGTGTGTGACACTCCATCCTTAAGACAGATTCGCCCCGCTACGGCGCTTACGGTTATGTGGCGTCTATCTCCCAATATACAATGATCTTTACAAATTTGTAGTAGCACTTCAAACAAATTTGTCTGACGAACTAGAACATTGTGTTCTATAACTCTCTAAAATTTATTCTAAATCTAATATGAAGAATAAAGGATGCAAGAGAGCAAAATGAAGGCAAGGAAAATGAATTTTCGGAATCAATCAAAATTGGAATGGGGCTGCCTTTATATAGGCTTTGTTGGCACCTATTCAATTTGAATAAAAAAAGTATGAAGAAGGGACATAACCCTTCCTTTAAAATAAAGAGACACCATGAAAGGTTTGCACCATTTCATTCAAATGGAGGTTTGACCCTTCATTTAAAACAAAAAGACACCATGAAAGATTACACCATTTCATTCAAAATGGAGTCTATTTCAATTCACAACTACCTCTTTATAAATTTTCCAACAAAGGGATGTACTCCATTTTTGGGAAGAGAAAGGTGATGGACTCCATTGAATTAAGTTGGCTTGTGCGTCTAGAGTGAAAGTCCCGAAAACATTGTGTATACATGGATGCCGATTCTCGCGGATGAAATTTTCGTAAAATGGCAAATGAAAGTGTTTGTGTGATGACTAGATTGATTTGAGAGCCTTTGAGTTGTATCATCAGTTTGGTTGTTTATAATAAATGGAGATAACTCATGAATTGAGATAAAATGATTTAAAATAAAAAGGGGATTAAGACAACATGGGTTGTGATGTAAAACTTGACATGGAATGTTTTGTGAAAAGGTTGTAAATGAATTTGTCACAAACAGTGTTTCAAAAAGTTCTAGGTGCATCGAGATGCCAAGGTCATCTAGAGCCTAAGCGCCGAGGCACGAGGCGAGGCGCAAGTTATAGAAGTTAAGCAAAATATTAATGTAACACAATTTTTAACGTAAGCAAATATTTAATACCTATATTATTAATTTTTTTAATAAGAACAGAAGAAGAAAAAAAATAATTAATTTTTTAATATATATATTATTTTATTATATTTTTTAAATAATGTGTTTCAATTAATTTTTTTATTTTATTTTACATACATGTGTTTATTTTTTTTATTACTGTGTAAGTATATATTATATTTTATATATTATTTATAAGCATATTATATAATAGGTATTATATAATAATATATATATATATATATGAATCAAGAAGATAAAGGGAGAGAGACAAAAGCGCGCGCGCGCGCGCGCGCGAGAGAGAGAGAGAGAGAGAGAGAGAGAGAGAGAGATCGCGATCACAAGAGAGAAGGTGAGAGAGAAAGCGATCGTGAGTGACCCAGAAGAGAAGAATGAAGCAAAAAAGAAGAAAAAAAGAAAAAAAAAATAGAACAAAGACAGAGAATAGAGAGAGAAGAGAAGAGAAGAGAAGAACAATCGGACCAGAAGGGAAGATTGAAGGGGAAAAAAAAGAACAAAGTAGAACAGAGGCAGAGAAGAGAACCAGAGAAGAGAGAGAAGAGAAAAGAACCTGCATATATTGGCGTGTCGTGTAATCTTCGCGACGTCGCGTCTTCTTCTTCTTCTTCACTAGGGCTTTTTTTAATGTTTTTTTTCTCTCTTGACCCATGTTTGGATCATTTTATAATGTAAATGAGATGCCATCCCATGTAGGTATCTACACAGAAAACAGATGGGCTGTTGGAGTGGAAAAAATGCAAAACGCATAAAGCGCATGCCTCGAGCTTCATCATAAAGCGGGCGCCTCATCGCCTCATCTACGCCTCTTCTATGTCGCCTCACATGGCCATACATGAGGCATAGAGCTGCGCCTCGCCTCGCCTCGTCTTGCTTAGGCGCGTGCCTTGGCACACTTTTTAAAACATTGGTCACAAGTATTGTATATACACTTCATGTTTATATCTTTGTTAAGATTCATAAATTGTGTTAGATTGTTTCTACTGGGCTTTGGCTCATCCTACTTGGGAAAAATTATTTTCAAGTGCTGGCGATATGCCTCCACCAAGGACTTAGCTCGTAAGGGCTGTGGAGCTGGAGCTCACTTTTGTTCATTTTGTATTTACTTTCCTTTCAAGCCTAGGGCTTTATGTGTATTGAGCTTCTAACTCATTTTGTTGTAACCAAGCAAAGTCTTGGAAAGATGTAAGCCTTTAGGGTATATAAATACCTGTTTAGCTTTCATTCTTTATTACCACTTGTAATGCATGCTGTAGATTTAGGATGAACTGTTTATGAATGTACACTGCATGTGTCACCTTTTGTATATCAATTCCAATTAATGAAAGCTTCTTATTCCACATATATCACTCGTATTAGTTATTTGGAGTTGTATTGTGTAATTATTTTGGGGGCGTAACAATTGCAATTTCAAACAAAATGGAATGAAGAATCATATGATTATGTGTATAACCATTATATACAATTGTATCACACTAGCATGTTAAAACAATTATGCAAAACCTTAATCATGCAAATTAAGAATTATTGTTGGACTAAATCAACAAAAAATGTTAAGAACTTTGTCAAAGGGTGAAGCAACATATCATAATCACAAGAGTAATTTCACAATTTTTTAAATTATTAAATAAAAAAAAAAACAAAAATTGTTTACCCAGTCCAATATGATGGAAGGGATGGCCTTGTCATGGTCAAGCACTGAATGTAGCACATCAATAAAAATAAACAAAAAGTTTATTAAAGCATTCACTTTGTTAATAGTTATCATACCTGTGTTTTGCTAATTCTTGCAGAACCAACTAACTCTGTCAAAACACCAAAGGGTATTCCATCACATAAGACCTCATCTAATCCTTTCAGACGTGTGAGGAGATGGCCAGAGAAGTATTCATTTTGGGTGCACTACTCCAGTAATGATAGTGGCTACACACACAAGTCAAACAAAAAGAAATGACGTAATTACCCCACTCTTTGGCCCCAGGAAGCAAAGTGTTCCCCCCCCTCTAATAATTACTAACATATTACACTTACAGTTTGCAATTTCACTGACTTGTGCAACTGCAGTTGTAACTTCTGCAAACCCCACATCTAACAACTCTATCAACTCAAATTCAGTTAACGACAACACATCTTGGAAGGAAAATTTTTGAATAGTCAACCTCTCTGAAACCATTAAGAGAAGTACATTTAATTTTTAATATTAACACATTGGGTGAAAAGTGTCTTGTTCATTGAGAACCCAGAAAATTAGTGAAACAGTTCAATACATTTGACAAATCAAATCCAATGGTTGATGATGTATTCAAATAATAGGAAACACAAGTTTCCAGAGACCAAATTTAGAGATGAGTTTCAATTTAGGCAATGGAGGCTCCAAATTTGTGTAAAGGAAATGACTGTAGTATTTTACTGTCTACTTAACACAACCAAGGAACTTAAGCCTTTAACATCAAGGTTGATAGACTAGTTGGGTACCACCTACTCTGCAAGGCTACTGGTATAAACAGAATAATTTTGTGATTATTCAATTCATCATTTCTCAAACATCCTATGAAGCATGCATATGGATATGGGATAGATAATAGGGACACGACACGAATATTGCGATATGACAAAATCTAAAAAATATGAAACCAATATGACCATAATACGTTGAAAAAAATTTATAATCTTTAGTATTATATTATTTATGAGCTCAAAGAATAGTGAGAAACCATTATTTAGGAATTAGATATTAGTTTAAGAGTCAAGCCAATAGTCAGTTTACTTTTTTCAATGGATATGTTAGTTTGATAATTTTTTTAAAAAGTAGAGTACTATTTTCTTCTTCGGTAAGAAATAAGAAAATTGTGAAAAACAATTATTGTCTCTATTCTAACAATTATATTCTAATAATATACAAAAACTATTAAATTTTAATTTCATAATAGTTTGGACACGTGATCTAGAGTGTCCGAAAAGTATCCAATATTTCTCAAAATTAACATCAAGTGTCGGATACGTTTAGAAAGTATCATCTACGTAATCTCCGAGTATCAATACTAGTACAATACAAATACAACTCTGTTAGGTTTTTATTCTTGGCAATCCCATTTGACAAAACTCTTTTCAGTTGTACTTGTTTTCGCACTTTTATTTCAGTGAGGCTATGAGTTTATTAAATGCGAATCCAACCTGAATGGTGCCTTGCAGAGAAGTTTTGTGATGTTAATTCTTTCAAGATTGTCACTTCGCTGATTATGACGGGGATCGAGCTGCCCGGTTAGCTCGTGGGGGTCCAAGGGGCAGCGTTCCTTGGCGGGTTCGGGGCAGCGCCACGGTGGGGTCGAGGGGCAGCGCTCTTGAAGCAAAATGCAAAAATGCATTCCAAGTTGCCTGTCCGCTCGAGTGGAGAATGTTGAGTTTCAGAAGTTTATTCACCTGCAAAAATACTAGATGTTGTTTTTTCTCGCTCGAGCGAAACTTTTCGCGCTCGAGCGTAGGTTCGCTCGAGCGGCCAATTTGACGCTCGAGCGGAGATCACGGGACAGTTTTCTATAAATACGCGTTTCAGTCCAAATCTAGAAAAAGTCCTCCAGATTTTCTTTTTGGGTTCTAGGGTTTATATCTAAGGCTATTTTGCTAGTTTTCTTTGATGTTTCATTGAGTATTCAACTCATGGTTTAAGAAGCATACATCAAAGGTTTGTTTGTTTATTCTACACAAAAGAGAGAGTTGTTCTTCAGTAGATTCTGGGGAATTCGAGCCTAAAGCTTTGGTGGATTCTAGAGTGGCTCATCGTCAAGACAATTCCGATGTGAAGACGGGGTTGGAAGAGGCACATAGGGGTTGGTTCAATTTGGGCGTGGATTCGCTAGATAATTGAGAGTATACCTGTATAATTCATTTATATCTTCTTAGTGGATTGTTTTGTGTTTGTTGCCCGTGGTTTTTTTTATCACAATTGGAGGTGCTCAAATTGTGGTTTTTTCACATAAAATCGTTGTGTCGATTTGTCTTGATTGTTTGATTGGGATTGTTATATACTGCTTAAAATTGATAAATAATCATAAATCAACATCTAAGGGATTTCTAGATTTTTCAATTGGTATCAGAGCGGGTCGCTCTTTTGTTTTTTAAAACTTTTGAGCGAGATCTTGTTTGATTTGTGATAATGGATTCAATACGTGAGGGAAATTCTCTGGTTCGACCACCCCTACTTGACGGATCCAATTATTCTTTTTGGAAAGCTCGGATGAGATCGTTTTTGAAATCTATTGATGAAAAAGTTTGGTATTCTGTCATGTATGGGTGGATCGAACCAACAATTACCGTTGATGGAGTAACTTTCCCCATACCAATTGATAAGTGGGACACAAATGATTATCAAAATAGTAGCTGGAATAGTAAAGCTATCAATTCTCTCTTTTGCACTGTCACACCTGAAGAGTTTAGTCGTATTTGCAATTGTGAAGTCACAAAAGAGGCTTGGGATATCTTACAAACTATTCATGAGGGCGCTTCTTTTGTTAAACGCTTAAAACTTCAAAGGCTCACGTCTAGTTTCAAAAACCTTTCAATGAAAGATAGTGAGACCTTTGATGAATTTTATGCGAAGTTGAGTGACATTGTAAATTCCAGCTTCAATTTAGGTGAAAAAATACCAGAATCCAAAGTTGTGGGAAAAAGTTTGAGATCCTTGCCCAATCAGTTCCAACCAAAAGTTACGGCTATTAAGGAGGCTCAAGATGTTGACAACCTCAAGCTGGATTACGTGGTTGGAAATCTCCAAACTTATGAGGTAAATAGGAATTTCAAAAAGAAACAAAAAGATGCTATTGATTTTAGTAGTGCTCATAGAGTTGGAGAGGATTCTGCTGAGGATTGTGAGATAGATTCCAAGATTACGACTGCTTTTGTTAAACAATTTCAAAACATTTTTTTCAAAAAGAATCATAATCTTTTGGAATCTACTCATACTCATAAATCTAAAGGCAAAGATAAACTCAAAATTAATTCTATAGCCAAGAAGGAGAAAGGAAAGATACAAGGGAACTCTGAAAGAGTCCAATGCTATGAATGCCAAGGATTTGGCCACTTTGCTCAAGAATGCCCCACTCGTTTGAGGAAAAAGAAAGCCCTCGCTATCACTTGGGATGATGAATCAAAATCTGATAAAGATGAAAGTAACAACGAAGATCAAGGTGAAAAGGGACACAAACAATTCCTTGCTTTCATGGTGGCTTCCGAAACTGAAGGACGAATAGAGTATCCGAAGAGGTCGGTTGAGAATGCCACTGATGATGAATCTTCGGAGAGTGATGATGAAGAGCTTGAGCAAGCTTATAAAAAGTTGTATAAGGAGTCTCTTAACTTATCCAAATTGAATGACAAACTCACTACGAAACTCAAAGCATGTGAAAGTGAGAATGTCAAATTAAATAAAGAGATTTCCGAGGCTAGGAATGATGCCCTTAAGTTTTCTAATGATCGACAAGCTCTTTGTGCAAAACTCTTGACTTGTGAGACAGAGAAGAATGAGCTACAACAAATCTATGCTACATATGAAGAAAATATTGAAACTCTCGAGATGTCTCAAGTTGCTTTGGAAGAACTAATGATCAAGAAAGAGGAAGAGCTCAAGTGTGCTATGGCTACCATTGGTCTTTGGAACAAAGGATCAAAGACTTTGGAGGATATCATTGGGTCTCAATAAATGTGTTGTGACAAGAGTGGCATTGGTTTTGGTGATAACAAAGAGCAAAAACAGAATGCATCCATGTCTCATAATAAAAGAACTCAAGGGCAAGGGGAGCACAAGATTCAACAAGAGGAAAGACTTCTCAATCTTCCTAAAGTTGGTAAGGCCAAAGAAAATAAGGTACACCCTGTACACCCTGTGTTTATTTGTCATCATTGTGGTATGCATGGTCATATTCGCCCTTATTGTTATAAGTTGCATGGGAGAGTGTCTCATAGAGATGGAAGAAATTCCAACATCTCGTGGGGTAGGAGACACTTCATTGGTGGTAATGAGGTTAAGGGTCATATTAGACCTCGTTATTTTGATGTGCTTGAGACCAAACATGGAGCTAGTTTGCATTTTCCTAGCTCTAGGAATAGGAAGTTGGAAATCATGTCAAGACAGGTTCTCATTGAAAGGGAAGGGAACCACAACATCAAGACACCACCAAAGAACCGCCATTCCCACAATTTTGTTCATACTAAAGCAGTTTGGGTGAGAAAACTTGACTTGTGTTAATTTTTTTTTTTTTTTTGGTTTTGTTTTTAGGTTTCTGTGTGTTTTTTTTTTTCTTTTTGAGTCATTTAATGTGTGCATGTTCGTTTTCTGTCTTGCTTTGTTTAAAAAAAGAAAAAAAATAATAAAAAAAATCCAAAAAGATTTTCATAGTATGGTTTTGTAAGCATGAAATTTATTCGCCTACAAAAATACTGGATGTTATTTTTTCCCGCTCGAGCGGAACTTTCCGCGCTCGAGCATAGGTCCGCTCAAGCAACCAATCTGACGCTCGAGCGGAGATCGCGAGACAGTTTTCTATAAATACATGTTTCGGTCCAAATCTAGAAAAATGCCTCCAGATCTTCTTTTTGGGTTCTAGGGTTTATAGCTGGGGCTATTTTGCTAGTTTTCTTTAATGTTTCATTGAGTATTCAAATCAAGGTTTAAGAAGCATACATCAAAGGTTTGTTTGTTTATTCTACACAAAAGAGAGAGTTGTTCTTCAGTAGATTCTAGGGAATTCGAGCCTGAAGCTTTGGTGGATTCTGGAGTAGCTCATCGTCAAGACAATTCCGAGGTGAAGACGGGGTTGGAAGAGGCACATAAGGGTTGGTTCAATTCGGGTGTGGATTCGCTAGATAATTGAGAGTATACCTGTGTAATTCCTTTATATCTTCTTAGTGGATTGTTTTGTGGCTGTTGCCCGTGGTTTTTTTATCACAATTAGAGGTGCTCCAATTGTGGTTTTTCCACGTAAAATCGTTATATCGATTTGTCTTGATTGTTTGATTGGGATTGTTATATACTGCTTAAAATTAATACATAATCACAAATCAACATCTAGGAGATTTCTAGATTTTTCAAACTCCTTTTTAGAAATATCTCTGCTTCATACCAACCATCTCATACTTGTATATAGAAAAAACACTAACTTATGCAAATAATATACATTAATATAAGTAGAATCTTTGCACCTAGCTAGGAGGTGAGGTGTTCAAGTCGTGCTATAGGCAAGGCTCCTCTCCCAATGTTATGGCCTCCAATGGCCTGTTTGGTGCAGCTTAGGGTTAGGGTTTAGAAAATAGAAGCTAAAAGCACCCTTCTCCCAGCTTCTAGCTAGTCAGTTTTTTTTCAGCTTATTTAAGCTATTTCTACTTAATAAGTTGTAAGCAGAAGCTGTACCAAATACTCTTGCACATATACTCACAAATTAAAATAAGCTATAATCAACTTCTTTAAGCTGCAACAAACAACCCTAATATATCCCCCCAAAAAAAGTATGCATTAATAACACATTTGGCACTAGTTCTCATCTTCATATCCAACAATGAAGATAGCCAAAAAATAAAAAAATAAAAAATAAAAATCTGGTGGTTGAACAGGATTGTTTGTGTGAGAGACAATTCTGGGTAATTCTTGTTGTTTGTAGGCAATTAGGGTTTCCCAAGAAAAACCTAAAGCAATCAAACATCAATGTGGGGTTATTATTTTAATTAACAGGCCTCCTGGTAACTATGATTGAAAATCCAAAAGAGTGACTGGCTTGTACTTAAATTAAACCATTAAAAAAAAAAGAATTCATTGAATTACAAAAAATTGTATTGAGATAGGGATTGAATTCATTGAGGGGGGGGGGATTGAACAAAACGAAGCTTGGTAAGTAATTAGAGGAGGGTTAGTTACCTTGGCAGTTAACAAGTTACGAGCTGTGAAGATGTTGGTGATTGATTTGGGTAGACCCATCTCACTGAGGTCCTTGTTCACCATCTCCTTCACCCAGAGAGAGCGCTCTCTCTCTCTCTCTCTCTCTCTCTCTCTTCCCTCCCCACACTTGTTTACAGAGGAATACTAGGAGGTTGGGCTGCAAACCAAACGATTCGAGCCATGTTTAGCAAATGGATTTGAGTTAAGTTTGATGGTTAATATTAATGAAATTCGAGTTGAGTGGGTTTAATAAAGTTATTTGTAATATTATTTAAATTATTTAATATATAAATAATGTATTTATTATATAATTTAAATAAAAATAGATGAGTTGAGTTTATTCAAGTTTGTACTCGGTTTGTTTACTAAACAAATTGAGTCAAGTTGAGCTCTTAATGAGCCAAGCCGAGTTTGTTCGTGAACAGTTCAATTTATTTACAGCCTTACTAAAAACTCACCTTATCAATGGGAATGGCTCCCGTTCTTATTCTTCATATTTCATTTTTGGTTCTAGGTTCATAATAATAATAATATAAATTATTGATCTTGTATGAAAATTGTATGTATAAAAAATTAACTTCATGAGATAAAGATAAATACATAAATAAATTAGTTTTGATTTTATAAAATGAAATTTTTAAGGTTAATTCACAATTATTGTCTATTTAAAAAAATAAGATGTAATTTATTCATGTATCAATGATATTCGATGAAATTAATTTTTTGCATAACTCATTTAAATTGTTGGAATTACAAAATAAATAGTTTAAATTATCATTGTAGACCTAAAATCTAACCCAAAAAATAAAGTATGAAAGAATATTGATGAGGTAATTTTCCCGATGAGAGATGGGCTGGGCTGGTCTAAGCTTCCAACAGGTCAGCTGGCCTTGAAGTCCATGGAATGTCCCTACAAAAAGGTCCAATGGGGGAGGTGATCCCCCAGCGGACCCTCCGACGATCAAGTTAGAATAAGAGAGGTTGATTATGTAGAGGGAGAGAGAACAGGAGGAATGAAGAACTTAACCTTTTACGCATTTTGGAAGGTGCCTTATATTCTTTACTCATCATTTCTTTGTCCATTCAAGATTGTCGCGTTGGCCAAAAGTCTACCTTCTATTTTGCATCGTTCATGGTGAGTCTGTATATTCCGACGTGAAGGAGTTGTCATATTTAATGTCGTGAGGGCCTCATTAATGGCTGATGTGTGAATGCAATAACTTTGTAGGATCTTTATCTGCTTACGTGTCTATGCTTCTGTTTGGAAAATGTTCGAATGTTATTGGTTTTGGCCTGGTGTTGATTTCTCAGAGTTATTGGGCTTTGGTAGCTGGGATATGGACTGGGCCTTGATCTGTGGGCTGGGCCCTCCTGGGTGCCTATTGGTATCAAATATGGAGTGTAAGAATATAAAGGGGAGCCATCTCCCTTATTAACCCAGAATCTTCCTTGATTTATTTTATGTATAGATCTCAAATCACATAAATTTAATCTGCACTTCACAAATACCCACCAAAAAAAATCTGGGTGATTTTTTTTGGGTCTACAAAAATTTTGGATGGTTAACTTTGGTTTTAAGAGTTTTCCCATGTTTACAGTCTCTCTCTCTCTCTCTCTCTCTCTCTCTCTCTCTCTCTCTCTCTCAGTTTTTATTTATTTATTTAATTTAGAATGACAATTTTTTTTATGAGAATGACTTTCCTTCATACTCTTATCTTCTATATTTTTTTTTTAATTTTTATTTTTTAAGCTTTATTTTAGGTCCATATTGATAATTTAAACCGTTCATCTTATAATCCTAACAATTTAGATAAGTTATGTAAAAAATTAATTTCATCAGATATCATTAGATATATGAATAAATTACATATTATTTTTTTAAATGGATAGTAACTGTGTTTGAACTTAAAATTTTCATTCTATAAATTACAAGTGATTTTTTATGTATTCATTGATATCCGTTGAAATTGATTTCTTCCACAGACAATTTTCATTGTGAAATTTATAAGATGAATGGTTTATATTATTATTGTGAGCCTAGAATGGAGCAAAACAATGAAATATGGATAAATATATAGGGAGTCATACCCATTTTTTATTTATCAAATATATTTACATTTATATACAATAGGGAGAATATTAAAAAAAATGAAGAGAAAACAAATAATTACAAAATAATGAGGATACAAATAACTTATGCATCCAATTGTGCAAATAAATCATTAGTTTGAATTTGTTTTTAACATTTCACTTATTTAAAATTCTTCCTATATAATATGTATATAATATAATTTTTGATTAAATAATATTAAAATATTATGCTAAATATTTACTTTCAATCCTTCATTTATTATTTTATATTTTATATTTTTAAATTTTTATTAATTATAATTTATTATCTGTAGTATGTTATATTATTATTTTATTTTTAAAGTTCAAAAATTAATTCATTCCCACTCCCGCTCCTACCATTCTTGATTGGGCTCCAATAGACGATAAACTCACTCCACACCCACGCCCTTGCTATCCTACTTGAGATTTTTTAAAAAAAATTAGGATAAAATTCAATTTGCCTCCTTGTGGTTTAAGGCAACAACACTTGTAACACCCTAAAAAATAATACATAAAACCCATCATTCTTGACATGCATAGTCATAAGAGAATAAAGTACATTTCTATTTATCAGAGTGTTCATTACAAAAGTATTACATATTGACAACAACAGTAAATGCCCTATGGGCTTACAACTTTCTAAGCCAACACTTGGTTACAAAAAGGAGTACTAACTCATACACATTAAGCCCTTGGCTTGAAATGACATGTAATATACAAAAAAAAAAAAAGTAAACAACCAAAAAGAGCCTTCAACTCCCAGAACCTCCGAAGCTATATCCTTGGAGGTGGCATGTCACTTGAACCTGAAAATGATGTCCTATATAGGGCGAGCCAAAGCCCAGTAGAGATATACTAAACCAACTATAAGCAATGACTAAAACAATAGCATTTGATAGGTGGTTAACACTTTTAAGTCAAATTATGTCACAATACAGTTCCATGACAATCGTGTCCATGTTACATTTCTCATTCTTTTACTTATCCGAATCATTTCATAAACATGGCTCAGAACCTGACCAGACAATTAAGTACATCTCATATTAAAATTACTTCCAATATCAACAATTCGAATGAGACCAAGGCTCATATTAAAACACTTCCATTTCAAATGAGATAACAACTCAAAATGAAACACTTCCATAATTCAATAAGTACACATATTTGCTGTACTAATGGAGTTCATCCCCTATCTCCTCCCAAACAAGTTTGAGAGTCCATCTCCTATCTCCCCTTAAACCATGAAGTACATCCCCTATCTCCTCCAAAACAATATGCATATACAATTTATTCAACACTTATCATATACAATAACCAATCAATGCACGTATTTGCTGTATTAATTCAACTGTCATATTCAATGAGTTATTCAATGTGATTAGTTTCAGTTTTCCCTAATCAACATACAATGTCTACAACAATCACGACTATTCTCCACCAATAGCCCAAAGCAGTTATTTCTAAACAGATAATAAATTTATCAACAGATAAAATATCAACAATTCCATAAGTGAGTGATTAAATTATCCAACTACACCATTTAATCTCATACTTCCTCAATTTCATGAATTTCAACTTAATTCCACATTTTCCCAAAATTAATTATACAAATTAATTTATCACAACAATTAGGGCTTTTCTCCCTTTTCTCAATGTCAACCCTAAGGTTTGATTTCACCAATCTACAATACAAATTTCATTCTTTTCACAATCTTACATACACATGAGTTTTAATACTTGAAAACCCCTCTTTTATAAATTACACAATAATCCCAACAATTCCAAAAATTGCACAATATCACCAACTACTCAAAATTACCAAAATCAAAGACAAAGCTCATAAGATGGAGTAGGGTATCCCTACCTCAAAATGGAAAGCTCAAATGGAGATGATGACCAAAACCCAAAGTGCTCCAAATCCACAAATGTTCAGATTAAAACGAAGCCCAAGTCACCCTCTACCTTTCTTGCAAAGAACTTAGGGTAGGAACACACTAAAAATAGATGAAACCCTAGAGAGAAGATATATATAGAGAGAGAAGATGCAGCTGGTCTAGGGTTTTCACAAAAGTGGAGATGAAAAAGTGCAGTTTAAAATCGCTGCTGCCTACTGATATAATACAGGCTCGCTCGAGCAAAGGATTGGTCGCGCGACCAGACACAAAGAAACCTCGCTCGAGCCAACAATACATAGCTTCAGGTCTGCAACCCAGAAGTACGCTCGAGCGCAAGAATGCTCGCTTGAGCGAAAGAACCCAAAACATACACCACACTCGCTCGAGCAAAGGAAACCTCGCTCAAGCCAAGAAACACAGCTCTCAGGTTAAAATGAGACGCAGACGCACGCTCGAGCGCAAGACTTCTCGCTCAAGCCACCAGAAATAAAACTTGACTCTAGCTCGAGCGAAGGAACCCTGGCTCAAGTGAAGGAGCTAAAACAAGGAGCTCGCTCGAGCGACAAAAGTCTTGCTTGAGCGAAGAACCAAAATTCTGGGCAGCAACCACTCGCTCCCAAACACACCCAACCTGTAACAATCTTGCCCAAAACATCCTATAACTCAAATACAAAGTATTGAATGACGGAGACAAGATATAAACCACAACCGACATCCACGAAACCAAGTCCGGGTACAACAACCAAATGAGTAAGAACCGGGATCGCTATAACACTTTACCCCCTATCGTTCAAATATAGTCAGAAAGTCTCTATGTAATTTTGTGTCAAAGTGCAACCGTCAATACCATTAACTATAGATGTGAAAAGATTATAATACCCTCAAATCCTATAGTTTGTTTTTCTTTTTTCTTTTTTTTTTTTTGTTTTTTGTTGAATAAGTCATAAATTAAAAAGACAAAAGGTTACACTAATAAAAGGGGCATGCCCCAGGCCCTAATAGAAGCTATACAAAAATTGCCAACATAGCAAAAACGAAGCAATACTGCCCACTTGTTCAGTACTGCTAGCACAGCAAAAATCTGTCACCACTAAAAGACTAGACCATGTGTTCACCTGTTCATATCCGCCATGGCAATCAACACAAAAATGTCCATCTGTTCAGATTAAAAGATTTTAATATGTTCAGGAACCTCATACAGAATGTATGTTGAACATGAACATATTTTACATTCTTAACCACCAAAAACAAAAATAAATACAATACAAGAGCAATCCCTAGCACAGCCCGCAAGGGTAGGCCAAAAGAGGTCCTATCTAGATAGAAACTAGCACTAGACAAATATATACAAATGAGATTAAATTTTCTTCACACTTTAGGCGCTCCCAGCAGCCATCTGTACTTGCAGCTTCCTTCCAGCAAGGTACACCTAGCTGCCTTTGATTCCAGCAGCCCCAGTGCCCAACTTTCTTCCATTTTATGTTAATAAAACCCATCCAGTATAGGATATTACCTAAGAACACCTCAAGTGGACAAGGTTGTATTACCACATGCAGTTTTTCCAAATCACAATCACCAACACAGATAACATATATGCTCACATCACTCAACCCTCTTATTAGAAGCTCACAGCACTCGACAGGAAAAAACAAGCACACAATGTATAAGCTCCCATCACTTAACCTACACCGCATGGTTTCAACATATACCTTCATAGCCTCCTATACCTACAAAATAGATAAAGTATGGCTATATATGTAGTATGTTAGAAATAAACTATATGGGCAGTGATAGGTTTGTATTATAGATGTGCTTATATCCCTCTACCCACATTGGTTATAATTTATCTTCATTCCAGCAAACACTGAGCTACACAAGAAACAAATCATTAGAAAACACACACTCTTGCTCACTTTCACTCAATCCACATTTACTGAACTCCCATTGTCCCTCATTCTTCTAGTGCCTCCTTCCATGCCTCTCGTACATATAATTTATAATGTGTAACATTAATTCAATTAAATCACAATACTTATAAATTTTCAATTATTTATTGTAATTCTTTACTTTTTATTCTAATTTTAATTTAATTATATTTTAGATCACAATTAATCTTAAATATTTAATTATTTATTGTAATTCCTTACTTTTAATCTAATTTTATTTTAATTATATTTTATATCACAATTAATTCTAAATTCTTAATTATTTATTACTTTTTTTCAACATGTTAATTTAATTTTAATTTGAATATATTTTAGATCAATTTTTAATTTCTAATTATTTTTAATTTTTATTTAATTATATTTTAAATAAATTCTTAATTATATTTTATATTTTGGATCAATCCTTAATTATATTATATTTTATTTTATTTTAGTTAACATATTGATCTAATTTTAGGTTTGGAGAAAATTGGGATAAAATTGTCTTTTTATTGTATTAATTTCCCTTTATTTTTTTAGAAAATCAAACTACTCTAAAAAATGATGTGTGTGATACAATTTGTGTTAATTTGGATATAAAACTTAACGGGAAAATTAGTCTAAGGGCCATCTCACATTTTGAGTAATAGAAGAGATTCACAATATTATTTTATGATGTCTAAGGTCCCTCAACCCTACACCCATATATCATAAAGAAAGATGTTATGTAACGCGAGAAAGAAACAACTCAGAACTATTTTCAAAAAAGCAAATAAGACAACGACGACGAAGAAGGAGCCTCTCTTGCTCTCTCTCTATCAAATCATCATTTTCATCTTCATCATGATCACGTTATCTTCTTCAATTGTTCTTGTTGTTAGTGATTTTATATATATATATATATTTATGATTTGTATAGTTGTTGGTTGCAACAACTTGAAGGACACTGAATGAATTTGGAGGCAAAATCCCTACTTTTGGCTTAAATACGCTAGCACCAAGTTCCATACCTGCACTTGCACAGGTCGATTTTAGATTCACCTCTGTTTTTTTTTTTTTTTTTTTTTGAAATTTGGATTTGGATTTGGACTGATGATGATGATGATGATGATGATGATGATGAACGTAGAGAAAATGACAAACAAATTAGAGAAAATTTTAAGTAAATGAGACAAAATTTCTCTGGTTTGGATTGAATTTGTTTGGTTTGGACCAGAGAAATTCTTTGGTTTGAATTGAATTTTTGTTGATTCAAATATGGAGTTGATGAATGAGATGGAAAAGAATAGGCCTTTCTAGGAGGCTTGTTTGGCTTCTTGAGTATGTCATTTCTTTTTTTCTTTTTTTCCTTTGTAGAATATGCTTTGATGCATGAATGTAATTGTTATCTGTCCTTGAAGTTAGTGAACCACAAATGTCTGGAGAAAAGTTTAGAAACAAACTGCCCCATCTGTTGCGAGTTCTTGTTTACATCAAGTGCAACAGTTAGGGGTCTACCTTGTGGCCATTACATGCATTTAGCTTGTTTTCAGGCATATGCTTGCAGAAACTACATTTGCCCAATATGTAGCAAATCTATGGGAGATATGGTGGTTTACTTTGGTATGCTTGATGCTTTGTTGGCTACTGAGGAGCTTCTAGAGGAATACAGGGATTGTCTTCAGGATATACTCTGCAATGACTGTGAACAGAAGGGCGCAGCATGCTTCCACTAGTTATATTACAAGTGTGGCTTATGTGGATTGTACAACAGCCAACCCATTTTCTCTAGAGAGAATTTCTATCCAGAGAAATTCTCTGAGATGTCCAGAGAAATTCTCATTGGAGAGTGGATCAATGTTGAGGGACCTTAGACATTATGAAAATATTGGGTATCCTTTATGTTATAAAATCTTAATACTAGGGATCTTAAAAAAAAAAATCTCCAAACTTAGCAATGACACTTTAGTCAAAAATCATATGGAGATTTTTTATTATATTTGAATTATATAAGCTAAAGTACTCTGACCCCAAATTACGGGGAGTAAATTATATGCAATACCTTATATTACTCTGTTAGTCTTTTAAGAAGTACCACTTCGCTTGGTTGTATGGCTGTTTTTATTTTTATTTTTAATTAATTAATTTATTTTTTAAGTCACTAAAAAATGTTTGACAATTAGTTAAAAATAGTGACAACTCGTGCTATACACAGACTGTATAATTTAATTAATTTATTATAGATGTCTTGTATTATAAAATAATTTTTTTTTATAAATTTAAAATATAATATGGAGATGTAACTAACAAATATTTTGAATATTGTAATTATACCATATATAAGTTCATCAAGTCATTTTTTCACAAATTTGTCATTTGAAACATTGATTATAAGGCGAATTTCACTAACGGTTCCTATAGTTTCGGACTTGTGTCATTTTAATCCTTGATTTTTTAATTGTCATAAATTTGACATTGAATTTTGAATCTCATTTCAAATAAAGACAATTGAAGACATTGTTGCTCAATTTCAAGGGCAAATTCAACAATTTGATAAAATATAAATTAGTTTGACAAAAATAAATGTCAAATTTTTTTTTAAAATTTTTAAAAATTATATCTACTCACCAAAGAAAAAATCATATAAAAATGATAAATCTTTTACATTTTATTTTATTTTTTTTTTCAAATTAATTTTTAGAGTGTGTTTGGATGATGATTATGTAATGGTTGGTTGTTTTTATTGATATTTTTGGATGGTTATCATGTAATAGATGGTTGTATTTGTTATTAACAGATATTTTTTAATGGTTATAATTTAATGGATGGTTATTACGCTTTTAATGTACAATCGATATATTTAATATATGAAATATTTCTAGTTTTGAATTTTTTGATTTAATGGATTTATTTAATAATGACCTCAAAATTGTTGCCATGTTTAACTTTTGAAAAAAAAAATCTAATTTAACAAAAATAAATATAAAAAAAAATTATTTGAAAAATTTGTTTCTACCCTCCCAAAAGATAAAATTATATAAAAGTGATGTTTTTTAAATTTTTTTCACCAATTTAATTTTTAGTTTCTTAGAAAAAATTTCTAAAAATAGATCTTGAAAACCAAATCAAATAGAATTTTATAACCAAAAAAATTCAAACATTATTCATTAGAAAAAAAAGGCCATTATATTTCAAACAACATATAAGTTAACCAATACAAAATAAGTTGTATGATAACTTTCCCTTCAAATAGAGCACCAATATCTTCAATTGTCTTTATTTGGAAGGTGATTCAAAATTCATGGCCAACTGTATCACAATTGAAAGATCAGGAATCAGAGTAGCACAAGTTTTAAACTATAGGGACTATTAGTGTAATTCGCTTTTGATTATAAAATTGTCTTAATCCAAGTGGGTCAGTTACCAACATGAACAACTTATATGTTATGAAATTTTGCACTCAATTTCAATGTACATAATATGATAGGTATAACATGTTTATAAATTTATACAAAAGTGAATAAAAAAGATTAAATACATGCAATGACAATTAATTTTTTTTCTTCTTCTTTCTTTCATCTAAATTGTGTGCTTCATTTGGTATATAATGAAATAATTTTTTTTATAATTATTGTGAAATAAATTAGAAGTTAACAATTCTACGACTTTTGCAGTGGGATAGCTATTGTGGTAACGCTGTTTTCTTGTACCATGTTTCGTCCCTCATTTTCTGTCTTTCTTTTTTGTTGATTCCTGGCATAAAAACGAAAAGAGGTTTGACGAGGCAATTTGTAGTGGTAAACAGTGAACTCACACCAGCCGTATAAGACCTCCCTATTAGTTAAAAACCCCGATGTGAATGGTGTAAGTGGTGTGACTGGGGGCACTGTATTAATACTACCAGTGCCCTCCATTCCGCTGATCTGGGCTGTCCATTGTTGTACTTTTGGACACGTGTATAGATGGGGTTAAAAAGAAGTCATATCCGGGCCCAGGTGTGAGTGGTGTGAGTAATTTTAATTCCTTTGCTGGATAGTGCCATACACGTGTCGCGTTTCTGGTGGTTTGTGTGGTTGTAAAGTAAATATATTTTTAGAATGATTGATATAAAGCAAAGGCGGGAAAAATAATTATGCTTTTGAATTATTTGGAATAGGGAATCTTCATCCTTATACGTGGGCTAGTTTTGCTATTTATTTGGTACCAGAAAACATTTGATGGGAGAGAGGAATATGCTTTTATAGTGGGATAGCTATTGTGGTGACGTTGTTTTCTGGTACCTTGTTTCGTCCCTCATTTTCTGTCTTTCTTTTTTGTTGATTGTATTAGTATACAATGTTGTACTCTTTAGAAGAGTATCCGAGACTTACGGACAGTTCACTCAAATGTGTGTATATCGTTTTTTGATGTGGCAAATAGGACTTTGGGAAGAGAGCTGTTGGCCAACTCCGACGAAGTTTGTTCTAGTGTACGAGGAACAAAGGGAAAAAATATCAAAGTTAAGGTGTCTGAACGAAAGGGTTAGCAGAGGTAAGAGAATCTACAGAATTTGTAGGATAAAAGATTTGGAGTGTTTTATCAAAAATAGAAAGAGTAGTAAGCAGCCAGTATCAGACTCCCTTTGCGTACTAGAGGTCAAGGACACCGGTGGCCAGCGGATACCGTGGTCATGCACCGTTTAAGCCGAAGTATGAACGTAGACGGTACGTTCAAAATATTCACTGATATATTAAAAAGACTAAGAGGGGAAGTAAGGAAGTTGTAACTGTACGATGAACAATTAGGTGACGTTAAATTTGATAATAAAGGTGTGACAAGATTGCTTAATGGTATTGAGCTGGGTAATAAAAGATATGACCGTTAATCAGACAAGATCGTGGTTAAGGATATAAAATTAATTAGGAATGTTCAATTGAGACAAGATGCTAAAGGCGAAGCTGTGGTCCACCACGTATTGTTTTTCGTCATAAGTGATAATAGTCCGTCAAATTCCGTCCCCACACCTGACAAGGTATTTATTGGAGTTAGCGAGGGTAATCTTGAGGCCTAGATTGTTGATCTTGACCAGTCCGACAAGTTTCTGATACTAAAGAAAATGAGATTCAAGCTCATTGGTGGCGAAGACAAAAAGTACGCTTGTCACAGAATAGAAGTTGTGGACTGATTCTTCTCAGTTGATGTTTGGAGGAACTACAAAGATACGTTGTTGGAAAATGTTGGAAGTATTCAGAAGGGTGCCATATATTTAGTGGCTGCTACTGTTAGTGGAAAAAAAAATATAAAATTACGTTAAGAAGTCAAATGTACTTTAAAACTGTTTAGAATTTTAATTTTATGTATTTTTATATTGTTTCGGTGAATGGAGGTGGAAGATATAAAAATTGATGCTGTTGAAGGTGTTTCAGCAAGTGATTTCAGTTGTATTGAACTTGCTTTGTCTAATTTATTTTCTTAGTTGAGGTTGAGATACAAACAAAAAAGTATTAAGATTTATAAAATATTGATAAAATATTCCCCCTTTGTACACCTAATGTCAGTGAGTTGATCAGAGTAAATGTATATGATAGGAGGTTAGATGGTAATGACAGTCTGTAGGTGTATTTTATTTTCCTTATGAATTGTCAATGCGAGTTAGTGTATTATGAGAATGGTTATTATTCAATTGACGACAAATAGATGCCATGGATAGTAAATAAAAAAATGAGATTCCCAACCAAATAAAAAAAAACAGTTAAGGAAAGGTCCAAATAAAAAAAATGAGTCAATCAAATAATAAAGGTCGAAAGTTAGGTTCAATAACCTACCAACTTGATGCAAGTGTAACCCAATAATATATAAATTAATGGCTCAACTATAGTGTGAACAAATCCATGACATTTTTGGAACTTAAATGTTCAAATATCAAACAAATAAGTTGAATATATTTATATTCTTTAATTCCCCCGCCCCCCTCCCTCAATAGGTATACATTTATAGGTTGCAAAACCCCAACATAAACAATCAAAAAATAAAAATAAAATAACAAAATAAACTTGAATGCTACTACAAATAATTTTAAAATGTTAAGAGGCTCCTTTAAAAACAACAATAAAAAATGCCTCCACTATATATATACATATGCACATAGCAAGAAAATAAAATTCATAAAACTCTAAAATTTTATAACGCTCTAATCAAAAAATAAAAATAACATAAAAATAAAGTTGAATATTACTACAAATAATGTAAAAATGTTCAGAGGCCCCTTTAAAGACAACAATAAAAAAAATGCCTCCACCACATATATACATAGACACACAGTGAAAATAAAATTCATCAAACTCTAATCCTACAATTGCCTAACCGATTATGGTGTTATTGATGCTCGAATGTAACTTGAACTTGAAAGGCAAAGTTTGAACGAAACTTTACACCTAGTATGAGAACACTAAAAAAATCGATGGTATGTTAGAATATATAGCTAAAATGCAAAATATTTGAAAAATAAGATAGAAATGAAATTGGTGATAATGAAGTTGAAGATAATTATCATATTAAAGACAAAATTTAAAAAAAAAAAAAAAGGATCATTTGAAAAATATGATACAGATGAAGTCGAAGATAATGATAAGATTGGAGATAATGATAAAAAATAAAAAGAAAATTAAAAAAAAAAGATATTGGAGATAAATGAAGATATTGGAGAAGATTAAGTAAAATAAAAATGAGATGTCCAGGAAATTATCCGACAACAATGTTTGAAACTATTGATTAGTCGATGAATTAGCGATTGGCTAGACTAGATCTTCTTCCCTGAGATACCAACAAAGCAAGTTCTTTGGCGATCAAGCAATTATTTTCCTCAATTTCTACTTTCTACTTTTAGAGGTTAATACTCTCACAGATTTGGGGCTTTTTGCATCACAAGGAAATGGAGAGGGGAGCTCAACATGGGTATGGAGGATGGCAACCAGTGGTCTGTCGACATGGAGGTAGGGGAGTGTGGAGCAGAAGGGAGGAAGTGACTATTCACTCTGTTTTTGTGGATAATATCCCCGAATCCATGGGATCCAGCGGGTTGCATAAGCTATTCTGCAACTATGGTGTAGTCACGGATACATTTATCCCTCATAAGCGCCGAAAGCTAACGCGATCTCGCTTTGGCTTTGTTAGGTATAACTGTCAGACAATCGCTATGGCGATCCAAAAAGCAAATGGGTTGTGGTGTGGTATGTGCATTGCGAGTCAAAATGGCGAGTTTGGGAAAGATGGAGGCCAAACCCGAGAATGGACCATGCGCCACCGATCGGGAAGAAAGTAGAGGGCAAACACCGTTCATGGCTGGATTTAGGGAATCAAATCATTCATGGAGGTTGTGAGTAGCGAGGCGGAATCTTGACAAGCAAAACCATTAAAGTTCTGAGGCGGTAATGGGTGGCTTTATGAAAGTCTTAGTAGTGCGACTTAAACCCTTAGCTTCCATAGATGATTTTAGGGAGGAAATGAATAGGAGAGGTGGGGATATCATAGTGCGCCTTGGTGGTGGAGAGATATTGTTCTTTCATTTCAATCAACAGAGCTATGAAGGAACAACTTGTGTCTATGAAGGAGTGGGTATGTATGGTGTGTGAATCAGTTTTGGCATGGCAACAAGGGATGGCTTTTGCTCAGGAAAGGAGTGTATGGCTTAGTTGTTATGGAGTCCCATTGAATTTGTGGAACAACAATACATTCACTAGTATTGGGAAGGTCTGGGGTGTAGTGATCGGCTTGGATGATGATACCAAGAGGGTCATTGTCTTTTCGGTGGGAAAGTGAGGATAGCTACTAGCTGTATGGAGGCCATTAACCAAACCATCCAGTTAGAGTGTAAAGGTGTAATCTACCAAGTTAGGGTATGTGAAGAACAAATCATTGTTTTACATGTTGTGCAGGAGCAGTGTGCTTGCAACTCAAAGGAACAGAACACTGGTGACAGTTACTCTTCACAGGGGGTTGAAAAGATTCAGTGTACAGACAAAGGCAGTAGGCAGGAGGTTGATGCTGCTAGTGTTGGTGAGGCCGTGGATGATGGAAGTGCGGCGGTGGGCGTGGGAAAAGGGGCTCTACCTGATAGTGACGTTAACATGGAGAGGGAGGACCGGTTGGGGGATGTCTCTGTGGTGGCAGAAACAGATATGCTGATGGCAGTGTCAGAGGCTGAAGGTGCATGCGAGGGTGCATCTGCACAGGTGGGGACGAGTTCCAAGTTTATCAATGAGGGTGATAGGCAGAGTTTAGATGGGGAAATCTGTACACCTGGGTTTATCAGAAGTTTGAGTGGCTCAGCAAGGAATAGGCTTGGAATTCAAATTGAAGTGGATCTGGATAAGGCCCATTTAAATTTTGATGGGTTGAATCAAGGAGAGGTAGGGCTGGCCCGCCCGAGTAGTAGTGGGTCATCTTCGTCTAAGGCATCTCTAGGTCAAGTGGTGGGCTTTCTTAATCAAATGGGCCAAAGGGGGGGTCAAGATATCAGCCCAGGCCAAGCAAGAAAGGCTATTTTGCAGGAGAAAGGGCAGGCAAGCAGAGGAAAACACCTGAAGAAGAAGAAGCAGAAGGGGCAGTCTGTGACTAACAAGAGATTGTGGGCATCATCACTAAATTTGAGAAAGGGGGCTGTTTTCAGGTCAGCTGTAGCTACCATATCATTATCAATGGCTAGTGGATCCAGTAGAGGTAGGAGAATGCTGTCAGAGGCTAAAGCTTCACTCCAAATTGGCAAAGTTCTTGGTCTGGACTGTGAAGGTAAGGAACAGGAGGTTATTAGTAAATTGAATGCACTTGAAGCCAAGGATAAAGAGAAAGTAAGGCAGAGGGAGGGAGATGCTATCTAGACTAACATATCCAGGTGAGCAAGTGTGTTTTAGTATGGTAATGAAGATACAATCATGGAATGCGAGAGGGTTAGGCAGACCAGAGAAAAGACGGAAGTTAAAGAAAAGCATTGCGGATAGAAAAGTGGACATTATTCTTCTTCAAGAAACTAAGATCTCTGCACTTAATTTTGATTTGGTAAAATCTCTGTGGCCTGGGGATCACATGGAGTTTATGGCAGTTGATGCAGTTGGAAGAGATGGCGGCTTGCTGTGCATCTGGAAACCTGAGGTGTTCCAGCTGCAAGATTGTTGCTGTAATCGTAATTTCATCCTGCTGGCAGGTACACTGTTTTTTAGCTTCAATTGTGTTATTATTAATGTTTATGGTCCTAATGAGGTGGGGCTTCGAAAAGAGTTGTGGAATCTTTTAGTTCGATTGAAATCCAACTTTCTGGGACCATGGTGCTTGGGGGGTGATTTTAATGAAATAAAGATTATCTCATAAACAAGTTGGGTGTTTTAGAAGGGATAGAGGGATGAAAGATTTCAATGACATGATTGAACAACTTGAGCTGGTCGATATGCCTATGCTTGGGAGGAAGTTTACTTGGTGTAATTCCCAGGATAGGGCGAAATGGAGTAGATTGGACAGATTCTTACTCAATCATGAGTGGGTACATAATTTTAACTTTAAACTTTGGGGCCTACCTAGATTGTTATCTGATCACAGTCCTATTATTTTAATGGAGGATGATAGGGATTGGGGACCTAAACCTTTTAGGTTCCTCAATGCTTGGTTACTTCATCCTAAGTTCCTATCTTTTGTACAACACAGTTGGTCTGGGCTTGTAGTAGAGGGTTGGGCAGGGTTTAAATGCTTCATGAAATTTAAAGCCCTGAAGCAAGCCTTAAAACAGTGGAATGTGGAGGTATTTGGGAAGGTGGAAAATAAGCTTAAGTGTGTAGAAGAAGAAGCTCATGCCCTTGATTTGCTTGCTGAGGATAGACCTTTGCTACCCACAGAAATACTTAGAAGAAAAGAAGTGAGAGGTGATGTTTGGAGGCTTAGTAAAATGTTGGAATGGATTTGGTTGCAGAAATCTAGAGTGAATTGGGCACTTAAAGGGGATAAAAATACAAGATATTTTCACATCATGGCTTGTAGCAGGAATAGTAGGAATTCTTTGTGCTCCATTGTTGTGAATGGTACAATGTTGGAGGACCCTATGGAAATTAAAGCTGAGGTGAAGGCCCACTTTCTAAAGCATTTTTCTGAGGATTGGAAGGTCAGACCGAAATTATTTGGGCACTTCAAGACCATTGGAGGACCACAAGTTGTTGAACAGTTGGAGGCTGAGTTTACTGAAGAGGAAATTAGTTCTGTAATCAAGACTTGTGATGGGAATAAGACACCTGGACCAGATGGATTCAACATGGCTTTTTTCAAGAAATGTTGGAAAATTGTGAAATCTAATGCGATACATTTTATGAGGGAATTTCATCAAAATGCAAGTCTGGTGGGTCGGATCAATAGCTCTTTCATTGCTTTAATTCCTAAAAATGAAAGTCCCTCTAGTTTGGAAGAGTATAGGCCTATTAGTCTAATTGGTTCTATGTATAAAAGTCTAGCAAAGGTGTTATCAAATAGGATGAAACAGGTGATGCCCAAGATTATTAGTGAGGTTCAGTCAGCTTTTTTGGGTGGCCGGAACATTATGGATGGGATTCTTATAGCTAATGAGATTGTTGATGGATGGAAAAGATCCAATAAGAAAGGTTTGGTTCTCAAGTTGGATTTTGAAAAGGCTTATGACTCAATCAATTGGGAGTTTCTCTTCAATATGCTCTCAAACTTTGGCTTCGGATCTAGATGGGTGAGTTGGATGAAAGCTTGTGTATCCTCTACTAAGATTTCTATTTTGGTTAATGGGTCACCAACGCCTGAATTTTGCCCACAAAGGGGCCTTCGTCAAGGTGATCCATTGTCACCGTTTTTGTTCAACATTGTAGCAGAGGGTCTCAATATACTACTGAGCAGGGCAAAAGAGTTAAACTTAATCAATGGGGTAGAGGTGGGGTCCAACAGCTTAAGAGTAACTCATTTGCAATTTGCAGATGACACTATTTTGTTTTGTGAAGCTAAGAAGGAGGAAGTTTGTAATATCAAAAGAATTTTAAGATGCTTTGAGATGGCTTCGGGGCTGAAAATAAATTACCACAAGAGTGTCATTTGTGGTGTTGGGGTTGATGATGGACTATTGCAAGAGTTTGCCTTTAATCTTAACTGCCTCTATCAAAAGCTACCTATAATGTATTTAGGCCTGCCATTGGGGGTCAACCCAAGTAGGAGAAGTACTTGGAAACCTGTTCTTGTCAAACTTAAGTAGAAATTGGCTAATTGGAAGAGAAGACTACTTTCTTTTGCCGGGAGGTTAACTCTAATCAAGTCAGTTTTGTCCAATTTACCAGTTTACTATTTATCATTGTTCAAGATTCCTGTTGGGGTGGCTAAGGAGATTGAGAAAATACAATCGGCTTTCTTGTAGGGTGGATCAGACCTCAGACGAAAAGTGCATTTAGTCTGATGGGAGGTGATTGCAAAGAATAAGAATCTAGGTGGTTTGGGGTTGAGGAGGATTAGAACATTCAATGACTGCTTGTTGTTGAAATGGTGGTGGAGGTTTGGAGCTGAGAATCACACACTCTGGAAAGAAGTGATATGCGCAAAATATAATGTTCAATATGGGAAATGGTTGCCAACTTTGGTAGGTAGAGGTTCTAAGATCTGGACTGATATAATTAATGTAGCTTTGTTGAATCCAGACTTGCATAATTTCTATATTCATAATTCTCAGATAGCTTTGGGAGATGGGAGTAGAGTTCACTTCTGGTTGGACAAGTGGATTGGTAACATGTGTTTAAAGGAGGAATTCCCTAGACTCTTCTCTCTATCTAAGAATAAGCATGGGGTGGTAAGGGTGTTTTTTGAGAACAGGGGTGTAGCTGATGATTGGAACCTTGAGTTTAGAAGAACTTTGTTGGCTTGGGAGGAGGAGGAAGTACGTAGATTAGCTTGTTTGCTCAGAAGTGCACCAGATCTTTGCAGTGAAAAATCAGATGTATTGAAATGGGCAGCAGAGTCATCTGGACTGTTTAGTTTAGCATCAGCATATAAATGGAGTGAATCCCTTCTTGGTCCGGTTATGGCAATGGCAGGATCTATATGGAATAATTTTGCTCCTCCTAAAGAAATTTTTTTTGGATGGTTGGCATGGCTGGGTAAGGTCAAAACTTCTTGGTTTCTTCACAGAATTGGTATGCTTGATGGGGATGTCAATCTTGAATGTGTGTTTTGCCATTATGATGTTGAAACTGTGGAGCATATTCTCCTTGTATGTCCTTTTGTTTGGAGACTTTGGTCAAACATTGTGCGATGGTGGGGTCTTCAATGGGTCATGCCAGGTTCTGTAGATGGACTGCTACATGTAACACGCCCGTGAGGGGACCCTGCGGGTTACAGTTCGGACTCGATTCGTGTCGGTTCTTAATCTTGAACCAAAGAGTCCAAATCCGGCAAATCGTTTGAGAAAAACAGATTTTTGAAAAGTAGTGCCAAACATGGACTGCTTTGCCAGATTACAGAGTCGCCACCTAAATATTTAAAATGGGAAATTTAGGAAACCCTGACTCGGTGCCGAAGGCCACATGTCCGTCATCACCAAAGTGGTCTTGGCTCGGGAGCTTGGGTACGATCGGGGAAGGTCAGCTATGAGCATCCCCTTTCGCCCGGTCCGAAGACCGGCCTCTACTAACCGTGATATCCATTTTTGAAAACATTACATGCTCTTGTTCCAATTATTAACCTAGAATTACTATGTTATGCGCGCAGCAAACAAGTATAGACTAGATTGCCTAATTTGGAAATAAACATTGCATATCCGTTCGTTTTGAAAGCGTTTCGGAATTTGCTACTCGCAAGTAGGCTAAAACACGGATTTCAATGAGTTTTCCAACTCAAGCAACCCAACCTCCACCCACAGGCATTCAAACAGTTATCTCATATAAGCACTTAGCCGCATGATTAGCATACTGTCATGGCAACATTCACACGCATGTGATATGCTAAAGCATAAATACTTACATCGTACTCCGTGCCAAAACAATAAACTAGTTAGCAAACATGCATGTCCTAGTTCATGTTAAGTGACTAATGCATCGCATACAGAATGTGACTAGGATAGGCTCGGCTAACCCTAAACATGGCATGTGAAATGCACTTTATTCGATGCACGTATTCAATTTGGAATTAAAAAAACAATGCAGTTTGTATGATGTACCGAGCCCGGTGCATGTAAACAAATGCATGGATGCACGCATGCATTGCATAAGGAATGCTAAAATAAACGTGCCCTAATCTACCATCATAAGCAGGTAAATAAAAGGAAAGAAAGAAGTGGGGGTTGGAAGACATACACACACCCACTCACACTTATTACAAATACGCCCTCACTCGGAGGGACCAAATAAATAATACAAATAATTAACTGCGCAAGCTAATTAAACATTACAGATTAATTAAATTAACAAAATAATTAATCTAAGAAAGACAGTAAACCACCTCGGGGCGAGGGCTCAATGCACGCGTGCTCGGATTCCGCTCGGAATTGCACTGCCATGCTTAGACTGCCTCTGTTTTCTCTGCTTTGCACCTCAGAAGACTGCCAAAGTCTCAGAACCACTTCTCAAGGCATTGGGGGATATCACCGGCTGAGGGGAAACACCACCGGCCGAAGTATGTGGTCACCGGCACAAAATTCATCCATCGGCTATCTATAGACTGCCGGTCGGCACTAAACACTGCCGGCCGGCACTGAATGTCTGCAGAACCTGCAACTCACAGCAACAGAGGGCAACAACTTGCATGGAAATGCAATTCAAGCAATTTATGCATCAAACACATTCCTTATCATGTTAATGACTCAAAGGAGGATGTGCCTCGATTCTCGGACCACCAATCACGCATTTTCATGCATGATGGCCCAAGGAACCAAGTATGCAACTTCTATTTCAAATGCATGCAAACCAAGCAAACCAAAGTCCCGATCCCTATCACCAAATCAAGGGACAAGGAATGCATGTCTATGTGTGCAATCCTAGGCATGTCAACTAGTATGCAACATGAACGATGCAATGTACTTATGCAAAGCATACAAGCAAACATGAGGTAAGCATGCAAGCAAGTAAAAGATGGTCTTAAACATGACTTAGGCAACTCCAAATAGGCCTAAAATCAGTGGCCAAAATGCTAAGAATGAGAGCTAAACACACATGCACATGTACACATGTTAAGGCACACAACTTAGGCATTAAACAAACCACTCTCAAGCACACTTGAAAGGAGATAACATAGGTGATTAGCATGCAACATGAGCTCTAAAATCATGCAAGATATGATGCTAAACCAAGCAACAAAGTAGGCTAAGCATGCAACAAGTGGCCTAAGTACTTAAGGCAAACCAATGAGGCATTGAACCACATATGGTAGCACTTAACCAATTAAAAACAGAGTTTTAACACATAAAACTAAGCCCAAAAGACCACTTAGATGGCATCTAAATGGCATGAATCCAAAAGCATGTATTATGGCCAAAACATGGAGCATTCAACACATGCTTTCAAAGCATTAAAGAGGCAACTAAGGCAAGCATACAAGCACACCAAAGGGACTGAAATGACATGCTAGATGATTCCAAACCATCAAAATGAGGTAAGCAACACATGCTACATATGCATGCTCAAAGGCTAGCAAGCCTAAAATGCAAAGGGGCTATATAATGCATGCCAAGATCAACCCAAATGACTATGGACAGAGCTAAAACATGTCAAAATAAGCATACACGCTTCATGGATCTAGGCCTAAAGCATGCTCAAACTAGGGCTAACAACCTAGGCATGTTAAGGGACCAAAGAGGCATTACAAAGCAACCATGCAAAACATGCAAGGAGTACTAAAACCAACACTTAGCAATGTCATATTAGGGCATAATAAACATAAAATGCAACCAAGACATGCTCTTCAAGCATTCAAAACTAAGCTCCCTTAAGAGGCCAAATCTTGCCCTTTTCAAGGACATCAAGGAGAGGGAGTGACCCCCTCCTTATTAGGACTTTAAGGCATCATCTACACCACTGAAATCCCTCAAGATTTCAGTGGTGAAGAGACCCCAACACCAAAATCCCAGAGCTCTCACAAAATAGCACAAAATGAGGCCTTTTCAAGGCCTAAGGGTGGTCAAACCTCCCCAAAGCACAAAACACTCTTAATAAACAATAAAGAGGGCTAAAAAATAGAACTTTTATGTGTTAAACACTAAGCACAAAAACAGTTCAAAGATAGGTAAAAATGAGATGCAAAAATGGGGAATAAAAGGCTAGTTTTGTTACCCTTGAAGACCTCTTCAACAATGTTGGTGTTGTTGCTTTCCTTTGCTTGAATCCAACTCCAAGGCACCAAGAACAAACCTCTGGACCCTTAAAAACCTAGAGAAGGTGAAACACTAGGTGTTGATGAGCAATAGTAAGTCACAAACACCTAGTGCACAAACAAGAGAGAAATATAGATATAGGATATGTATTGAACCCTAAACCTAAAACCAGAGCTTCCTCTCACCTCTCTAACCAAAACTTTTTCTAACCCTAATGCCAAGAGAGAAGGCCTTCTCTTATAGGCAACCATCTTGTAAAGCTTGTCAAACAAGCTTATAAGGAAGGCATCCCTCCATACACGTGTATGGAGGGGAAGTCACTGCAAGACAACTGCTTTAAAATATCTCATAAAGCAACTGCACAGTAGTTGGCAGGGCAAAATTGTCATTTTGACAAAATTGACTGCCGACCGGCACAAAAGAGTGCCGACCGGCACAATATAGTGCCGATGGCAACAACAACCAGCCGGTGGCCTCTAGCCACTGCCGGTGGTGTGTAGGGATGCCTCACAAGGCATTCCCTGCCCTTCCAAGGCAAAACACAAGTGTTTGGTGCAAAACCAAACACAGAACGGTCAAGTTCGGAGATCTTGAGGCAAGGCGCGTAGCCGAGAACTCCGGGAACTCCACACGAACACAAACATGGATAATCACCGGGTGTTCAAACGGTGACGTCCAAGTCTTGAGGACGGTCAAAAATGGGGTGTCTACACTACAGTGGTGGTATGGGTGTAGTATGTCAAAATTGGAGAAGAAAATCTGGATGGTCATTCCTATGGCAACTCTTTGGTCTCTCTGGAGGCATAGAAACGAGTGTGTTTTCAATGGACTACAACCAGATTTTGAAGCTTTATGCGACATTGTGAAAGTTCGAGTAGCTTTGTGGACTAAGGCATCGCCATTACAGGTGGCAGCTTCTGTAAATGATTTGGTGTACAACTTGCAGCAGGTCAAGTTCTGCCTGAGGAGTGGTGGTTGAGTGTGTATTTATTGGTTAGTGGGCTCTGGTGTCTTAGCTGCAGTGGATCAGTTGTTTGCTACTGGTTTTCTACTTCTGCAGATTTGGTGTGGGGTTTCTACTATCAGTTGCTTGCTCTGCTGTCTGCTTTGCTAGAATTGGGTATGCACCAAGATGGTGGTTTGTTTGCTGGATGAGCTACTGGTTTGTTTGCTACTTCTACAGATTTTTCTCTTCTTTGTTGTCTTTGTTAAGCTTCGATTGATAGTATGATCTGTTAGCATGGGTGGATTCTTGGCTAAAAGCAGATTCGATCTGTTTGGGTGGTGTATTCGATTTGGTAGTGGGTCGCTCTGTTGTTTGATTTTGCTCTGTTGGTTAGTGGGTCGCTCACCGATTTTGCTCAAAGATTGGTTTGGTTTTGCTAAGTAAAGTGTTTAGAATTGGTCCAAAGTAATAATTTGTACAAACGAGCTGTCGAATGTTTGGAATTAGTATGACCTGTACATGATGTCTAGCAGCACATGATGATGTCTACCAAGTCCGATAGTTGAGACTCTGATCTGTCTCTCTGGCCTTGGTTGTATTTGTGTATGCTTGGTGTATCTTGTTGGTATTATATTTGTTTGTAGGTGGATGGTCAGGTGCCTCTGTCAATTGCGGTGGATGGTCGTGTGCCTCATCGATTTACACAGTCTTGTTTTGCTACGAGGATTGGAGTTGCCTAGCTTTAGCACTTTTGGGGTTGCACTGCCTTTGGTTGCTAGTTGAGCTTGATGGTTGTTAGTATGACTGTAGTCCCTAGTCCGATAGTTGAGACTCTGGCTCAGCCGTTGTATTTGTGCATGCTTGGTGTCTCTGCCGTCTTGGTTGTATTTGAGTGGTCTTGGTTGTTTTTGGGTGGTCTGAGCTCTTTGGATCTGTTGTGTGATGGGTTGCTCCTTGGATGAATCTGTTTAGCTCTGCTGTTGCTAGTGTTTTTATTTTCTTTCTGGGCATGGATTCTCTCCATCCCTTTGTGGTTGAGCTCGCAAATGATTGAGCTTTCTTCTCGGTGCCAACCTAGTTGGGATTGGATTTGTTAGTTATGATGCACTTTTGCTCTCCCACCTCTTTATTGATGTTCATCTCATATGTTTTTGTATGTTATTTGTCATCAATAAAGTTCTCTTTTGCTGATCCAAAAAAAAAAAAAAAAAAAAAAAAGTAAAATAAAAATGAAAAGAAAAGGTTAAAAGTTAAAAATTAAAAAAAAAAAAGGGAAAAAATGAAATATTCTATGGAAAAAAAAAGAATGAAGGAAAATATATATACATTTTAAAAAAAATTTCAATTATAAAGATTGTTGTGGGTTTATATATATTTTTAATTTGTATATATATTTAATTTATTTAAGTTATAGAGTTGTGAGTTTATATTTTTCTATAAATTTATTGTGACTTAAAAAAAATAATATCTAATTAGAAACCCTCAATGGGAAAATTAGTAATACCTCCTCCAATATAAACACGTATGAGATCTAGTCCACACAAAAAGATCATCAAAGCTGAGATCCTACACTTCATAAATTTTAAAAGGTGAAGTCCATATTCTATAGTTTTATATGACTAATTTACCCCTACATAGTCAGAGAAATTTCAATCAGATAAAATTTATCTACCAAGTTAGAGAAATTTCAATCAAATAAATTTTTAGTTAGAGAAATTTATATTTTATATCTTTTTTAATTTTATATTCGTCATTGATCTTATTTGATAGATCTTGATGAGAGAATTCTAAAAATATAAATTTTATAAAATACAGATATGTAAATCAAAAGTAGTTGAATTTTCAGATTTTCAAATCATTCCACAACAAAACAACGTTTCCTAGCTTTAGTGTGGGAGTGTTTTGGTCCAAGAATAACCCCCACAAATTTAGAGGACTTGAACTATGAAATATTTGTATTTTGAAAATTAAAAAATTGAGTGGTGATTTAGAACACTAAATTTGAAACTCTAAAAACACCACTAATGAGGTGACAGTGTAAAGAAAAATAAAATAAAACAAAACAAAGGCCAAACTATCACATCACTGGTGGGGTCCACATGATGCCACATCATTAGTGGTGCATTAGTGGTGCTAAATTAGTGGTATGAAGCATTTTTCTAAAAAAATTGTGAAAAATAGTTTGAAACTTTTAAAAGACAAAGACCTCTTACGCTGTGTTTGGTTGGAGGATTTGAGGAGGGATTTGGAAAAGAAAAGGGAAAAGTTAGGTGAAATGTGAATAAAATATACCTACATTTCACCTAGTTTCACATACATTTTTCCTTTCATTTTCTAAATCCCTCCTCAAATCCCCCAACCAAACACAGCATTAAGGTTTTGCAATAGTAAGTATAGAGTACAGATATATAGGTAACCAAAATTTTAAAAATCAAAAAATCTACACTGTATTCAAATTTAATGAGATAGCGAATAACACTTAGATAACAAATAACAAAGATTAAATAAAAATGAGGACTAATCAGATTGCAACACATACTAACAAAATTTTTTAAAAATCTAAAATGTGAGGAAAACGATTGAAACTTTCAGCCTCAATAATAACAAAAATTTTAAAAAATACTATATTTGAGATTACAAGGAGATATCAAATAACCTGTATTTAAAAAAGTACTATATTCAAATTCAAATGAGATAACAATGTTATATTTAAAATAATAAATAAAAAAATCTATATTATATTCAAATTCTAATGAGATAACAAATGCATACTATCAGATAAATAACGAAATTTTTAAAAAAAAAATCAAAAAAATGAGTACAGATTAGATTGTGACACATTAAGGGAAATTTAAAAAAAAAATCAAAAAATAGAGAAAAAATGATTGGAATTTTCAACCTCAATAACTCTGTAATGTTTTGCAATTATATATAGTATAAATAGAAATTAAAAAAATTAATACAAAAAATCAGTGTGTTCTCTATATTTTTTGACAAAGTCAAAAGATACTATTGGAATTTTTGTATAAAGATTATATAATTACTTAATTATTAGGGAGTATTATGCATACAAAAAAATTAATGCAAAATTTTAAAAAAATTCTAAAAATTTGTATCAATAGACTATATTGATTATGAGGCCTTTTTTGGGGACACCGCAAATAAGCTGCTTATTAACTTATTTGTATCACATTACCTTTCTATTTTTCTGTATGTTTTCTTGTAATAAGTAAAAGTCAAAAAATAAATTATACCCAAAACAACCTTGAGTTTGACTCATGTCACATTAAATTTAAATTAAAAACATGACATTTTTCTTTTACTCCCAAATAGATACTAGATCACTTCCCTATAATCATTTATACTCATAAAATTATGTTTGAATGACATGAATTTTGAAAAGAATTAGAATCTCATAATATTAAGATTATTGTTAATAAAATTTCCAGATTAATGTTATTTATGTATTTAGCATTTGGTTTTGTTATGAATATTGACAAAATTTTAAGTCTTGCTAGTCCCATTTTATTTTTACTCTTAAATAATTAATATTTCTTGAGCCATCTATGGGAAGTAGGAGAATCAAATACTTTGTTGGGGAATATATATATATATATATTTTTTTTTGCTAAAATAAATAATCAATAATCTCTTTTTTATTTTAATTCATTTCAAAGGTTGAATTCATGATGACTCAAAATCACATTTTCATTTCCCTCAATATTCATGTCACTCAAACATAGCAAGTGACTCAAAAAAAAAAACAATAACACTACAAATTTAGAAATTTTCTCAAAAAACATTAATATGTGATTGAGATTTATTTTACAAACTCCAACAATACATGCATTTAATGTCTACCAAACACTTCAATTCTTATCACAAATCTGTATTCTAGTTCTTGGACTTAATCCAAAAACAAATATTGTAAATATGGGTCCACCTTATTGGTACAAGAGTCCTAAAACGTAGAGGTGAGGTGACCTTGTATACACTCCCATTTACCACACATTACATATGCATCATACACACAACAAACTAAGATGACATCTATGGCTGATCATAAAACTCACTTGGCAAGCGTGGGGTGACCAACACTTCCAATGGAGTTGCCTTAGGCAGTGTAAGCCCTAACCCCTCACTCATATCCACTTTTCCATTCCCCGACAGGATCGCAAGGTTGAACCCTTGTAGCAGCCGAGCTAGTATCAAATGCAACATTTGATAGGCTAAGGTGCTTCCAGGGCATGACCTCCTACCAGCACCAAAAGGAAGGAGCTCAAATTGCTGCCCTTTTAAATCCGATTTTGCTTGCCGCGTAAGAAATCTCTCTAGCCTGAACTCATCAGGGTTAGTCGACAAGCGAGGGTCGCGGTGGAGCTTCCAAATGTTTACTATCAAGCGAGTGCCTTTGGGGATGTAGTAGCCAGAGACATGGCAGTCTTGAACGGACTCACGTGGTATGGATAAGGGTCCTGGAGGGTAAAGTCATAGTGTTTCCTTGACAATGGCTTGGAGGTAAACTAAGTTCTTGGTGTCTGATTCATCTACCCATCGCACTTTTCCATGTCCAACATACATATCTATTTCTTGTTGTGTTGTTTTGAGGGTTGTGGGATGGTTTAGAAGTAGGGAAACTGCCCAAGTTAATGTGACAGTTGTGGTATCAGAGCCACCTAGGATGAGCGTCTACAAAAAAATAAAAATAAAAATAATATTATGAAATTAAATTCTCAATTGAAAAGAATGTACAACAATATTATGTGTACCAAAAAAAAAAAAAAAAAAAAATACAGAGTTATACTTACAATGAATTTGAGTCATAATAATTTTTCAGTTATTGAAAAAAGGAATGAATTTTACACCAGCCCATAATCTGGATTGAAGGGTACTGTCTGAACTCAAATAAAATTAGAGGAATATTTATGCTACTTATTCATGCATAGTTACTCCAAAGTCCTACCATTTGGTTTCGCTAGCTACAAGTAAATTAAATTGGTTATATCATCCAACCAAGGTTAGGATCCAGAGATTATTCCATGGTTCTCAAGGGCAGAAGGCCTTATTGCTGCAGTATTTACAAAAGGAAGAAACTTTTCTTCAATCCATTAATTGGACTGAAAGGTTTAGTTGATTAGTTAGATTAGAGGTCCAGTTGAGGTGATTGTGGGCTTCCGGTTGAGTTAAATTAAGTTTATTTAACTCTTAAACTTAATTTTGGTGGAGCCTCAACTCTATTGTCTCTGTTTGAAAAGACTTTCTGCTCAATTTTAATATCCACATTAATAATTATACTATTTTTCTTTTCTTATTTTCTCCACAACTAATTTTGTTGCTGTAGAGCGAGATAGGTCGGTGAGTCGAAGAGAGTTGTCTTCAAATCAAACGCATCACCTCGTCGTCATAAAAAAAAGGATGTCGTTTCTAGAAAGAAAGAGGGAATTGAGAGGTCGAAACCAAAGAGGAGATGCAGAGTGTCTACTCAACATGATTGTTGCCTTGATCTCAGTCTATTTGGTTGAATGCTAAATTATTCAAGAATCTTTGCACTTTTTTTTTACACAATTTGATATATTCTAGCTTTAAAGAATGCACTCTCTTTAGGTACATGCCCTCCATTAAAGATCTGGGAACCATTTCTCTGTGTTTGTATATATGTAATGTGTTTTTGAGTTAAAGGAAGAAGATAAACTGTAGGGCAGGACTGTGTTTTTACCCACAAAGTTATCTTTTAGCAACTGAGTCAATAGTCAACTCATTGATTTTTTTTGAGTCATATCACTTCTCTATTTTTTATTTATTTATTTATTTATTTTTATTTTTTGTAAATTTGTTCAAAAAGAAAAGAAAAAAAAATCAAAAAAATTAACTTTTAACTTATTTACCAAAATAAGTTAAAATTAACTTTTGCTTTAACCTTTTTGTGGGTCAACTCTCCAAACACGAGCGTGTGATACAACCTCTATCAATTTGGATGAAAATTATGATGGTTGCACTTTGGTACAAAATTACAAGGAGGTCATATTTGAATCATAAAAGGACAAAATGCTCTTACCCTTAACCACAATGGGATAAATTAAATTTTATTCTAAAATAAATAATCTATTATCAAGATCATAATTACTATATATATGTTTTTAGCAAATATACTCAAATTATATAAATATCAATATTTAATTAATTTAATTTTTTATATGAATTATTTAGATTTAAAAATAAGTGGGTTATCATATTTATTTAAAGCATGATTAAAAAAAAAACTAATTTATATGTAATGTTACTTGATGTATATACAAATAATTTGGGTCGAGCCATTAATGCAGCTAAATAAGACTTAAGAAGTACATGATAGCTATTAATGCAATTGAATAAGACTTAAAAAATGATTTGACATACCACTTGACTTTAGAAATACAAGTAGCCCAGTTCTATGATATACATTAGAAGTCAAATCAAACCCTTAGCTTTGCTAAGTTAGTTTGTGAAAAACTTCCATCGACAAGTACATGAGGCTTTTTTTTTTTTTTTAAATTGTAAAAGTAAAAATTTTATTAAAAATATAAAATTAAAGGTACAGAAAGATATAATGTCTCGACATAAGTTTGGACAGTATAAAATACTCTTACTACTGTTGCTCGTACTCATATAACCAACCCCTCAACCTCACAATTTTTTAAACAAAAAGTAAACCAAAACAAATTTTCACAATTAAGGACTTAACTACCAAAAAAATAAAAAAGATTGAAACCCCAAAGTCAAACCACATACCAAAAAACACACTCCTCAACTCCCAAGGCACAACCACACTACACCTGAGGCACATCTCAGTGTCTCCAACACTTGTCCCCTCCGCCAGACTTCACCCACTCCATGACTAAACACCATTGACATAAACACATCCATGGCCGAAGCTTGCTTCCAAAATCGAAACACCCACTAGCCCAAATACTCAAACTCCCATTGCCAAACACCCTTAGCCTAAGCACACAACTGAAGCTTCTATCGCTGAAACACCCACTGCGGAACTCACCATTGGCAAAAACACACCAACTTCCCTACTCTCCTAATATGATAACATCTCACACGACATCCACTTAGAGAAATGACTAATAGAATTATTTTCCACATGAATTATTCATTTACGTTGTGTTTGGTTTAGAAATTTGGAGAGAAATTTAGAAAAAAGTAAAAATATAAAGGTGTGTGAAACTAAATGAAAATATAAATATATTTTATTCATATTACATTTACTTTTTTTCTTTTCATTTCTAAATCTCTTTCCAAATCTTCCAACCCAACACATCATTAAAAACGTGTTTTATAGCCCTACACTCCTAACATGATAACATCTCACGCAACATCTACTTAATAGAGAAATGACTAATAGAATTATTCTCCACATGAACTATGCATTCATATTAAACCCGAAAAACTGTTCTACGAGTTCACCACTAATTTGACTATTGGATGACTCTTGAGAAGCATACCCATCAATTCACTATTATCGCCTTATCTGAACTATGGACTTTTCATTTACAAACATTATTATTGCCTAAAACAACTTTTTAACTTATATTATGCCAAGAATGAAATAATCTCACTTATATGCCTTAACCAAAAGGGTCCAAATTAGTACGTATGAACTTTTTAGTTTAGGTAAGGAATTTGAGTGTACCAGAGCAGTTCCCTTGATGATGTCTTGACTCATGTGTCCAAACAGCCCATCACCATCCTCGGGGAAGCAAGACAACAACACATCCATGAAGTCTCTTTCATCTTTCTTCACCTTCCCTTCTCTCTTGCTCTGCACATGTTCTTCAAGCCACACACTCATGAAATAATCCATCTCTTTAGCATTCTTCTTCATAGCCTTCACATTACCCTGCAAATCCAACCATTCAATCCCGGGAATCACATCCGAACACTCAGAAACACCAGTCAAATACATGAACTCTTCCATCGTTCTCGCGAACTGCCTTGCCTTCTTGTCTCTCTCGCTGTCACCGAAGCTGTATCTCTCACCGCAATCACCCATAGCATCAAGTTCATCATCACTTGCGTAAACCATTCACTCACTTTCACCTTACACTCTGTTTTGGAAACATAGCAGAGAGAGAGGAAAAAAAAATGATAACATAAAATTAGAAGGCAAAAAGAAATTGTTTGGATAATAAGGGAATCTCTCATATTTTGTTTGGGAGGTCAAGTATAATCTGTGTGTTTGCTTGTGGGTTTTGAGTTGAAATTTCTCTAACTCTTATTAACGACTTTGGAGATGCACATGATTAATCTTATCTTATTTTAGATGTCAATATAGTTGAGATGTTTAGCACAAACAATGATGCAATTTTTTTCCAAACTATTTTGTATCTTTCTCAGAGTTAATAAAATTATCTTTGCTTTCCGGAAAAAAAAAAACCACAAAAGAAAAGTAAAGAAAATTTTTTTGTTTCATGTTATATTGTTAAAATAACTTTTTATAAGTGTCACTTTTTAAATTTCTTCAGTATATGTGAAGGATGATATTATAAAGGGTACTAATTAGTTGATTTCTTTCCAATTTCATTACTAAAATAAAAAAAATAGACAATTTTAAGAACAATAATACTACTTACTCAACAAATTTTTATCAAAAAACATATTGCTATTCAAACACAAAAATTAGACCTACTTTTTAGATCAAATGATGTATTCAATTAAAATATTTAAGTCGAATCTCTCTCTAATTTATTCTGTTAACCAACTAATCATCATGATGACATATCAAACATATTCCTCTGTTTGGTGTATGAGGATGATTGGAGGCTACAAATTGGTGTATCAAAGGTTAACTGATGTTTAGTTGGCCTGTTATGTTTGCTCTTATTGTTGTTGGTTCTTTGTTGTTTTTTCTCTCTTGCTTTTTGCTTCTTTTGATTGGTTCCTCACCAATCATGGGTGAAGTGCTAGCAGAGAATTGTGCTTCTTTATCGGTGCCAACCTAGTTGGGATTGGTAAGGTTAGTTATGATGTTTTTTGCACTTCCCTTCTTTGTTGGTGTAAGTTTACGCATGTATCTTGCTTTCTTCATCAATAAAATTTTTTTGCTGATATAAAAAAAAAAAAGAAAGTTTAGAAAGTGAATTTAGAAAATGAGTTTATATATTAATTTTTTTTTTATTATCAGAAAACATTACTATATGGTCTAGAGTAATGCTATGGACTTCAAAAAAAATTATCAACAATTTTATATAATATTTATATGGGCGTTGGTGGGCCTTGATTTGGTCCCATATCGATAATCCAAATCATTCAATGTGTAGAATCTATGAAGTACATAATTCTTGGAAAAAATTACGTTAATCAGATATCAATAACCATTTTATCAGATTACATTTTAAAAATAATTTTCAAAATAAATTGTAATAGAAATGCTATATGATCAAGTAGTTATCGATATCCGATCAACATGATTTTTTTGTAAGAATGATGCATTTGATGGATTCTACACATTAAACGATTTAGATTATCGACATAGATCCAAATTAAGATCCACCAGTGTCGAACAACCCCTCCAATTACGGGAAAGGAGCCGAGTCCTTTATATAATTTATATTTATAAATTAGATTTATTTTAACCATGACCCACAACACATATGAACTAGATCTCAACCTCATATTTGCTTTCATGATAAATTTCTACACCAAAATTCTAAAAGAGTAGAGAGATTTGTAAAAGAAATGAGCTGGTCTGTAATCTTAAAAAAAAAAAAAAAAAAAAGGAAAAATTAGTCAAAATCTTTTCGTTAGACTCTTATTTGATAAAAATGGCAACCCAATTTATTTTATTTCATAAATCCCCTAAGGAGAAAACACATAATTGAGTAAGGACAAAATAGAATATCTTTTTTTTTCTTGGACAATATTACCAGAATAACATGTTATTGTCAAATAGAGTAACTATCAAATAACAAGTTACTATGAGACAAAGTAATATATTACTGTCAAACAGAATAACACTGTTACTGTTTACATCAATTTCGATAGTAATATATATATATATATATTTAAAAATTTTATAGTCAACATGGATCTTATTTGATAGATCTGGATGAGGGAATTCTAAAAATACTAATTTTATTAAAACCGACATCTATATCAAAAGTTATATTATAATTGAAATCACCTAATTCAAACTGATTATTTATGAAACTACCATTTTTGATGCAGAGTAAATAGAGCTCTTTGATCGACAGTCCACCTCCAGGGCTCGGACATGCTTCAACGACTCCAAATGGCGGTTAGCAGGGACAAATCTAGGATTATGACTTTGGGGGGGCCAAAGTACGTTTAACCTCTAACAAGTAAAATTTGAAGCTCAATACCAATTTCTACTAACATGGAAAAAATCAATAATGTTACAATAAAATATTGAACTATATATTCCTTGTCAACATAGTTAAGTACTAAAAGATGATTATACAATTGAGAAGATTTTTTTGCCCATATTCACTTACAAAAAGTAGTAACTATTTCTACATGTATTTATATACTAAAATTAGGCATCTTCAATTGAACTTGGTGCTCTTTCATAATATCAAAAGCATGGATGATAGAATCTATATCAAACCCTCGAGCAATGTCTTTTTCAATGTACGTAATCAAGTAACTAGACTTAATGAGTTTCATAGCTGAAAATGCACGTTCTGATGTAGCAGTTAAAACAGGTAAAGTCAACACAAGGCGGATCAATCTATCAATAAGAGGATAACTTGTCGACTTTTTTGTTTTTGCCAACATTTGACACAACTCAGAAATGGTTGACAGCTTCTGAAACTCGGGAAGTATGGAAATATCAAGCTTATAGTTTTCCAACTGATATTTCAAATGCAATTTTTCTTGCTCGGAGAAATCCATGGGATAAAATTCATCTGCAAGTTTGCAAATATCCTCAATTTTGAATGATCTACAACCATCTCTAGGATCCAAAGCTGAGCTCAGAACAAGCAATTCTATTACATCTTCCTTAAACCTATTGTTTAATTCTTGTAACTGAGAATCAACTGTAACCATAAAAATATCAACTCGAAAATGATGTTCCATGGTGAGTTGATCTCTTTCAGAATGAGACCGACCTCGGTCTCCTTTAGAAGGACAACTCATATCAGGAATCTGTATACCATGATCATTAGAAAATAATTTAATTTTCTCCAACAATGGAACCCATCCATCTTCTCTAAATTTTTAAATAAGTGTCTTCGTTGTAGACACCAAATACATTGCAAAGATCATTAGCAATCTCCATGATATCCCTCATAAGATGTAAAATGAAGACAAACTCAAAAGATGTAATGGAATCATAAACTCCATCTGCCTCAGCTCATTGATTCGATTTGCTTCTATCATTAATTATGTTTCTTAGGACTACACAAGTAGCACTGAACATGTTTATCAAACTACAAATTGGGGGGGCTATTCTATATAATTTTGAAATTATCTAAAAAAAATTTGGGGGTGCGAACTCCTATATTTTAAATTATTTTAAAATTTCTAGTATAATATATGATATTTTTCAAATTTTTGGGGGTGCAGTTGCCCCCCTCCGCCTCCCCCTAGATCCATCCTTGGCGGTTAGAGAGGAGGTCTTGGGTGGTGAGTTTACGAATCTCGCACCAGTAGTCATCGGAAGGTCCGAGCACGGAAATGGCGCCATTGTAGCCCATATATTTGAGTGCTGCGGTTTGGGGCCGAGACATGAAAGCTCGGTCGTTGACAGTGAAGCATTCGGTGATTGTTTCTTTGCTGCTCACCACGATGGCTCGGTGGAACCTGAGTCTGATTGTGAATATCAGACCGTGTCGATCGGCCATGGCGGCGAGGGTTCGGAAGAGTGGGGTTTGGCCAGTGAGAAGGTAGAGGTGGCCGATGATCAGCCACGCACCTTTCGGTTTAGGGGCTTGGGTACTGGTCTTGGACATCCATATTTTGGAGAGTACAAGTAGGGCTACAAGGATTCTGGTTGCTTGAAGTAGAGGAACAAAATCCATTTTTAGAAAGAGAATGAATGAGGAAGAGAGGGAGAGGAAGACTACGGAGAGGTGAGAGGATTATTGTGAAACTTGATGGATAGAGGGACAATATTTATAAGTCAATACGATAAGTACTACACGGTTGTCCCACGATCCCAGGTTTTGGGAAAATTATTCAATACAAATATCTATGTGGTCTTCTAAATGAATAGTTATTGATCTAAATGAGAAGATTCATTATATTTTTGTGTATGAAAAAGAAGCATTGTTCGGGAAGCATTGAATAATTACTCTAATTTTACGGATAATAAATACTATGCTGTCATGTCACCAAATATTGAAAACAAAGTGGAACTTAGAGTTGGCTTAGGGTTATCCGAACTGTCCAACCTGTCCAATCTGAACCGGTCCGCATACAAATGGGTGGTTTCGCAGACACAATGCAAGTTGATGCGGTTTATAATATGGCATTATTGCAAACCCGCCCGCAACCGCACAAACCATATCTGCACAAACTGCAACTTGCATTGCGGGTAGTTGCGGGTTTACTTTTCCCTCACACTTATGCAGGCAGATTCAAATCACATACCGAACCGTCTAAAACCAAACCACGAGAACGTTCTTTGGGTTCGTGGAGTTCACTATAAGTTCCATTTTGATTATCTGAACTATTTATTCTGTCGGATACTTTATGTATTTTATCTATAAAAATAATTAAATCGATTTAATAATTATAATTTGTTCAATTTATTGTGTTTGTCATAAAAAAAATATATATTTTATTTTTAAAAATACAAAGTCAAAAATATTTCATTTCATTCATAGAATGAAAAATTCCAAAATATAAGAAACACAATCAATTTAATGTCTTCCAAAAAAAGAGAGGCCAATCCAGCCAATCCAACGCACAGAGCAATCATCACCTTTTGACAATTAATTTTCTTTCTCTGAGGAGAAGAAAAATATAGATAATTTTAAAGAGAAGAGGATGATGGGTAAGTTGGATTATGGAGAGTGGAACATAGTGAAAAAGGAGAGAAAGAAGTTAGGTTTATTAAGTTTGATTTATGGAGAGTGGAACAAATTGAAAGACAAAAAGAAAGTTGGGTCTGCTATGTTTTGATTTGTATAATGGGCGAGTGAAAGAGGAGAGAGAGAGAGAGAGAGAGAGAGAGAGAGCTGGGTTAGCAAAAATGGAAGATGGGCAAGAAAGAGCTGTTTTGGTTTGTGGAGAGAGAAAATAAGTTTATACAAGGAAGCAAAGTCAGATCCGAAAGATGTTGGACAATTTTCATTGCAGTAAGGCCTTTTTTTGGGTACTTAGCTTTTAGCTACATTTGTGTGTTTGTAGTAAAAGTTAAAAATTGGCTTTTTTGTATTTAAAGACATTTGAGAAGTTGGTTTTCAGCCACTGGTAAAATTACAATTCTATCCATCATGGGTCAAAATGTGCTACATGGGTGGAGTTGTAAATATTTTAAATTGAATGGGAGTAATTTGGTGATTTTGTTGTGACTTGATATCATAAACAAATATTAATCAAAAAAGCTAAAAGTAATTTTTTACCAACTTCCCAAATCACTTGTCTAAAAAAGCTAAAAGTTTAATTAAAGGCCAAAAAATCACTTTTTACTATCTTCTCAAAAGCCAAAAAGCCACTTTTTGACAAACAAATTGTGTTTGGTTTGCCTTTAGAACCATGATTTTAAAGGCAAAATTTTCAAATTATTTTTTAGAATTCATAACCAAACATATAATTCAAAGTTACTTAAAACTCAATTTAAAAATTAATTTCAAAACTCATAACCAAATATACAACTCAAAACTCAATTCAAAACTCTTTTGATGATATAGTGTTGAAAATAGTTACTGATGAAATTGTTAAATTATTTTTATAAAAAATCAAAAGAAGAATAATTTCTATATTTAAAAAATATCTAAAACAAATATATTATTATTATTTTTTTCAAATAACAAGTTGTAATTGCAAAAAAATAAATAAATAAAATAAATTGCACTATTTCAGTCAACCGATTGAATGTTCGGGAGGATGTCCAAGCGGACGACGGGATAGACCCAATCCGCTCTTTCCAAAATTTAAAATTCATTTCAAAACATTTTTGAAAACTCATAACTAAACAAATTTTCTCTTTTTAAAACTCAATTCACAATTCTACACTCAAATCACAACTCTAAAAAAAGAGCCACAATTCCAAAACTAAACCACACGTAACCAAAATTTTGTTTTAGTACTAAATGTCAAATCAAAATTAAATGAACTAGAAATTTCAAATACTGTTAGGACCCTTTGTTGTCAAATTCCATGGAAAAAACCAAGGTTGTAATCAACTTGTAATTTTCCTGGTTTCCAGTTTTTGTCTTCCCGCTCGAGTGGGGAAAGTGACACTCGAGCGGGGTTTGCACTCTCACAGCATCTGTTATGTTTGCAAAAATACTGGATGATGTGATTTTCTGCTCGAGCATGGGATCTTTCGCTTGAGCGTGAACCCTGTATGAAACACGCAATATGAAGTCTCCGCTCGAGTTACTTTTCCTAGATCTTGTTTAAGGGTCTTAGGGTTTTGTTTGAGGTTTTCTTTTGAAGTTTTTGGTGAGTTTTCCTTGATATATTTGAGAGGGTTTGTAACCTATGATCTAAGATTCATACATTAAGGAGGTTGTTACTTCATATTCAAAAGTGTTCTTCTTCGGTGGATTCCGAATACTCAAACGTGGAGTTTCAAAGGAGTTTGATTCTGTACATAGTCGTTGATTCGACAAGTGAAGTTGTGGATTCAACTTCCGATTAATCAGTTCCGAGACGAAGGTTTGGTGAAAGAGTTACAGAAGGTTTGAAGACAAATTGGATGAGTTGGGTAATTTGTTTGTTATCTTTGTAATCTTTCTTTCTTCAGTAGTGGATTGATTAGTGGGGTTTCGCCTTTGGTTTTTTATTACAATTGAAGGTTCTTCAATTGTGGTTTTTCCACATAAAAATCGTTTGTGTCGATTTATTGTTTATTTCGAAAACAACAATCTAAATCATTTTCGTAAGTGCTTGATGATTTAGATTGTGTGTTTTGAATGATTGGGAATTGAAATTTTTTAATCTTGATCTAATCACGAGTCACTTAGGATTTTCAATTGGTATCAGAGCGGGTCACTCTTTGTTTTTATCAAAACTATATGAGTGTGATTTTGTGTGACTAGTGATATGGATTCAATTCGTGAAGGTAACTCGACCTATAGACCGCCTTTACTCGATGGTACAAACTATTCTTATTGAAAAGCTCGTATGAGAGTGTTTTTAAAATCCATCGATGAGAAAGTTTGGCACTGCGTGATCTATGGGTGGAGTGAACCTATTGTCACCATTGATGGTGTTGATATTCCTAAACCCCTTGATAAAGGGGACACAACTGAATACCAAAACTCGAGTTCGAACAGTAAGACTCTCAATTTTCCTTTTTGCTCCGTCACACCTAAAGAGTTTCGTCATATCTGCACGTGTAAGGTAGCAAAAGAGGCTTGGGATATTCTTGAAACAATTCACGAAGGCACTACTTCTGTCAAAAGGTCAAAACTTTAACGTCTCACCTCTGCCTTTGAAACCCTTTTTATGCATGATGATGAGACGTTTGATGATTTCTATGCAAAACTTAGTGACATCGTGAATTCCTGTTTCAAACTCGGTGAAAAAATCCCTGAAGCTAAAGTTGTTGGAAAAATTTTGAGGTCTTTACCCGAGAGGTTCCAATCAAAAGTGACAGCCATTGAGGAAGCTCAAAATGTTGATACCCTCAATCTTGATCAGTTGGTTGGAAACTTGCAGACTTATGAAGCCCACCAGATTTCTAAGAAAAAACAAAAAGATAGTGTAGCTTTCGCTAGTGCTCATGAGACTGCAAAAACTCTGGAGACTAAGTTTGATTTAGAGTCTGAGATGATGGCTATGTTTACTAAACAGTTTAAAAAAATTTTGAAGAAAAAAAAGCCTAATTTCAGAGACCCTATTTCAAAAGACAAGAGTAGTGAAAAACCCAAAACTTTTCCACCAAAACTTGCTCCAAAAATTGAAAAGAAGATTGTAAAAGGGCAAGGGGTCAAGTGTTATGAATGTCAAGGGTTTGGCCATATTGCCCTTGAATGTCCTTCGAAAAAGAATCGGAAGAAAGTCTACATAGTGACTTGGGATGATGAAAGCGGGTCGAAGCAAGAACCCGAAGAACCTGAATCCGGTGAAGATGGGATAGTGCTTTCATGGCATTTTGGTCCACTTTCATTCAACCTCTTCCAAAGCTAGCGGAATTAGCTCGTGGTCAGAACCTGCTTCATGCTCCCACCTTTGATGGGAGTAACTACTTGTATTGGAAGATCAGAATGAGGGCCTTTCGAGAGCTTTTGACCCAAAAGACTAGCAAGCCATTGAAGAAGATACATAAAGTGTTGACAATCCGAGCAATTAGAGAGCCTTGTTTACTATTCGTGGAGCAATTTCTGATGAAGAACAGTAACGGGTTGCTCACTGCACAAAGGTTAAAGATGCATGGAAAATTCTGAGCCAATTTCATGAAAGAGGATATTCACCTTCACCACCATCTAGCAACTTTCCTATCTTAGTTGCTAGATTGGATGAGGTCAAGGAGAATGAAGAGCAATAAGAAATAATGAGATTAATGGTGATGAACTACAACAAGCTTACAAAAAGCTTTACGAGGAATCTCTGAATTTGTCCAAAATCAATGACAAACTCTCTCTCAAGCTTAAAGCATGTGAAAGCGAGAATGTCAAGCTAAAAAGAGGACTTGTAGCAGCAAAGCAGAATGTCATGAAGATCTCAAGTGACAAGTAAGACCAATGTGGAAAACTCCTATCCTGTGAAACTGAAAGGAATGAATTTCTGAAAGTGTATTCCACATATGAAGAGAAACTTGAAAGCCTTGAGATATCACAAGCTACATTGGAAGAGATAGTTTGTCAGAAAGATGAAGAACTCCATATTGCTAGAGCCACAATTGCCATGTGGAACAAAGGCTCCAAATCATTAGAAGACATCCTCGGGTCTCAACAAATGGGTTGTGACAAAAGTGGGCTAGGCTATGGTGCGACAGCTCATAACGGACAGGCCTCTACTTCACATGACCTGAAGACTCAAGCAAAGGGAAAGTTGAAGGTAGACCAGGGTGATCCTTCTCTTCATCTACCTAAAGGGGGTAAGATCAACAAAAAGGAGGTAAAATTTTTTTTTATTTTTCATCACTGTGGTAGGTATGGCCAGATTCGTCCTTATTGCTTTGAATTGTTTGGTAAGGTGTCTCAAAATGGTAGAAATTCGAATACTTTTTGGGTTAGGAAACAACCTTACATGTCTAGGCGGAATACCAAGATTCATGAGGTTGTTCACAACACCAAGACATTTACCAAGACCAAAAAGATTTGGGTGAGAAAAGATGATTTGACTTGTTTAGTTGTTTACACTGCTCTAAAAGCACATGACTCACACATGTGGTATCTTGATAGTGGGTGCTCTCTTCACATGTCCGGTAACAAATCCTACTTCACCTCCCTTGAAAAATATGAAGGAGCAATTGTTACCTTTGGAAATGGCGGCACTTCTAGAGTCATTGGTAAGGGCTCTATAAGTGTTGTTGGTCTTCCCAAGTTGGAAAATGCTTTACTTGTTGATGGTCTTAAAGCAAATCTTTTAAGCATTAGTCAAATGTGTGATTCCCACCATGAAGTATTGTTTTCAAAAAATAAATGTGAAATTTTGGATAAAAAGGGAAATACTTCCTTGCATGGGGTTCGCACATCTGACAATTGCTATGGGATTGTTACTACTAATGATCTCACTTGTTACTCTGCCATCATAAGTAACATTGATTTGTGGCATCAAAGATTAGGTCACATGAATTTCAAAGACCTAACTAAGATAGCCAACAAAGAGCTTGTGAGAGGAGTACCTAAACTGGGTAAGAATCTGAACCATGTGTGTGGACCATGTCAACTAGGAAAGCGAACCCGTGCCCCTCATAAAAAGGTGAACAGCTTTACAACCAAACGTCCTCTTGAATTGGTTCACATGGACTTAATGAGACCTACTCGCACTGAAAGCATCGGGGGTAAAAGATACATTTTTTTAACTGTTTATGATTTTACTCGATTTTTGTGGGTAAATTTTTTAGGGAAAAAATCTGATATGTTTGATGCTTTCCAGGCCTTAGTCCTTAAAATCCAAAATGAACAGGGTGTTTCCATTGGGTGTATCATAAGAATCCGAACTGATCATGGTCGTGAGTTTGAAAATAGCTCATTTTCGGATTTTTGTGATATGCATGGAATTAAGCATGAATTTTCTGCACCTATTACTCCACAACAAAATAGAGTGGTTGAGAGGAAGAACAGAGTTGTTCAAGAAATGGCTAGGGTCATGCTCTTTAGTAAGAAACTTCCTCCAAAGTTTTGGGTTGAAGCCCTAAATACTACTGTTTATATCATAAATCGCGCGTATTTAAGGCCTAACACTTTACAAGCTCCATATGAATTGTGGAAGGGCTTGAAACCTAATGTACAATACTTCAAAACTTTTGGGAGTAAGTGTTACATTTTCAAAGATAGAGAGCCTTTGGGCAAATTTGACTCCTGAAGTGATGAAGGTATTTTTCTAGGGTATTCACCCACTAGTAGGGCTTTTCGAGTCTATAACATGCGAACTTCTTCTTTAATGGAATCAATGAATGTGGTTATAGATGACACAGGTCCCCCTCCTCCAGCAACAAATGAGGATGACAATGGTGAGTCTCCAATCCTGGATACTGAACCACAAAATCAAAAAGAAGCTGAGATCTAAGCACAAGAAGTTGAGACAGGACTATCCTCACAGGTAAGTCAATGTCCAAAGAGTACACAAAGAAACATCACTCCTGATGCTTGTGTCACTGCAAGTCCTGAGTTCAAACCATCAGCAAGGGTGAAACTGAATCATCCAGCTCAACAGGTGATTGGAAGTGTATCGGATCGAATGAAAACCTGAAGACAGATTCGGGATGAGGTATCACTTATGTGTTATGTTTCATTAATTGAACCTAAGAATTTTAAAGAGGCCTTGCTAGATGATAGTTGGGTCAATGCTATGCATGAAGAATTAGGTCAATTTGAACGTAACAATGTTTGGATTCTAGTTCCCAGACCTAGAGACATGAATGTGATAGGTACCATGTGGATTTTTAAAAATAAATCTGATGAGAATGATACTGTGGTTAGGAACAAAGCCAGGTTGGTTGCTCAAGGCTACACACAAGTAGAGGGTGTTGACTATGATGAGACGTTTGCCCCAGTTGCACGTCTCAAATTTATTCGTATTTTACTTGGTGTTGCATGTTTTCTTGGTTTCAAATTGTTTCAAATGGATGTGAAAAGTGCCTTTCTGAATGGGTACTTGAAAGAAGAGGCATATGTTGAGCAACCAAAAGGGTTTGAGAACTCTAAATGTCCAAAACATGTCTACAAGTTAGATAAGGCTTTGTATGGATTGAAACAAGCCCCTCGGGCTTGGTATGATAGACTTACTACATTTCTTCTTGATAATGACTTTCAAAGGGGTAGTGTGGATAAGACCTTATTTGTGAAACATACTAAGTCTCATATTCTTGTTGCCCAGATTTATGTTGATGATATTGTGTTTAGATCCACTGCTGATCATCTTGTGAAACATTTTTCGGATTGCATGACACATGAGTTTGAGATGAGCATGATGGGAGAGTTGTCTTATTTTTTGGGTCTTCAAATTAAACAGTCTCCTTCAAGTATGTTTGTTTTTTAGTCTAAGTATGCCAAAAATCTTGTGTCAAAGTTTGGTCTTGAGTCTGCCAAACATGCACGCACTCTCATGAGCACCAGTCTTCACCTTTGCAAAGATTCCTCTGGTACTGATGTTGATTCCACCCTGTATAGGAGTATGATTGAGAGTCTTCTTTACCTCACAGCCAATTGTCCTGATATTGCCTTCAGTGTAGGTGTTTGTGCCCGTTACCAAACCAGTCCTAAAGAGTCTCATCTTCTTGCTGTCAGACGCATCATTAAATATGTTAATGGGACATTGGAGTATGGGATTTGGTTTTCTACTGATACTATAGCTGAAATTACTGGTTTTTTTTATGCTGACTGGGCAGGGTGTGTTGATGATAGGAAGAGTACATCTGGGGGGTGTTTTTACCTTGGGAATAATTTGGTTTCCTGGCATAGTAAAAAGCAAAATGCCATCTCCCTTTCGACTGCTGAGACTGAGTACATTGTTGCAGGGAGTTGTTGTGCACAAATGCTGTGGATGAAGCAAATGCTTCATGATTATGGGATAGAATAGAACACTCTCACTCTTTTCTGTGATAACACAAGTGCCACAAACATTTCAAAAAATCCTGTCCAACACTCTCGCACCAAACACATTGACATCTGTCATCATTTTATTCGAGAGTTAGTGGAAGAAGGCCCTGTTGTTTTGGAACATGTATCCATTGAGCATCAAAAAGCTGATATTTTTACAAAACCCTTTGTTCTTCTTCGATTTGAGTTTCTGGGTGTAGTGCTCAGTTACTAGGGTGTTTTCCTATTTTTTAAAGTGGGTGTGAGTGGTTGGCTTATTGTATACTTGGATGTTATAATCTCATTGTCATTGATTCCTGATATCTTTGCATCAAAATTTTTTATAAACACTGCTCATGTTGCTTACAAGATCTCATTCTTCTTTGTTCATAGCTCATTCTGAATGCCCATACTCATTTACTTCATGATCTCATTCTGTACACATCCTTGAGATAAACTGTTGTAGGTGTTTCCGCACAAGTGATCAAAGTTCTCTATGGACTACTAACAGTGTTTCTTGTACTTTTTCAGAGGAATTGACCTACACTAGTATATCATGGGTGATGTTGAGTCTCTTAACCATCCACCATCTTTTTTCACTTCCTTGGTTTCTCCCTCAGTTCATTGAAATTCGGGCATTAGGAAAAGGTTACCTCAGAGGTACCAACCAGGCCATCCTTTTTGATTTCATTCTTCTTTGGTTTGGTCTCCATACTCTTGAGCGTACATGCCACCAGTGAGTGCCCACAAGAAAGAAAAGTTCAAAAAAAAAAAAAAAAAAAAAAGAATCATTGATTGAAGGGGAGCCTCCGCGTTTACTCAACAAATATTCCATGATTCCTAGTGGTTTGACTTTTCTCTGTGATGTTCAGTTACTCTTGTCGGAGGTCCAGCCATCCGATCACTACGATGATTAACTCTAGCTTTGTGGCTCTCAAGGATTGCACACATACACATTTTATTTCTGAGCTCTCATGTGTGTTTTTGAGTTATGCATTCTTATGTTGCTTATGTCATTGATTAAATTCTATCTGTTTTGTTCATGACCTGATGTTTCAATTTTTTTTGTACAAGTTTTCAGGATTCATGATTGATGGACTATTTTATCCTAGTGGTATAGTCTTTCAATTGGACTCCTCGCTAGTTACAGGACATCTCAGTTGGTTTTTTTTTTTTTTTTTTTTTAAATAAAAAAAATTGATGTCTTATCCCCGCTCGAGCGGACAATCCCACGCTCGAGCATGGTTTTGAGTCTTACAGCATTTTGTACCTTGCTTTACAGTTCTGTGGGGGTTGATTTGGTGCTCAAGCGTCCGTTTTTGCGCTCGAGCGGGTCTTTGTGTGCTTTGGCTCACGCTCGAGCGTTAAATCCCATGCTCGAGCAGACTGGCTATGTTTAAATTCTTCCTCCCCTGTCTCTTTAGTTTATTTTGCCCCACATTTCCTTCTCTCCTAGGGTTTCTTGGCGATTCATTGCATAGTCTTCCTTGGTCTTCGTGTTGTTGAGTTGTGTTCTTCTCTCACACCTCAGGTATCACCATTTTATCTTTTCATTATGTTTTCATTCTTATTTTCGTAGTTGCATTTGCATTTTTTCATAAGTGTTTTGTTTTAATCTATTGTCTCATCCCTCACTCATGTTCATAGTTTGTTGGGTCTTAGTAAGTTGTATGCATCTTGATGTGTTTTCTTATGTCTTTGGCATATTCTGATGGATTACAATCTATTACTGTCATATATGTCTTGTTTTCTTGAGGGTTTTTTTTTTTTTTTTTTTTTTTTGTTTTGTTTTGTTTTGTTTTTTTTTTTTTTTGGGGTTATGGCTGTTTTATTCATCATATTTCATATCTGCTGCATTGGGTTTTTGGGGATTACTCTGCCTGAACTATATTGCTTCATAGCTTTCTATGCTTAACTCTTGTTGCCATATTAACCAATGCTACTAATGATTTGTTTCTATGTTTTTTGGTTCCTTTTGGTCTTGGGTTGGGGGTTGTCTGTGTTGTTTTTTGTCTTTTTTTCTTGGTTTAGTCATGTCCACCTTCAAGAGAAGGAAGTCCACTGCCCCTCGCCCTGCCTTTAACTTTGATCAATTCCCCTCGGCTGAGAAAGCCAAGTTGTTTCGAGAGTCTTATCTAGCCCGCACCATTCATCTTGAACGTAATGTTCAACCCAACACGTTCGAGTCTATCCCTATCCGTTCACTTTTTGATCCCTTGGGTGGGGATAATGTCCTTTTATTTTCTGGTTCTCAAAACCTAACTTGGGTGCGAGAATTTTATTGTAACATGGACAGTCTTGATGATATTGGTCCATCCTTCAAGACCTGGGTCCGGTCCAAGCCAATCATTGTTACCACAGATCTTATCCGAGAGTTGTTAGGGATTGGTCAAGTCTTCCCCATATTCTACCCTTTTCCTGTGCGTCCAACTTGTGACTTCAATGAGGTTGCCCATGCCTTATGTGGCTTCCCTCATCCTTGGCCCTCCAGTTCCTTGATCAAACAAAATGAGCTTCTCCTTTAGTTTAGGTTGCTTAACCTCATTGTGTGTGCAAATGTTATCGTCACCACCCATAGTTCCGAAATCAACCAAGACCATTGATCTTGCCACTCTGATCATTCAAAAGATAGTTGCCGCTTATGAGCGCAACAATCTTGGTTTACCCTATGGGTGCCTCATAAACAGGTTTCTCGCCAAGTTTGAGGTCCCTTCATTTGATGAAGATGAGTTTGCTTCCTCTACCCGGCCTTTTACCAAAAAGACTGTCTCTCAAAGTCAATCTCACATTCGGGGGGTTTCTACTGGGGCAGGTCGGTCTGGTGCAAGTACTAGTGATGCTGCTGCTTTGGCAGAAGAGACTGAGTACGATGCAGCTAATACCGATGGTGCTATTGGTGAGGGGGAGCAGCCCCCTCCGGTTCATACGGTTCGTGGCCAGCTTCAGTCTTTTGAGCGGTCTGTTACTTCACGGTTTGACTGACTCGAGGGGCGGATGGATATCTTTGAGTCACGGCTCACGGATCTTAAGACCACTGCTGATGCCCGGTTCAGTGCATTGGAGGCTTCTTCACAGCGCATTGAGGCGTCCATGGCCCAATCTTCTTCTCAGCTAGATCAGATCTTGTCTATGCTTCAGATGCAGTCACAGCCACTCGCTCCCTGATCTTTGATATCCAGTTCTGTTTCTTTTGGTTTTTGCTTTCTCTCGGACAAAAAGGGGGAGTGGTTACATATTTTTTTTGGTACAGTTTTACTTTTGCTTATATACTTCCTTGGTACAATTGGATAGATATTTGGTATAGTTTTCTTTATATACTTGGAGTTGGATAGATGGGCATATGTTTTTTTTTGATGGATGGATGGATAGTATGTTTCTCAGTTATTTGATATTTTGTTATTTAATACAGTTGCACATATTTTGGTTGGCTTGTGTGGTTGCTTTTTTTTCAAGGTGATTGTTCAAAAGCATGGATCTCAGATTTTCATGGTTATTAGTGTTTGTTTTGTTTTGTTTTTGGTGATTTTGATAGGAAAATTGTTTTAGAATGGTTTTGTCCAGGATTTGACAAAGGGGGATATTGTTAGGACCCTTTATTGTCAAATTCCATGGAAAAAACCAAGGTTGTAATCAACTTGTAATTTTCCTAGTTTCCAGTTTTTGTCTTCCCGCTCAAGCGGGGAAAGTGACGCTCGAGCGGGGTTTGCACTCTCACAGCATCTGTTATGTCTGCAAAAATACTGGATGATGTGATTTTCTACTCGAGCGTGGGATCTTCCGCTCGAGCATGAACCCTGTATGAAACACGCAATATAAAGTCTCCGCTTGAGTGGGAATTCCCACGCTCAAGCGGACCGCGCAATATTCGTGTGTTGGTTCAATACTAGGGTTACTTTTCCTAGATCTTGTTTAAGGGTCATAGAGTTTTGTTTGAGGTTTTCTTTTGAAGTTTTTGGTGAGTTTTCCTTGATATATTTGAGAGGGTTTGTAACCTATGATCTAAGATTTATACATTAAGGAGGTTGTTACTTCATATTCAAAAGTGTTCTTCTTCGGTGGATTCCGAATATTCAAACGTGGAGTTTTAAAGGAGTTTGATTCTGTACGTAGTCATTGATTCGACAAGTGAAGTTGTGGATTCAACTTCCGATTAATCAGTTCCGAGATGAAGGCTTGGTGAAAGAGTTACAGAAGGTTTGAAGACAAATTGGATGAGTTGGGTAATTTGTTTGTTATCTTTGTAATCTTTCTTTCTTCAGTAGTGGATTAATTAGTGGCGTTTCACCCGTGGTTTTTTATTACAATTGAAGGTTCTTTAATTGTGGTTTTTCCACGTAAAAATCGTTTGTGTCGATTTATTGTTTATTTCGAAAACAACAATCTAAATCATTTTCGTAAATGTTTGATGATTTAGATTGTGTGTTTTGAATGATTGGGAATTGAAATTTTTTAATCTTGATCTAATCACGAATCACTTAGGATTTTCAAATACGAATTCTATTTTGTTATAAAATCAAAACAAAATCTAAAAAACAGAAAGGAAAGAAACCAGAAAAATGGAAAAGTATTTACAGAATTATTTTTTTGAAAAACAGATCAAGTCCAGCGTTCAACACTGTTTCCTTAAGATAGATTCATCATCTCTATAGTGCTTTCAGAACATGGACGTCTATCTCCCATGATAAAATGATCGACGACAATTAGTAGTAGCACTACAAACTAATTGCCTAGCAAATATGTTTTGTGTATATACTCTCTCTCTCTCAAATAAACGAATGCAGAAATATGTAGGGAGAAGAATTACGAAAATTGAATGATCTGAACAAATGAAGGACTGCTCATTTATAGAAGAGATGGTAGTTGTTCAGGACAAAAACGAACAGACATGGAACCTGTTTGGGTTAGAGAAAAGTTGAAAAGGTATGTTTGGACCAAACTGTCAATGTTTAGAAACGTTGTCGTCAATTTGGAAATAATTTTAAATTTTATACATTAAAATTTAAAATTCAAATGGTAGGAATTTGATAAAAAAAATTCAGAAGTTTTTGACCTAAAAAGTTAAATATTTAGCTGGACAATACCAAGACCAACCTCAGGCCTGGTCCGGGCCATCGCGAGCGTGGTTGTTTTTGTGTCCAAGGAGACAAAATCCACTTTACCCATAACCCCCTCCCCCCCCCCCAAAAAAAAAAAAAAACAAAACTTGAGTACCCCTTATGGGCCTTTCCAAGTTCCAAACTCAAGACTTATAAACTCACAACATGTTTGCCTACCCAAACAATGTGGGATAAGTTTTTCTTCATCCTCTTATGAAAAACTTATTGTACCAATGGTGTAATTAAATAATACAAATAGATTCATATGTGACACACAAATAGATTCATGAATAACAATGTTGATTTCAGAATAATAAACATTTTGAAAATTGTAAAGATACACAAGACAAGAACGCAAATCGAAGCCTGCACTAAACAGTGTCCTTAAAACAGATTCACCGGCTCATCGGTTGGGTGCTGGAGGTTCTCAACGTCTGTCTCCTAAGATATGACGATTAGACCAGCTATAGCTAAGTACTTACGATGTAACCTGGTGAACAAAACTTAGACAACACTTTCTTACTCGGAAGAATAGAAATCTGGAGGAAGAAAAATTCTGGAACTCAAATTTTCTAGTGTAAGAATGAAGGAGAAGGGTCTCCTTTTATACACATGGAGGGAGAGAGAAAAGGCTTCTGCAACAAATGCAGGATTCATTTCTACATAATGGCGCAAAGCTGATGGCTTAAACCATCATGAATGTAAAGCGGTTACAGTGGTTACACAAATTATATATACACATGTGTAATGTGTATAATTCTACAGCCTAAGCATTTGACTTGGCCCAAAAAGATTAAGATAGGTGGGTTAAGAACCTAGCCCAAGTCCATCATTGAAGCATTCGTAACTCCCTTCCTTCGGAAAATTTGGATGCCTCAAATAGCTTACACTCTTAGGAAAAAATTTGGATGTAAATACCCATTAATGCTCTCCTCTACAATCAATGTGGGATAAAGGGTTATACGCCTTTCCTAACACCTCTTCCATGAGGCCAACTTAATGAGTCAATTTCTCATTCAAATCTTAATGGTTTTTGGTTATTCTTTTTGTGGTGTAAAGATTTTGATACAAAGAATCTAAACCTACTTTAATCTATCTCAATTGAGGATTGGCACGCATTTTAATATTGCATTAAAGTTGCCGAAAAACTATTATTTTCCAACAAAACTAACCAAAACACCATTTTCATGGAGCTCACTTTGGCATCAATTTTCCATTCACCCAATAATGATTTTGAGCAACCAAATATATGACATGCATCATTACGCAGCAAAGATTACATTGCCACATAGACACGCCAACTTTGACGCATGGATCCCACTTCAAATATGGGCCAAAATTTCAGAAAAATCTATTTTTACCCAAACCATTTTCTAACAAAAGATTTAAACTATGATTAAATGGCCTCCTTAAATATAGTTTCACTGTGTTTATAAGTTTTGGTGACAATTGGGTTTCACAGATCATATAAAACATTGTGGTGAAGTGGATTTTGAAAATCCTTCTTCAATCCAGCCTAAACCTCTCAAGATCTCTTTTTTCCTCCAAACATCTAAGCTAGCCTATCCTTTTTTATAGTGCCCTCTACTGGGCTCGATTAATTCCTTATTTTACAAATGACCCATTTCCCTACATGGGCCATCTAGACTTCGGATCTGATGGCTCGTCCACCCTTCTTGGCACCCATGGCGAACTAGACTCAGCATTGTGTTGATTGATTGCAAGTGATAAGGCCAAATAGACTCATATATCTACCCCTGCCCCAATTGACGTGATGACACAATGATGTCGAATATAGTATGCAGTAATCAAAAGGAATTTGGCATCGTGGTGACTGCATGATTTGCTCGAATAAAAGCCATTGGAGAGATGGTGCCGATCGATATTGTCTCGGGAACAGAGCACCTGTAATTAATGAAGAACACAACCAGGAATTAATAATCCAATTTCTTTAAATAGGTGTTAGACATCCAACGAAGAGAGGAAGCACATGAGCTGGTAGTGTCCATGTTGCTCTGCGACATGAGCCGACCAGATCGCTGCGTCCGTTGAGTTTTTCAGTTTTCATGGGCAACAAACCCATGATAGAGGCCGATTCTATTATCCGTGATCCGGACGTATCGGTGGAGTTCACGTAGCAAATCTTTTCGCCTGAAGTTCAACAATCAATGGTGAGTCAGGGCGATCACGAAGTCTTTAGGGAGGGCATCCATGTATCAGTCAAGGGTCTATATAGTGCATATGAGATCGGCATGCGGCTTAGAGCTGCTCAAAAGGAGATAGAGCATGAGGATGAGCGGATTCGAAATTTGGAGCGCCGACTTGAGGAGGCAAATGAGCGGGCAAAGAACGAAACTCGGAAGGCCAAGGCTGTGAATGTCTAACCGACAGGGGAAACGATTGTGGCTACTAGAGAAGTTGTTACTCGGCACTTGATAGATCATGCAATAGCCGATCGTGATACAACAACCATTTTTACAAGGGAAGCAATAGAGTCTAGAGCTTATGAAAGAGGGTTCTACGGAGGGCGAAAAATTGGTATTGAGAAAACAAGGGTGAAGTTGGCCGATGACGTCTGTCGGTGTGAGAACTGGGGATTCAAGCATGGGTGGATCAAGGCCCTTCAAACGACGGGGGTTGATTCGGCATCCTCTCTATATTAAGAGTTCACTATGCCGTTCGAGGCCTATGATGTCGAGAAAGCAGATGAAGAAGACGGAGTGACGTAAAACTTTGTGCATCTTTGTAAAAATAAAGCCGTAGTTAGCCTTAGGGGAAATGTTGAATGCAATTTGAACTCATGATGCTTTCTCCTAAAAAAAGGCAGTTCGAGCCGTTGGCGTTGTACTAATATATTTTAAGCATAACAATGCCGTGTTTTTTATGCGTCACAATTGCGCCGAACATGAAGGGCGCAACGAAGTCGAAGGCTACTTTCAATGGCCCATCATGGCGAACACGAAGGGCGCTCCAAATTCGAAGGCTTTTTTTCCGATGGCCAATCATGCAAAACACGAAGGGCGCTCCGAATTCGGAGGCTTTTGCGATGGCCAATTGTGCCGGACACGAAAGAGACTCTGAATTCGAAGGCTTGTTTTGATAGCCAATCACATAAAACACAAAGGGCGCTTCGAATTTGGAGGCTTTTGCGATGGCCAATTGTGCCAAACACGAAGAGCGCTCTGAATTCGGAGGCTTTTGCAATGGCCAATCGTGCCGAACACGAAGGGCGCTCTAAATTCGGAGGCTTATTTCGATGGCCAATCGTGCAACACGAATGGCGCTTTGATTTCAGAGGGTTTTTTTTTTTTCGAATGGACTGAATAAAGATAAAGATAAGTCATTCAAGAGACAAAGAACCAGAAGCGAAAAAACAAGTTGCATTTTTGGACAATTCTACATTCCTAGATAATACATTAATGATAAAACTTGTGCAAGTGAGTCGAATTCCATGGTCGGGGTAATTTCTTGTCGTTTATATTTGAAAGATGATATGCTCCTGTGCCGACAAATGATTCAATTTGATAAGGGGCATCCCAGTTGGGGCTGAGTTTTCCATTAGCAAGGCTTTTTGTTGCAGGTAGTACTTTCTTGAGGACCAATTTTCCTGGGATACATCGGCGAGGATGCACTTGTTGAATATATGATTTGGTAAGTTGTTGCTGATATCGTTCCATAACAACAAGGGCTCAATCTTAGCATTCTTCAAGCAAGTTTAGATCCATGGCCAGCATCATATCATTTCGGCCTGTGTCGAAAGCTATTGATTTGAGAGTTGGCAAGCTTATTTCCAAAGGGATGATGGCTTCAATGCCAAAACACAAGGTGAATGGCATCTCTCTAGTAAACCGTCGCGGCGTAGTGTGATAAGCCCACAGTACACTAGGCAGCTCTTTAACCCACTTCCCCTCGGCTTTTTCAAGACGCATCTTTATACCGTCCAAGACTACTTTGTTAAAGGCCTCTGTCTGGCCATTGCTCTATGGATAGGCCGGCGAAGAAAAATAAGGCCGAATGCCATATAGGTTGCACAGTTCCCGATACACACCGCAGTCAAACTTAGTGCCATTATCAGAAATAAGTGCCCTGGGTATGCTAAATCGGGTGATGATATTCTTCTATACGAAACGCTTGACATCTACGTCTTGTATATGAGCTAATGTTTCTGCCTCGACCCATTTTGTGAAATAGTCTGTTGCAACAATTAGGAACCGCTTATTTCCTTGCACCCTTGGCAGCGATCCGATTATATCTAAACCCCATTGAGTGAAAGGCCAAGAGCTGGTCACCGAGTTCAATTCTTCAGCAAGTAGATGGATCAAGGGGGAGAACTTTTGACATTTTTCACATCTCTTTACATAATTTTCAGTATCGGTTTGCATGGTCGGCCACCAGTACCCTTGAGTAACGACTCGATGTGCTAACGACCGTCCTCCGGTGTGGGCACCATAACTGCTTTCGTGTATTTTGGCTAGGAAATCTTCAACTATATCTGGATGGATGCATTCCAAATAAGGTCCGGAGAGAGATTTCTTGTAAAGTTTGCCATTGGGGTCCAAATAGTATTGTAGAGCTTTGTTGTGCAGCTTATGGGCTTCCTTTTTTTTTTTTTTTTTTTTTTCTTGTTCTAGTAGTTGTTTTGAAGAGAGAAAAGTAATAATCGAATCAATCCAACTCGGCCTCTTTTCGATGGCATTCACGACAGCGGGGTTAGGGATGTCAATACTTGGCTCTAGAATGAAACCTATTTTGATGGTCTATTTGATTTCCGAGTTCATGGTTGAGGCTAAACAGGCGAGGGCATCGACATATGTGTTCTGATCGCGGGTGATCTGGTTTAGTTCACGATTGTCAAATTGTGTGAGTAAAGCGTTGACTAGCTTCATGTAGGCCGCCATGCGATCGTTCTTGGCTGCATATTCCTCTTTTAATTGGTTAGTGACCAATTTTGAATTGCAGAAGACCTACAACCATTTAGCTCCTAGTTGTAATGTATTTTGGAGGCTGATTATAAGAGCTTCATACTCGGCCTTGTTATTGGAGGTGTCAAAGCCTAACTTGTCTGATTGCTCGATTATTACTCCATCGGGCGTCATAATCATGACTTTTGCCCCACTGTCTCGTTGATTGGATGACCCATCACAATACATCTGCCAAATCAAAATTTGGCTTATCGCATCCTTTGAATTCAGCAATAAAGTCGACCAAGACTTGCCCCTTAATGGCCATTCTTGGTGAAAACTGGAGGTCATACTGGCCGAGCACTAATGCCCACTTTGAAACTCGCCCTGACAACTCCGCACTACTGAGTATTGAACGGAGGGGGTAGTCTGTCAGCATATTGATTGTATGAACTTGAAAATAATGCATTAATTTTCTAGCAACTACTACAAAATCCAAGATAAGCTTTTTGAGGGGTAAATATCGAGTTTCGACATCCACCATAGCCTTGCTAACATAAAAGATGGGTTTCTATTCGTCAAGTTCTTCCTTTAATATGATAGCACTTACAGCCTGATCGGACACTGCCAGGTATAGAATGAGCACATCACTTGGTGATAGGGTTGCCAGAAGTGGGACAGATCTAAGGTAAGCTTTCAATTCGTCTAGAGCGGTCTGGCACTCGAGGGTCCAGTTAAAATGTTTTTTTTACCGAAGTGTTTAGAAGAATGGTCGACATGGTCCGAAGAACGGCTGATAAATCTGTTAAGCGTCGCAGCCATCCCCATCAATTTCTAAACCTCCTTGGCTAACTAGGGTGAGCCGAATTCTAAAATAGCCTTTATTTGTTTCAGGTTGGCTTCTATCCCACGATGATTCATAATGTAGCCTAGAAACTTGCCTGATCCGGTGTCGAATGCATATTTTAAGGTGTTGAGCTTCATCTTGTACTCACAGAGAGTATCAAAATAGATCGGCTAAATGAGAACTTTTCTCTTTGGATTTACTACTATATCGTCGATGTACACTTCCATGGTTCTACTGATTTGCTCTTTGAACATGGTAGTGACCAGTCTTTGGTATGTTACCCCAGCAATTTTCAGTCCAAAGGGCATGACCCTGTAACAATATGTGCCCCTTGGGGTGAAGAATGTCGTTTTGTCTTGGTTGGCCGGATTCATGGCAATCTGGTGGTAGCCCCTGTAGGCGTCTAGAAAACTCATACGTTAATGTTGAGTAGTTGCATCTACAAGTTGATCGATGTGTGGTAAGGGGAAGCAATTCTTTGGGCAAGCTTTATTTAAGTCGATAAAATCTACACAAACACGCCACGATCCGTTTTTCTTTTTTACCACCACAATGTTAGACAACCAAGTGGGGTAAGGCACCTCTCAGATTGCTCCGGCTTCCAAGAGTCTGTCGACTTTATCAATCACGGCCGAGGCATGTTTGGCAGCTGATCGGCAGCTCTTCTAGACAATGGGTTTCGTTTTAGGGTTAACATGCAAGCTATGCATGGCGACGTCAAGGTCTACGTTGGGCATTTCATATGGTGTCCATGCAAAAGCATCAATGTTGCCGAGCAAAAAAGAGATCAATTCTTGTTGCTCAGTCGTATCAAGGCATGTACCAACTAAGAAGAATTTCTTTAGATCGTCATGGATCATCACTCTAAGCAAGTCTTTCGTTACTTTCTCGTTCAGAGTCTGCCCAATGTCTTCGAGACCTTCCCGATTAGGTATTTCAATTGAGTTTACCTCTAGCTCTTTGTGTTTTTTGTCTGAAGCGATGAGATAACAATCTTTCGCCGATCTATGGGAACCCCATATCTATTCAATACCATACTGAGTCGGGAAGTGAAGGAGTTGATGATAAGTGCTTGGCACAACCTGTATTGCATGTAGCCATGTACGTCTCATGATTAGGTTGTAAGGCGACAGAAGCTTGACCACTAGGAATTCAACATCGAGTGTTTTGGTGTCCGCATGCACTAGAAAGGTGATTTTTCCCAAGGGATACTTCGGATTGGCGTTGAAGGCAAATAGAGAAGAATCTCTTAGCTGAAGATTTGAATCTTTAAGGCCGAGTTTAATGAATGTTTTATAGTACATTATCTCAAAGGTGCTCCCCTAATCGACTAGGATTCGCTCGACGGCAAATCCTTTCACCCATAACTCGATCATTTAGACATCGTCATGTGGAAGTGTCACCCCTTCAAGGTTGGCATCAAAAAAAGCTGATCTCATTGGATATTCGGGGCCGTTCAATCATTATATTAGACTTCACTTGCGGTTGAACCCAGATTGTATTCACTCGACTCTAAAGTGGCAAGCTGTATATGACGTGTATTACACCGAGTGGGGGTGAATCTAGGCGTAAAGCCATTGTATTAGATGGGTGATCTTTGTTGGTGAGGTACTCAGGCAGTCGGCCATCCCAGACCAACTCCTCTATGTGATCCCTCAGAGCATAACATCTGTCAGTGTTGTGCCCATGATCTTTGTGGTAGTCACATCTCCGATTTCTGCTTCTCATGTCGGGGGGTCTAGTCATTTTGGGTGGCCATTGAAAAAATGGCAAGTGCTGGATTTTAAGCAAGATTTTGCTGATGGGTTCGGATAACTCTGTGTATTTCTTCTCTGACCATCGAGGGCGCCTGCTATCGACTTGGTACTATTCATCCCGTCGGCATGGTTCTCGACGACTTTCTCTCCTTGATCGGCCCCACGGTTCTAGGCTTTTTGGGACAGCACTTAATGGCCGAGCCATGACTAATGCTACCGTTTCTGTGGCTTGTTGGTTGGCATTAACCCAAATTGCATCATCCTCAGCCTTGCAATTCTCTTTGACCTTCTTCATTAAGGCCCAAATAGTCTTGGGAGGTTGTCTAGTCAACAAACTTTTGAGCTAGATGTCAAGGTGTAACCCCATCTTAAAGGCTGTGATTGCCATGGAGTCATTACAATCATCGTCAACCAGATTAAAGCATTCCCAATAACATGCAGAATATTCACGTAGAGTTTCGTCCGGTTTGATCCTCATTGCCTACAGAGAGTCTGGTTTCTTCGGTTGGGTTTCATTAGCAATGAATCTTTCCCTAAAAGATTTTTGGAGTTGCTGAAAACTTTTGATTGAAGTTGGTTCAAGCTTGTAATACCACTTGACGGCCAGCAGTCCCAAGCTGCTGGGAAATATCTGGCACGTAAGTGCTTCATCGTCTGTATGTAGTGTTATCGCTTGCTTGTAGTGACAATATGATCTATGGGGTTTGACTTGCCATCATATAGAGTAAACATCGGTGATTTGAATTTCTTGGGCAAAGCAGCTTTGGCAATACGTTGAGCGAAGAGGTCATGTTTGTCCTCCAAATCGGAATCGTCATCTCTTTTTGTATGTTTATGCTGCCCATGCGGACTGCCGTCAGATAAGCTTGAAGCATATGCCATGTGATTTTTTCTGGGCTCCTTGTCCGATGGGTCTTTGGTACTACCATCATTATACCTCTGATGCCAGTGTTGTTGGTTGGTTTGTTGCTTTAGTGTGCACCTCTGATCGCAGCGTGGCGTATCGTGCTGAGACTTGGCTAACTCCAGGCGTAGGTGTTCATTATTAGCTGTTAGGGCCTCCAATCGTTGTTCATTCTATTTTGCTTGTGCTATCAGAGTTTGCATGGTGTCTTTCATTGATGCTGAAGGAAGGGAAAGGGTTAGTGGATCAAAGTTTAGAGATCTTCGTGCCGGGGTGTTTTCCGGGCCAAACATTGTCCCGAACAGGATATTATTTTTGTCATTTGATGGATCTTGAATTGGGTCTACCATGGATGAATGCAAGTATTTTTCATAGACGGCGCCAATTGTGGTGAAGTGGATTTTGGAAATACTTCTTCAATCAAGCCTAAACCTCTCAAGATCTCTTTTTTCCTCCAAACATCTGAACTAGCTTTTCCTTTTTTATAGTGCCCTCTACTGGGCTCAATTAATTCCTTATTTTACAGATGGCTCATTTCCCTACATGGGCCGTCTTGACTTCAGATCTGATGGGCTCGTCCACTTTTCTCGGCACCCATGGCGAACTTTAATTACTTACTCAGCAACACTCATAAGGCCCATCAAGCATAGTTTTGATATTCTGCAATAAAATTCGGCTCCCACAAACTTAAACTCATAATACTCAAAGTTAGAGCATATCCAATAGCATGTTATTCGAGTCATTGCCAAAAATTTGGCAAGAGTAGAGAAAAAAAGATCCCCAGTGGACTGTTATCCCACCTTCCACAATTTGGCAATGCCATTTATTGTGTCAAATTTGAAAAGGTTTGGCATTTGCTAAACATGCCACATCATTCAAATAATTGATTTTGACCGCAAGGTTTCCAACAAGAAACAAACACATAGAGGAAAATTCAATTCATATCACAATTTCAACAACACAATAATCAACAATAAAAAAAAAAATTTAAAAATTAAAACAGAAATATTAAAGACTATTACCATTTTTTAAAAAAAAAAAAAAAACCACAACCTAATGAGGCCTCCGTTTGGAGTAAACAAAATACCAAAGTCATGGTTGTTGAGGATCAATTTGAGGGTTTCAAAAAGGATCAATTTTGAGACGAAAAAGGGTTATGCTTCATCGTCGGACACTCAGGATAAAAGAGATGGAGAGAAAGAAAAGAAGACGAGAGATGAGAGAGAAAAAATTATCACATAGGTCTGTCTCATATCCTATGTGATATGCCTTTATAATTCTATTAATTATATACTCATTATTTTTATTTTTCTTCCACGTATTATATAGAGCAACTAATAAAATTAGAAAGACATACAACTAGTTAGAATTTTTGGAAGACAAGATAATTTCTTAAGAAATAGATCAAAAGACAGGGAAAAGTTCTGGAAAGTGAGAGAATGGTTAGATTGATATTCATCCATTGGATGCTCATATTGATATTGATCCAATGGTTACGAAAATTAAAAGAAGGTTCTGGAATGATGTGAATTATAATAATATTTTATTTTTAATTTCTTTTATTTATATAGAATGTAAATATATAATTTTTTTTTTGAAAAGATCAATAAACATTTAAAAAAAAAAACAACAAAAAAAATTACTCAAAAAATTAAACTCAAATACTACCTAAAAAAAAAGAGGGAAAGTTGGTTGAAGGTGTGCCAAAATGACATGTGACTATTATAACACCATTATTATAATTTGACATTTTACTACTGTAGCATGTCAAATTATAACTTTAGCAATGGTCTAATGACAACTACCATTAGAGATGCTCTTACTATTTAATTAGTATAATTTAGTAAATAAATTATTAATTTATGAAATTAGTTTAAGATTGATTGTTTAACTAGATTAACAGAATGAATAATTTTCTCTTGTACACGTTTCTTGTGGAAAATATATAATTTTAATTATATATTTGTTTTACATTATTAGTTGTATGATTCAAAAATTATCAATTTTGTTGGATGGAATCTTCATCGAAATTTAATATGGATAACAAAAATTCCAACCCAAACAATGAAATATAAATCTCATAGATTAATAATTTCAATCATGTGTTATAATTTGCCAATCAAATAGGCCCAATAAGTAATGCTATGGCAATCTCTTCTTACCCAACAAAAAAAATAAAAATAAAAATATTATTGATGTAACGGTGACTCTATAAGTAAAATTAATAAAAAGTTACAAATGGATTAAGTGGACAAGTATGGTCTCCCATTAATCTATTATTGTAGTTGTTTCTACTGCAAATCAAAATTGTTCATTGAATGGTGATAATGCCACGTGATATATTTGTTACATCCAATATTTATATATTTTTATGATATCAATAAAATTATGAAAATAAAACTAATTACAGAATCAACCACATAAAATAATTCTAATCATACATATTATGCAGTAAATTCCATCATAAAGATAAAATTTCATTTGTCATACAATAAGTTTAGACACATAATCGATAATAAAACAGTTACATAGGTGGAACAATATGAGTGAAACAATATGTCTTATCATGTTAAAAAAGTTTTATGTAGTTAATAGAAAATTATGTTATTGATTTTGCGTCCGTAATTTTGTTGCTTGTCATATGATGGGGGCACATATAGATTAATTAGATATTAACAACATTTATATTGGTTTTGTTGTTGTCATTATTGAGCTATTGTATATGTTTCACATCAAATGAGATATGAAATGTGGTAAAAATATATGATGATAATAGCATTACTCATATAGAAGAAAAAAAAAAGAGTCAATGAGCATAAAAATAGATACACAAAATATACATGAACAAATAAGTTTTTTAAAAATGAACCTACTAACAGATCTTAAAATAATTTTATTTGTGCATGTATATTCTATGTGTCTGATTTTATGATTAGTCTATGTATTCATAATAAAAGTGCACAGAACAAGTTTTTTTTTTTTTTTTTTTTTTTTTTTTTTTGTGATTGGCAAAAAGATTCTTTATTGATGGAATAAACAAGTACAAGAAAACAAGCGCATTACATCAATAAAGGAAATGGGAGTGCAACGCATCACAATGAGCTAATTGATCCCAACTAGATTGGCACCAAAAAGCTCATCAAATGTACAGAACAAGTTGTATAATATTCTCTTTTGAAAACTGTACGAATAGTGTAATTTAAGTTTAGGCCTTGTTTGAGAAGTGTGTATTTTAGTTTAAATGTTAAAAAGCCACTGAAAACGTCAAAAAGTCAACAAATTATAAAAAAAAATTAAAAAAAAATCTTTTTCCAATACTTTTTGTACTTTTTTTTTTTTTTTTTTTTGGACAAAAAGCCATCACAAACATATTATTATTTTTTATTTTATATTTTAACTAAAAAACTAAAAATTTACTAAAATAACATACGAAACCTTAATATGATTTAGATTATAACTAAAATAATATAAACTACACATTTCATTATTTGACCTTTTTTTTTTTTCAATGCATAGAATGGTACAACTCACACATATACACACAACAATCACTTTGTTTGTTTTTGGAATTTTAAAAAACAAATTTGAAAATTTATATTTATATTTTTATTTTTATTTTTTAATTAAAATTTTTTACCTTTTTTTATTCAATTAAGTTTATATACACTTAAAAGTATAAAATTTGGGAAAATATTGAAAATATTATTAGATTGATCTAATTATTTTTTAAAATTGCAAATAAGTGGTGTTTTTACAAAATATTTATAAAAAAATTATATATTTAATTATTAAAGTTGGTACAGTTTACTACTAATTTGAAATATTTTTTCGAAACATATATTGAATTGTAATTTCTTAATTTTTCTTTTCATAAATTATATACACGGAATGTTTTATAAAATAAATTGTTCGAATCATTAAAACAAGACCTATGGTAGGTTTCACGGATTCGAACATGTCATGCCCTCAAAATAATACAGTAAAGATAACTCATAAGCAGAATAAATATGAGAAACAACACACTTTCATATATCAGAGTTCACTGTTTAAGAACCAGTTAAATGCCATGTAAGCTTACATGTTTCCAAGTCATTGCTTGGTTACACAAATTGAGTCTCGCTCATTACATCTTAAACCCTTGGCTTTACAAATAACAAACATACACACATAAGGCATAATTAAGAAGCTTTTACTTCCCAAAACTCCATCCACGCTATTGCTTTGGAGGAAGCATCTCACCTGTACCTGAAAATGGTATTCCCATATAGGGTGAGCCAACGGCCCAGTGGAAATAATCTAACACAATTTATGAGGTTTAGCAAAGGTATAAATACCACGTACATAAACAATACCGATCCTGAAACATCCACAAGGCCTGCATATCCATATGCCACTAAGACCAACCTTATTCCATTTTCCTTTAATTTCATTTCTAGTTCATATATGCTACTCGATTCATGAGTTAAATTCGTTATCTTTCAACAATCAAAATGAGACTATAACTCAATGATTTTTCAATTATGCAAAATTCACATAAACATTTTAAACCTGCCATTTTACGGATATTTCATCCGAAGGAATCGGCACCTATTTATATATAAAATTTCGGGTCTTTCACCTAGAACACTCCGGCCAACTTGCTTTAAATGGAGTCCATCTCCTTTCTCCTCCCAAACAAATATACATATGCAATGTATTTATAAACACAATCACATATGGAGTACATCCCCTTTCTCCTCCCAATAAACATAAATATACAATGTATCTATAACATGGTCATATTCAATGACATTAACAATGGATTAGCATTAAATCGCCTAATCTTCATGTAATTTTTACAACAATCATAGCTATCCTCCGCCAATAGCCCAATGCAATTATTTCTAAAGAGGTGTTCAATATCAAAATAAATAGTTTATTCAAAACCTCCATAGGTGAGATAATACATATCTAATATCACCATTTATAATCACAACCTTCCAATTTCACGTTTTCAATGTTAATCCCAATTATTTATGCAAAATAATAATTTAATCAAAATTAGGGCAGAATCCCCCTATCACCAAATATCAACCCAAACACCAAAATCAACTATTTTGGCACAACATGATCTTATATTCAAGCCTCATATTCGTTTACCTCATATTCATCAAAACCCCTCTTTTTATTTCATACCCAAATTCTAGATTTGTCCAAACCACAACCAAATCTCATAATCTATACACAATAGCAAATAACTAAGCTAAAAACCATATTAGAGTGTAGAAAATCCCTACCTCAAGTTTTGAAGAAAATCTGAGATAAAACCCCAAAATCTACGGTGTCGAAACTCGATCTCCACCGCACACAATGAAGCCCTCGAGGTGATAACCAACTTTGGTGAAAAACTTGGGCCTAAATTCCAATGGATTTGGAGAAATCAAAGAGAGAAGATGACTTCTAGAGAGAGAAGATCTAGACCTGGAAATTTGGAAAGTTTTAGAGAGAGAGGGGGGGTGCAAAAAGTGATCTGAAACCCTAATTTACGGACTAATATAACAAGGTCACTCAAGCGTGAAATACACTTTTCCGTAAGCAATTTCGAATGCATTTTGTATTTTCGCTTTCGGCGAGCTGACCGGGTCAAAATCGGGATCGCTACAACCTCCCCCCCTTAAAGAATTTCATCCCCAAAATTTCAAATCAAACTACCCAAACAGAGGGGTTTCTAGTGATCAAAACCACGCTATTTCATTTTTAAATCACAATATTAACTCTCAACTAATTTTTTTTGCCATTTCCACCATAGTTATCTCATCAACAACAACCATCCACATCAACCTAAACGTGAAGCAAAGAAATGACAATCCATAACTACTTCATGCTTAACATAACAATATACATAACAACATGTGGTCAACAATTTTAACACATTTCCCTCAAACACTAGGAAATATTACAAGGAAAACAACTTAAGCAATTTCAAACAAATCCGGATACTTAGAGTGGACTTCTGCCTCCCGTTCCCACGTTGCTTCTTCAATCCCATGGTGTCTCCATAACACCTTTACCAACGGTATAGTTTTTCCCGTAGCACTTGCTCCCAAGTATCTAATATTCGAACTGGTCGTTCTTCGTAAGAGGCATCCTCATCTATCTCCAAGTCAACCCAATCAAGCACATGAGAAGGGTTAGGTTCATACTTCTTAAGCATAGCTACATGAAATACGTTGTGAACTCCCGAAAGTTGCGGCGGTAAAGTTAACCGGTATGCCACTTCCCCAATTCGCTCTAAGATCTCAAAAGGCCCAATGAACCTTGGAGATAATTTACCACTCTTACAAAATCTCATCAAACCCCACCTTGGTGAGATTTTTAGAAACACATGGTCACCAACTTCAAAAGATAAAGGTCGTCTCCTCTTATCGGCATAACTCTTTTGTCGACTTTGGGCCGTAGCTAACCTCTTCTGAATGAGAACCACTTTCTCGGTTGTCTCTCTAACAATTTCCGGACCTAGTAACGGTGCGTCACCCACTTTAGCCCAACAAACCGGTGATCTACAAGGTCGGCCATACAAGGGCTCAAATGGTGCCATCCCAATACTAGCTTGATAACTATTGTTATAGGTGAACTCAACCAACGGTAAATGCTTCTCCTAAGGCCTCGAAAAATCAAGGACACAAGCTCTAAGCATGTCCTCCAAAATCTAAATGGTACGTTCTGACTGTCCATCGGTTTGAGGATGATAAGCGGTGCTAAGAGTTAACTTAGTTCCCAACGTCTCTTGAAGGCTTTGCCATAACCGGGCAGTAAAACAAGGATCCCTATCCGACACAATAGTCACAGGGACTCCATAAAGTCGAATTATCTCTCTAATGTACAACTCTACCAAGCGTTCAACCGAGTCACTGGTGCACATCGGAATGAAATGGGTAGACTTAGTCAACCTATCAACAATCACCCAAATGGCGTCATTGCCTCGTTGTGTTCTAGGAAACCCAACTACAAAATCCATAGTAACATGCTACCATTTCCACTCGACTATAGGTAAAGGTTGTAACAAACCCGCTGGTCTCTGATACTCGGCCATCACTTGTTGACAAGTAAGGCACTTTGATACAAACACAGCCATATCCTTTTTCATACCTCTCCACCAAAACTGGTAACTAAGATCATGATACATCTTTGTGCTTCCCAGATGCACTGCAAGGCGCGAATGATGAAACTCTCGGAGTACTTCCTCTCGACAAGACTCCGGTACAAACAAATGGTCACGGTATCTCACACTTTGGTCGGGATACACAGTCAAACCTCTTTTTACCTTCCCATTGGAAATCTTCTCTCGGAATGACTCCACCTCAAGGTCAACCTTTTGCGCTTCCAACACTCGATTCACAAGTGTAGGTTGTGCAACTACTGAAAACAAAGTTGCAAACTCAATAGACTCGTCCAGATGCAAGTCAAACTCATTAAGAGTACCCAACATTTCTCATTCTCGGATGGCGATAGAAGCTACACTGCTAACTGGCTTTCTACTCCAAGCATCGGCTACAACATTGGCCTTCCTGGGATGATAATGCAACTCAAAATCCTAATCCTCTATGAATTCCATCCACATCCTCTATCTCAAATTCAAGTCTTTCTTTGTAAACAGATATTTCAAACTCTTGTGATCAGAGAACACTTTAAATTTCTCACCATACAGATAGTACCTCCAGATCTTCAAGGAAAATATCACTACTGCTAACTCTAAGTCATGGGTGGGATAATTTGTCTCATGTGTTTTCAACTGCCGTGAGCCATAGGCTACTACTTTACCCTCTTACATCAATACACAACCTAGACCTTCTCGTGAAACATCGCAATAAACTGAATAACCCAAACCCCTCTCCGGTATAATCAATACTGGAGCAATGGTGAGTCTAATCTTAAGCTCTTGGTACGACTTCTCACAAGTCTCACTCCACACGAATTTGATTTATTTCCTCGTTAACTTAGTCAAAGGTGAAGCTAGTTTAGAGAAATCTTTCACAAACCGACGGTAATACCTGGCCAACCCCAAGAAACTACGAATCTCGAAAGCATTCTTAAGTTGTGCCCAATCTTGCACTGCCTCTATCTTGGATGAATCTACAGTCACTCATTCCCTTGATACTACATGCCCTAGGAATTTAACCTCTTTCAGCCAAAAGTCACATTTCCCAAACTTAGCATACAGCTTATGAGCTCTAAGTAACTCAAGTACTACTCATAAATGTTCCTCATGCTCCTCCTCAAAAGGTGAATAAATCAAAATGTCGTCCACAAAGACAACCACAAAACGATCTAAGAATTCACGGAAGATCCGATTCATTAAATCCATAAACACAGCTGGAGCATTAGTTAGCCCAAAAGGCATTACAAGAAACTTATAATGGCCATATCGCATACGGAATACCGTCTTCGGGATATTCTCCTCCCTTACTCTCAACTGATGATAACCCGATCTCAGGTCTATCTTAGAGAAACAACAAGGCCCCTTCAACTGATCAAACAGATCATGTATACGAGGCATTGGGTACTTGTTCTTAATAGTAACCCAGTTCAACTTTCGATAATCAATACAAAGCCGTAATACTCCATCTTTCTTTTTAACAAAGAGAGCCAGCGCTCCCCAAGGTGAAGTATTAGGGCGAATAAAACTCTTATCTAACAATTTATGAAGCTGAATCTTCAACTCACTCAATTCAACAAGTGCAAATCTATATAGAGCCATAGAAACCAGTGCCGTGCCAGGCACTAAATCAATAGAGAACTCGATCTCTCAGTGAGACGGTAAACTGACAAGATCCTTGGGAAAAACATCCGAGTATTCACAAACTACCCTCGGCAATTCTACCTGAATTTCATCACACTCACTACTCAAAAAGCTAGCAAGGAGACAACTAAGTTCACTCCGCCCATGCGGATCATATACCAGTGATAAGACTCTATCCACCCGGTCCCCCAAGAAACACTACAAGAAAAAACACTTTTGGCGACCACCTTTTTTTTTTGGTCGCAAATAGTCCACTTTCTGCGACCAAAATTTAACTTTTGGCGACCACAATTTTTTAGTCGCGGAAAATCACCCTTTGGCAACCAAAAGAAAAAGTTGGTCACGGAAAGTATACTATTGGCGACCAAAGGCTTTTTTGGTCGTGGAAGAGCACCTTTTGGCGACCAAAAAGAAAAGTTGGTCACGGAAAGTATACCCTTTGGCGACCAAAAAAAAAGTTGGTCGCGGAAAGTATACTATTAGCGACCAAAAGGCTTTTTTGGTCGCGGAAGATTACCCTTTGGCGACCAAAAAGAAAAGTTGGTCGCGGAAAGTATACTATTGGCGACCAAAGGCTTTTTTGGTCATGGAAGATCACCTTTTGGCGACCAAAAAGAAAAGTTGGTCGCGGAAAGTATACTATTGGCGACCAAAAGGCTTTTTTGGTCGCGGAAGATTAACCTTTGGCAACCAAAAAGAAAAGTTGGTCGCGAAAAGTTATGGCGGGATAAATTTTTTAAAAAAGGATACTATTATAATTACATACTATTTTTTTTGTTTAGGCATTAAAAGTTTTATAAAATAATAAATAACCCAATTTTTATGGGTTATATATTTTTATTTCCAAATATGAACAAGAAGCATGTAATTGGCAGAGTGGATTGGGTGCATGGTGACTCTTTGGTCAAGAGTTCGAGTCCCAAAGCACAAAAGAATTACATTTTTGGGTAAAAGGCTGACTTTTGGCGACCAACTTACCTTTGGTCGCTAAAAGTTTACTTGGGTAATATGAATTGGACTTTCATGACCAAAGAGTTGGTCGCGAATGGTCACTTTTAGCGACCAAAGGCTTTTTTGGTCGCAGAAAACTATCTGTGACGAGGCTTTAGCGACCAACTCGCGACCAACATATTTTGGTCGCGAAAAGGTTTTAGCGACCAAATATGATACTTTTTGCGACCAAAATGTTGGTCACAGAAAGTGTTTTTTCTTGTAGTGAAATAAAAGCAATCGCCACTCAAGGTACATACGGTAACTTTCTTACGGTAACAATATATAATAGCCCGGTATGATGATAACCAGTCCATACCCAATATGACATCAAAACTAAACATGTCAATCAATACAAATGCAAAAGGTAATCGACGACCAGCAACCTTGATGTCACAACCTCGACGTCCCTGTCTCAAAACAGTCTGACCACCAACAGGTGACTTTACACAAATAGGAGACGCTAACTGTGACAACTCCAAACCCAAAACTGATGTAAATGCATACGAAACAAAAGAATGGGATGAACCCGTATCAATCAACACATTAGCAATTGAATTGCAAAACAAAAAGGTACATCTCACTACAAAAGGATCAGGTACAAGATCTGGCCCTACAACTGTATACATACGTCCAGTAGGCCTTTGTTCAACCTGCTCACCCCTCGAAGTATAAGCCTGATGCATAGACTGAGCCGAAGAGACTCCCTGATTGGCCCTTGAGGCTTGTGCTGATTGTGCTGGCTGGTGACTCTGTGTCTATCTCGAACCAGACGCACCAGGTGTACCACCCAACTGTGGGCAAAACCTCTTCAGGTGCCCCACCTACACGCATTGATAACAAGTGAGCGGCTGCCCTCTTCCCTAACTCTGACTCTAAAAACGAGCCGAAAATAATACTGCTCGCTGTCCTCCTCCTCTTTGAGGACAAGCTGGAGACTTGTGGCCCAACTGACCATACTTAAAGCAAGTAAAATCTCCCTGCCCACCTCTCCCATAACCTGAACTCGGTATTGGAAAAGTGGACCTCGACTGAGTTCCGTGGGACTGCTGAGGATAGGAACCCCTTTGCCTCTTACTGTCTCCCTGACTATTCTGACTCCTCCTAGAGCCCCTCATCCTTTCATCTTCTGCTTGCATAATAGTTTCAAGAAGGGCTGCAGACTGCACAAGATGCCCATAATCTCTAATCACGGAACCGGCCACTCGAAACATGAGTCCGGTCCTCAATTTCTTCTCAAACTCCAGACAGCGGCGTTCCTCAGTCACCACTAACTCAGGTGCAAACCTGGATAGACTAGTAAAGGTGGCCTCAAACTCTGCCACTGGTGTATTCAGCTACTTGAGCTGACAGAACTGATCCCTCAACTTCTCCCTAACAATGGGAGGCAAAAACTTCTCCTGAAAGGCGTCAACAAATGCCTCCCAAGTCCCTCAAATACGCCCCAGCGCATACTTCCACCACTGCCCTGCATCCCTCTTTTACTGGAAAGACGCCAAGGTCACTTTCAACTGATCATCCTCGATGCCAAGCATCTCGAATGTCTTCGCTAACTGTTCAAGACACTCATCAACCTTCAATGGCTCCTTAGGGTCACCCAAAAACTCATCTGGACTCGACCGGAAGAACTCTCTCTTCAGAAAAGGCGGCCCTGCTTCAGCTACATGGGCCTGGACTTGATTCTCAGCCCTGAGAATGTCCATGGATTCTCTCAATGCTCCTGCCATCTCGCGAGCTAAGACGTCCATGGCCTACTGACCTACTGGCTCGGCCACATTGGCCTAACCAACTCCCTCCTCTTGCGTCGGAATTTCATCCGGTATAGGCATCTCCTGCCTCCTAGGCCTATCACGCCTACCACCACGTCCTCGTCCTGACATCCTAATAAAGGTAACAAATGATTAGCACATTCACAAATGTGTTAAAGCTATTTCACTCGCGTCCTAATACATTGGACAACTGTAATTCACTCCATATAAGCACATAATCACATAAGCACTTACGAATTTCATTTTTGGATAATGACCGTCCTGTAGCGTTGCTGGAGTTCCAGTTAGAAACGGCAGTGATCAAGTGCCTTTCCAACAAGACTCCCAAAAACCTATAGATTCAATCAACATCCTAAAAACTAAATTCCATACCCATATAGTCACATAAACATGTTATCATATAAGCACATAACATCATACATAAGTCTCTAACAAGCGAAACAAACCCATTGTGGTACTAACCACTTCCCACGTATCCAAAGTATTCAACCTCGGTATGCTCTGATACCAAGTTGTCATGACCTCAAAATAATACAATAAAGATAACTCATATGTGGAATAAATATGAGAAACAACATACTTTCATATATCAAAGTTCACTGTTTAACAACCAGTTAAATGCCATGTAGGCTTACATGTTTCCAAGTCATTGCTTAGTTACACAAATTGAGTCTTGCTCATTACATCTTAAGCTCTTGGCTTTATAAATAACAAACATACACACATAAGGTATAATTAAGAAGCTCTTGCTTCCCAAAACTCCATCCACACTATTGCCTTGGAGGAAGTATCTCACCTATACTTGAAAATGGTATTCCCATATAGGGTGAGCCAACAGCCCAGTGGAAATAATCTAACACAATTTATGAGGTTTAGCAAAGGTATAAATACCACGTACATAAACAATACTGATCCTGAAACATCCACAAGACCTGCATATCCATATGCCACTAAGACCAACCTTATTCCATTTTCTTTTAATTTCATTTCCAGTTCATTTATGCTACTCAACTCATGAGTTAAATTCGTTATCTTTCAACAATCAAAATGAGACTACAACTCATTGATTTTCCAATTATGCAGAACTCACATAAACACTTCAAACCTGCCATTTTACGGATATTTCGTCCGAAGGAATCGGCACCCATTTATATATATAATTTCGGGTCTTTCACCCAGGACACTCCGGCCAACTTGCTTTAAATAGAGTCCATCCATTTCTCCTCCCAAACAAATATACATATGTAATGTATTTATAAACATAATTACATATGCAGTACATTCCTTTTCTCCTCCCAATAAACATACATATACAATGTATCTATAACAAGGTCATATTCAATGACACCAACAATGGATTAGCACTAAATCGCCTAATCTTCATGTAATTTATACAACCATAACTATCCTCCACCTATAGCCCAATGCAATTATTTCTAAAGAGATGTTCAATATCAAAATAAATAGTTTATTCAAAACCTCCATAGGTGAGATAATACATATCCGATATCACCATTTATAATCACAACCTTCCAATTTCACATTTTCAATGATAATCCCAATCATTTATGCAAAATAATAATTTAATCAAAATTAGGACAGAATCCCCCTATCACCAAATATCAACCAAATACCAAAATCAACCATTTTGGCACAACATGATCTTATATTCAAGCCTCATATTCGTTTACCTCATATTCATCAAAACCCCTCTTTTCATTTCACACCCAAATCCTAGATTTGACCAAACCACAACCAAATCTCATCATCTATACACAATAGGAAATAACTAAACTAAAAATCATATTAGAGTGTAGAAAATTCCTACCTTAAGTTTTGAAGAGAATCTGAGATAAAACCCCAAAATCTATGGTGTCGAAACTCGATCTTCACCGCATACAATGAAGCCCTCGAGGTGATAACCAACTTTGGTGAAGAACTTGGGCCTAAATCTCAATGGATTTGGAGAAATCAAAGAGAGAAGATGACTTCTACAGAGAAAAGCTCTAGCTCTGGAAATTTGGAGAGTTTTAGAGAGAGAGAGGGGGCTGCAAAAAGTGATCCGAAACCCTAATTTACGGACTGATATAACAAGGTCACTCGAGCGTGAAATACACTTTCCTGTAAGCAATTTCGAATGCATTTTGTATTTTTGCTTTTAGCGAGCTGACCGGGTAGCTTGACCTCCAAAGTTGACCGAGTCAAAATCGTGATCGCTACAGAATAATTCTCGCAAATTTATATTTTAACATAAGAGAAGTCTAACCCTTTTTGAATATTTTTATTTTTTGTTAAGTACTAATATAGTAATGAACAAACTGTAAGTACGATGTTAGAAATTTTTTCAAAAATTTACTCAAAATAAAAAATCAATGGTATATATAAACTTATTGTTGTAGGGTCACTTCTGGAGTGTATCTTGACCGTAAATTTAAAATTTCTTTATTTTTATCATTTATTATTTATTTATTTGTTTTTGTTGAGTTTGTAGCAATCTTGAGGAACAAATATAAGTAATTTCGTTTCCTTACCTCAATAAATTCTAAACCAAAGAGTATATTCTGGAGAAAGCTTGGGGCCAAAGACTCGTTTGGGACCCAAGTCCTGGACTGCAATGGTTTATGCCTATTTTGGCAATTAGAAAAAAAAAAAACAAAAACAAAAACACAAACAAAAACAAAAACAAAACAAAACAAAATAAAAAAAACAAAAATAACTTATTAACTTATTTAGGACACATTATTATTTCTCTATTTCACTACAACATTTTCTTAATTTAGTGACATTTGAAAGTGCCACAAAATTATTAGTTTAATGACATTTTTTAGTCTTGTGGCATTTTGAACAAGTGCCATTTGTATCCGTTCCACGGTAAATACTTGCAAATGTCACTACACCATCATGGCTAAAAACTTTCAATGACATTTTGATGTCATGGTAGATATTATTTGTGCACTATCAAGCGCCATTAAAAAAGAGTTAGTGACACTTATAAGTGTCATTACACCATCAAGACTAAAACCTTTCAGTGACACTTTAATATCATGGTAGGCACTATTCGTGACGATATCAAGTGCCATTTGTGACGATAATTCGTTGTAGAACAATTTGATCCGCTCTTGCGGAGACTCGAACCGCCAACCACCCGCTCCATAAACCTTATACACCACACTCTTCCCACTACACCTCTATAGCACCACATAATTATATATGCAACATATATTATTTATATAATACATACATCCATATTAATATAAAAGTATATATATAAACATAATTATTTTATTGAATATAATTTATGTAAAATAAACTATTTACTAGCAAAATATAAAAAAAACACCACTTTTAGCGACTACAAATATTTTTTAGTTGCCAATTCTATACTTTTGGCTACTAATTGTTTTTTAGTTGCTAAGAAACTTAACTTTTGCAGACCAAAATTGGATTTGGTCAGCTATCAAAATTTTAGTCGCCAAAAAATTTAATTCTTGCCTTAGGATTTTAGTTCTCCCGCGCTGAATATGACCACTTTTGGCGACTAAACTTATTTTTTAGTCGCCAATTGTAGACTTTTGGCTACTAAAATCTTTTTAGTCACCAAAACGCTTTACTTTTGGCTACTAAAATTTTTTTAGTCGGTAAAACTCATATAATCAGTGACCAAACTTATTTTTAGTCGTCAATTGTAGACTTTTCGCTACTAAATTTTTTTAGTCACCAAAAAGCTTTACTTTGGGCTACTAAAAATTTTTTAGTCACTAAAACCCATATAATCAGCGACCAAACTTAGTTTTAGTGGCCAATTGTAGACTTTTGGCTAGTAATGATGTTTTGGTCGCTGAAAGCTATACTTTCAGCGACCAAATTTTTTTTTGTCAGAAAATTTAGTCGCCGAATGTGCTTTTTCCTGTAGTGTATATTGAGTTTAATTTATTTATTTTTAATCATTTATTACATTTTAAAAATTTAGAAAATATATTGACATTTTTTGTTTTTTCAAAAATGCCATTATAAGCTTGGAAAGTTTTTAGCTTAGTGGCATTTTTCAAAATGCTATAAAACATTTATTTATGACACCTTTCACCTAAGTGTTATAAAAATTAATTTGCACCTACTTAGTGTCCTGATATTTTTTTAAAAATGCCATTGCTACTAAAGTTTAATGGCATCTGTTGGTAAATGTCACGAACATAATTTTTTGTGTCATTATTTATAAAATGCCGTAAAATTGATGTGACATTTCTTTATTGAAATGCCACTAGAGCCTTATATGTTTGTGGTTCTATGACATTTTTCTAAAACATTTAATGCCAATTTTTATTTTTGTGGCATTTTCTAAAAACATGCCACTAGTGTAGTGTCACTAAAGTGTAAATTTGTTGTAGTGCCATTTTTGTTGTAGTGAAGTGACACTTTTTTTTAATTAAAATGCCACTAGAGCCTTGTATGTTTGTGGCTCTATGACATTTTTCTAAAAAATGCCACCAAATATTCTTTTTGTGACATTTTTTAAGAACATGCCACTAGTATAGTGTCACTAAAATGTATTTTTGTTGTAGTGTTTTTTCAAAAAATAAAAATAAAAAAAAAGCTAAAACCTACTTCCCAAAATAAGCCTTAATTGAAACGTGATGTTCTTTTGGAAGGGTTCAATAGAATTATTATTATTATTATTATTATTATTATTATTATTATTATTATTTTGTTTATTTATTTATTTTTTTGTAAAAGGAACTGCATTAATAATTAAGTAGGATAATACAACGGCCTCGTTTGGAAAGTGACTATTTTTAAAAAAAAAAATTAACTATTTTAATAGGTTATTTTCGTTTTTATGTTTGAGAATATGAGTTGGGTTTTTGTTATATTTTTATATTAAAAAATGTGTTTAAATAATGTTAAACAATGAAATGACAAAAATACTCGTTGTTTGGGGTGTCCTAAATAAGTGCACTTTTTATCTTTTTGGACTAAAAAATTCAGGAAAAAAATATGGATATTTGAGTTAATTTTTTGACTTTTTATTAAAAAATTGTATAAAGAAGTGTGTAGGAGAAGATTGTTAGGAGGCCGTACGGACTGGCAGTGGAGTGGGCAGGTGGAGTAGATGAGAAATTATTGTCTCCTTCTCGGGCTTTGATTGGATGGTGTTGTTTGGCGCGTGGGGGCCCACCACGGGTGCCGTTTTTCTAATCAGAACCATCAATGTGTAGAACTTGTCGAGTACTATACGTTTGTAAAAAATCACGTTGATTGAAAATCGATAGCTATTTGATCGTGTTAGTTTTTTTTTTGGTAACTGTTAACTATAACACCATCCATTTTTATACAATACTAATTTGATCATATAGTTAGATCATGTAGTTAGCGATATCTGATAGACGTGATTTTTTACAGACATATAGTACTAGACGAGTTTGCATATTAAACGGTTCAGATTATCAAAATGGGACCCATAGTGAGCCTCCATGGGCCGAACTTTATCATCCAATTTAGTTTGGAGCACAAATGGAAAAAAAAATTTCCTTCTTTTCACTGAGTAGTTCAACACGTCAGTGGCTAAAAAGTTGATTTGAATGAACATTTGTATATTGTTTTTTTAATATTTTTTTTGGTAAATAGTAATAACTTTTTAACTTTTTTGATATTTTTTTAATTTTTTGACTTTTTGAAAAGTTGCCAAACCAGCCCTAAGAGTATGTCCATGTTGAATGATGTGGCATTGCCCTCTCACTTGGAAAATGTATTTGGGTTTCATCCATTGGTGTGTATCTCAATGTCTTATAAGGGGCAATTTCGACATTTGACGACCTTAACTGGCAGTGTTGTCAAGGCACATGGTCTTTTTTAGTTTGTATATACCTGCGCATGAAATTGTATTTGGGTTTCATCCATTGATGTGTATCTCAATGTCACATAAGGGGAAATTTCGACATTTAACAATCTTAACTGGCAGTGCTATCAAGGCACATGATCTGTTTTAATTTGTACATGTTTGCACATTTTTTTTTAGTTTTTATTTTAATTTGTGTGTGCTTGCACAAGATTTTTTTTAGTTTGTAGAGGCTGTTTCTGCTATTTCAGCTGTGAGGCTAATAACTACTCGACCAATTTCCCACAATAGAAATAATTTGATACACTATGGAGTATATGCCACATGCTTAACTGAGAAGTGGCCCTACAAATAATTGTTGTCTTGCGTGGCCCCACAGGGGAGACAATTCAGGCTATGTTTGGCATAAATGTTTGGGTTGGGTTGAGATTATTTTAGTCAAAAAAGATAAAATAGATTTTTTAATTCAATAAGACAAAATATCACATCTAAAATATAATTATTTTATTTTTTTCTCTTACAAAAGTAAAAAAAGTCAAAAAAATTATTCAAAATGAGACTTTTTAGTCCAGACTAAAAAGTTAAAAAGTGAAAAAGTCAATCCACATCCCAAACCAACGCTCAACCAAATGAATGGTTGCTATTCTTCGGGAGAATATTAAAAAAAAAAAAAAAAACAGAGAAATAAAAAAATAATTATAAAATCATGAAAATATAAGTGATCTATGCATTGAGTTTATGTAAACTTGGCCTTAGTTTGCGATTTTTTTTTCTATTTCTTACTTTTTTTTTTTTGATATTTTCTCATATTCTTTCCACGTTAGGAATTACAAAAATTTGTATGAATATTTTTTTTTTCCCAACTTTGTTTAGTGTAGAACAATATGAAAAGTAAGAATTGTAACACTTCAATAAAAAATAAAAAATAAAAATATTTATTTTATTTTATTTTATTTTTAGTGATTTGTTTTTAATTTTTTAATTTATAGAATATTTTAACATAGTAGAACTTAAAATTAATTTTTTTAAAATCTTCGCAAAGAAGACAAAAAATATTACTAAAAAAATCTAATAAACTGTACTTCATGCCAAATGTGCTTTTTCTTGCTAAATGATAAGAAAAAAAATGTAACAATAGTAAATAATCTGATGAATATTTTGATTGGGCTCTTACCAGCCTCAGGAAAAAAAATTTGGGAACGTTTTTTGCTTCGGCACTTGGGGTGTGTTTGGGGAAAAAAAGATTTTAACCAAAAGTCAATAAATAATTAAAAAGTTAAAAGTCAAAAAATCATATAAAAGAAGATTTTTTTTTTTTTTTTTTGGTGTGTGTGTGTGTAAAATTATTCTCAAACACTTCAAATATTTTCATCTCATATTTTAATCAAAAAAATCACAAAAAAAACCACTTCGCAAACTAGCCCATAGTAGAGGGCAAAACGATGTTATTAACATTATTGGTAACAAAATTTTTAGATGAATGTTATTTTTGCATTTAGCATTTGGTTTCATTATGAATCTTTTATAAAAGAAAATATTAAAAAAAAAATTGACAAAATTTTAAGTCTTGTTAGTCTCATTTTATTTTTACTCTTAAATAATTAATGTTTCTCCGAATATCTATGGGAAAGTTAGAGAATCAAATACTTTGTTGGGGAATAAAATTTTTTGCTAAAATAAATAATGAAGAATCATTTTTTGTTATAATTCATTTCAAAGGCTGAATTTATGATGACTCAAAATCACATTTTCATTTTCCTCAAAATTCATGTCATTCAAACATAGTAAATGACTCAAAAATACAGTAACACTACAACTCAAAAATTTTACTAACAAACATCAATGTGCAATGGAGATTCATTTTACAAACCCCAACAATACATGCATTTAATCTCTACTGCACACTTTAATTCTTACCACAGATTGGTACTATATTCTTGTTTCGTGGACTTAATCCAAAAACAATATTCTAAATATGGGTCTACTTTGTTGGTATAAGAGTCATAAAACGTAGAGGTGACCTTGTATACACCCCTATTTACCATGCAATACATATGCATAATACACACTACATACTACACACTAAGAAGATCTATTTATGGTTGATCATAAAACTCACTCGATAAGCATGGGGTGAGCAACACTTCCAATGGAGTTGCCTTAGATAGTATGATCCCCAACCCCTTACTTATATCCACTTTTTTATTCCTTGACAACATTTCTAGGTTGAACCCTTGAAGCAGTTGAGCGAGTACCAAATGCATCATTTTATACGCTAAGGTGCTTCCAAGGCACGACCTCCTACTAGCGCCAAAAGGATGGAGCTCAAATTGTTGCCTTGTTAAATCCTCTTTTGCTTGCTACGCAAGAAACCTCTCTGGCCTGAACTTATCAGGGTTAGTCCATATGTAAGTCACGGTGGAGCTTCCAAACATTGACTATTAAACGAGTGCCTTTAGGAACATAGTAGAGACATGGCAGTCTTGAATGGACTCACATGGTATAGATAAGGGTCCTGGAGGGTAAAGTCGTAGTGTTTCTTTGATGATGGCTTGGAGGTAGACTAAGTTCTTGGTGTTTGATTCATCTAACCATCTTACATTTCCATGTCCAGGGTTGTGGGATGGTGTAGAAATAGGGAAATTGTCCAAGTTAAGGCGGCAATTGCGGTGTCAAAGCCTCCTATGATACGGGACTATGAAAAAACAAAAAAAATATAATTGTCAATTGAAAAGAATGTGCAATTTAAAAAAATATATAGTGAGAGTCACACTTAAAATAAATTTGAGATATATAATTGTACGGGAAAGAAATAAACCTCGTATAATCCTGTTGATCAAGTCTGCGTTCCTCCGTACGACGTCACTTGACTACCTGAAAATACAAACGTGAGCTAGCCGGCGGGTGTGTGCCGGAAACCTCTCCGATGCCTAAGTCAGCAAACTAGACAAATAGACAAAAGCTCTGTGTATTCGAGAATCAAAGTTGTGTTACCTCTCCATAGGTGACGTTTGTGAGCTTTTATTGGTTCCGTGTGGCACAATCCAAGTAGGACTCTTACTACTCCATGTAGAGTCCTCCTAGGATTCATACTTCTGAAAAATAATGTTTATCCTTCTACACCCTCCTCACTGCTTAAACCAAGTGAGATGGTTCTACCATGGTCAGGCTTCTATATGACCGAAATACCACTGCCATACCAAACAGGCAGGTATAACCAATCTAACATCCAGTCTGGTTCTCTCTTTCCTTACTTTTATCTCGGTCTCCGCAAGCCAAGACCAAACTATCCATAAAAGAGTCGAGCCGAACTAACCCAGAAGAATACCTAAAGAAGGCTTATCATACTTCGGCTCAGAGGCCACGACCGGGCTAACCGTAACACGCTGCGACCGGACTAACTTAGCGAGGCGAGCCCACGACCGAACTATCCACAGCACATTCACGAACCGAGATAACAATAAGCACTACGGGGACCGGTCTAACTTTAGGTCCTTCTTGGACCGGACTACTTTTGAGGACTTCCCACAACGGCCCATTGTCCAGCTCGGCCCAATATTCAAATAAAATACCCTCTCAATTGCCCCTTAATTCCATCTGCACAGCATGATTGGGATTACCTTTTTCTCAACCGAAGTAAAGTTCTTAAGCCTATCCAGCCGAGCTAAAAAAACCCTTTAGCCTTTCCAGCCGAGCTAAATTCTTAATCGCGCTCAGTTTGTCCGGTCAAAAACGTCCCTTCAATCACAGCAGCTGAAACGATTTCCATTCCAATGACACGTGGCAGGCTGTTATTGGCCTACTGCAGCTGTCACGCCGCCCTCGTACTTCGCAAAATTTGAATAGTTCCCGCCTTTTCGTCTTTCCTTTGCTTTTCACAAAACAAATCTCAAGGTTTTAGGATCAGTTATTCCACTATTCCCCTCCTTCCCTCTCTTTCTCAAGCCTCCATTGTTCCTCAACTTTTTCAACTGTGAAGCTTGTGCTCGTACCTGTGTTCTTCTTCCATCTTGTTCCTCTTAGCCTGGTAAGTGTACTCAAATCTGCCTTGTTTTCGTATTTTTATGCTTTACAATCCATAGCATTTTGTGTTTGTTTTTGAAAAACACCTTTTTGCTTCCATTTTCCGCTGGTCTTCTGTTTTTCTAGAAAAAACTTTAGGACTAGAACACTTGAGTTCACTAAAACACTGTAAAACACTGATTTTGATTCAAAATCATGATGCAACCGAACTAGGATACTATTTATGCTAGGTATAAGTCTAATCAGTTTCTAACCGAACTAACACTTCATGTTTACAACAGTAGTTTCAATAAGTCAAACCACTTCTTGACTTATCTTAGCCGAGGTAACCAACCGAACTAATTTTGCACTTAGTATACTGGGAAACCTTAATTCCGACCGATCTAGGCCTTCGGGGCTAAACCAGGTTTCTTAGTTTTTAGACCGAACTCAGAAAGCTTCCCCTAGTAGCCCAACCGGTCTAACAGAACCTTCTCCTCAACCGAGATACCAAGCATCTTGTTGAAACCGAGATAGAACCTGTAATATCCTACATAGCCGAAGTAGGACTTCTACTTTCTTGCTTTTTACTTTGTAGCACGGTCCAACGATCTGTGCTTAACACATTTGTTTTCCACTTTGCAGACTTAGGTTGCCCAGGCACTACTCTGAGCGCTCAACCGAGCTACTGAGCACAAATTTCCCACCGATCTAACTTATTCATAACTTATAAAATAAATGGGGAAGTATAGGTTTTTAGTAAACACACCTGGTGGTCTAGCCGAATTCCGAAAAGATTACAATATTCCTGGCGACGTCCACCTCACTTTAGCCGAACAAAATATCACAACTTAGGGAAATGAAGGCTTTGTACCTTTTACCCTCCTATCCATAGTAGAAACCGGACTAAGATTCCCGGTTCAACCCTTGCTCTTCGAATTTCTTAGGCAAACTAGGATCTGCCCTACCCAACTTTCCACCAACTCATACCGCATAATAAACGGTATAGCCGAACTAAATTGCCGAGCTGGCATTAACCTTGGTCTAGCCGAGATATTCCACCAGTACTCCATAGGCTCAAAAGATGATGGCTGGGTCTATTACCTAAGAATACGCCGTCACCGAGAGAAAATAATAAAAGATACGCCGGATAAAGATTTAAACGATGACGATTTTTTTCTAGGTATCTGGGAATTTTGAAGACCACCAAGCCCAGATCCCAGGCCGAAGTATAAATTGGAATAAAGGAACACCCAGTACAATTACTTCGGCTCTATGCACGCTTCTGTTTTACTTCGGTTTCTAATTTCCGAACCGAACTAACAGTTGTCTTCTTTTTGCAGACTCAGCCCATCTTCAATCACTATACAGTTATCCCAACTTAGGCGTACTCTGTGCCGCACTACGATTCCCCGAAAGAAGTTGGGCTAAACTTCTGAATGTTGAGCCGACATACCGATATAGCAGCCGACGCAAAACCAGAGTAACTGACTTCTTGCTAGAGGACGCCCCCGAACCGGACCCAACCTTGCCACAAATTAACCTAGTCCCCCTGACAGCTGAGCAAAAAATGGCAAAAAGAAACAGAGTGAGGGCCCTACTGACCGAAACAAACAGAGCTGAAGTACCGCCATCAAACCAAACACAAGAAACCGTGGTGGCCTTGCCATCACAACAACCCTCCTCATCACGCCAAACTAAGCGCGCCCGGACTACCCAGACCGAACAACGTTTAGTTGATGAAGACGAAACCACCCTTCCACCGAGCCACCCACCGAGTCCGCAACCGGAGCTTCCTGACTGAGCTACCTCCAAGTGGGCACCCAAGCTCACTTTCCAGAACCGAGATATATAGGATACTAACTCGGTTGTTGCAGAGAAGGATCACTTACTGGCTTTTAACCTGGCCAAGAGTGTGTGCCTTCCAAAAGACATAGAGCACCACAATCAACTAAACACCGAGCTGAAGGCCATCCGGTCATCAATGAAATCCATGATCCTGGTAGGTAGCACTCTTTTTTAATCTTTCTAATGTTTACAACTTTCAGCTCGGCTAAAAAAGAAAGTTACTATTCTTTTGCAGGCCATTCAGAAAAACCACCTCGCACACAAGCGAGTGTTGGAACTGAGGAGAGCAACAAGGTAGGCCGTGGCAGAAGCCGAAGCCAAGACAGCCAAGCTAAAACAATCCCTAGAGATGACGGCCGTACTGGAGGCCGAGGTAACCCGTCTAACCAGACTAGTTACCTCGGCTAACGATGACAAACAAAGAGCTCTAACCGAGATGAAAGACAAGTACTTGCGCGAGCTTGCCAAACTTGAAAGCACCAAGGACGCCAAAATAGCGGAGCTGAAGAAGATGGCAGACGACGCCGAGCTCAAAGGCTTTAAAGAAGGCGAAGCTGTTTACATTCAACAATGTGAAGCAGCAAAGGATTTATTCTTAAAGTGCGGCTGGAGAGGTGCTGTGGAGCAGCTCGGCTGTGGGCCCGAAATCGAGGTCTACAATGCTCCTCAGTATTTCATTCCGGCCTCACTGGTGGAGTATGATGCCGTCCTTCAGAAGCAATTTCTTAAAGCGTCTGATGATGATGAAGAAAATGAGCCAACTGATACTCCGGTTGTCAATGAGCAAGCCAACGATCAATCAGCTCAGTTGGAGCCAACAGTTGAAGACCTGACTGTTGAGCTGCCGACTGACACCGTGCTTCCAGTTGATACTGAGCTCACAACCGAGACCGATCTTCCGTCTGCAACCGGTGTTCGAATTGACATTGATGCTGATCTTGAAGATCTTTTTAACTGATTTTGTAATTTTTCTTTTTTCTTTTTCCTCGTGTAACCGGGCTGTGGCCCCTCATTTGTACTTGTTTTGAACTTGATCAATGAAAATCATCTTTTCTGCTCATCACTTATTTCTGTTTGATCTGTATTCTTGTAATGACTTTTCCATGATCTGTTTGCTCCAACTGTTATCTCGGTTTAAATTCCTGTTGTAGTTTGGCCGAGATACTTTATTCCGATCCTAGCTGATCAATCTGACTAAGCTTACTCGCCAACCACTCTTTAGCCGATATACTTACTCCGGCTGAAGAGTATCAAGAGTTGGTTTAATCCAGCCAACCACTCTTTAGTCGATATACTTTGACTGAAGAGTAATAAGTCTGTTTAATCCAGCCAACCACTCTTCAGCCTATACCCTTACTTCGGCTGAAGAGTTCAAAGAGTTGGTTTAATCCAGCCAACCTCTAAGTTGGTTTTTCCAGCCAACCCAGAATAAAATGTTTGGTTATTCCGACCAAACGTCCTACAGCCTAGATCCTTATCCTGGGCTTAGGAGGGGTGTTGGTTTAATCCAGCCAACCTCTAAGTTAGTTTTTCCAGCCAACCCAGAATAAAATGTTTGGTTATTCCGACCAAACGTCCTACAGCTTGGATCCTTATCCTGGGCTTAGGAAGGGTGTTGGTTTAATCCAGCCAACCTCTAAGTTAGTTTTTTCAGCCAACTTAGAATAAAATGTTTGGTTATTCCGACCAAACGTCCTACAGCCTGGGTCCTTATCCTGGGCTTAGGAGGGGTGTTAGGTTAATCCAGCCAACCTGTAAGTTCGTTTTTCCAGCCAACCCAAAATAAAATGTTTGGTTATTCCGACCAAACGTGCTACACCCTGGATCCTTATCTTGGGCTTAGGAGGGGTGTTGGTTTAATCCAGTCAACCTCTAAGTTAGTTTTTTAAGCCAACTTAGAATAAAATGCTTGGTTATTTCGACCAAACGTCCTGCAGCCTGGATCTTTATCCTGGGTTTAGGAGGGGTGTTGGTTTAATCTAGCCAACCTCTAAGTTAGTTTTTTCATGCCCCTAACTCACTAATTTACTAAAACAAACTTTTACAGAAGAAAACGTCTAACTGAAAAGAAAACTACTTTTTTATTGAGAAAAGGAGAAATTACACAAACTTTAATAAGAAAAAAGCTAGAAATAAAATAACTTGAGATTTGCAATATTCCATGGCCTAGGAATTGCCTTGCCGTCCTCGTCTTCTAAGTGGTATACACTTTTGCCTACTAATCCTACCACTTTATATGGACCTTCCCAATTGGGCCCTAGCTTGCCATCTCCTGGTACCAAGGTATTTCCCATCACTTTGTGCAGTACCCAATCTCCAACCTTGAATTGCCTTGGATGAACTGTCTTGTTGTATTTCTTGGATAACTCTTGTTAATATGGGGCAATGTGAACCAGTGCTCTTTCTCTTCTTTCTTCTGCAAGGTCGAGCTCTAATGCTATGGCTTCGCCATTCAAGTCTGGATCAAAATTCTCGTTTCGAATTGTAGGGAGGCCAACTTCCAGTGGGATTACTGCCTCCATACCATAGGCTAAGGAGAATGGTGTTTCTCTTGTTGATCGCCGAGGTGTGGTGCGGTCAGCCCATAAAACATGAGGGAGTTCTTCTGCTCACTCGCCTTTTGCTTTCTCTAACCTTTTCTTTAATCCATCGAAGACTACTTTGTTTGATGCTTCTGCCTATCCATTTGCTTGGGGATATGCCGGGGTAGAATTGTAGAAGTCTATCTTGTACTCGTCACAAAAGCCTCTGAAGATTATGCCGTCAAACTAAGTGTTGTTGTCTGATATTAGTGCCTTTAGTATGCCAAATCGAGTGATGATATTCTGCCAGTCACATCTTTTTCCTTGATTGATGCCAAGGCTTCTGCTTCCACCCACTTTGTGAAGTAGTCGGTTGCTGCAAGAAAGAACTTCCTGTTCCCTGGTGCTGTTGGAAGTGGTCCTACTATGTCCAATCCCCACATTACGAAGGGCCATGGGCTAGTTAGAGGTAGAAGTTCTTTGGCAGGTTGGTGTATTTGATATGCGAACTTCTGACAGTTCTCTCATTTTTTGACATACTTTTCTGAATCCGCTTGCATGTATGGCCACCAATATCCTTGCGAAATTGCTCTGTATGCTAGTGATCTTCCTCCTTGATGACTTCCGCATACGTCCTCGTGTATCTCGAATAAGAACGCTTCCACTTTGCTGGGATGAACACACTTTAGGTAGGGTCCTGAGAATGACTTTTTGTACAATGCTAGGGATGGGGAGAGCCAAAATCGCTGTGACTTCGCTCTTATTCTGTTGGCCTCTTTCTTCTCTTTTGGTAAGATGATGTCTTTTAAGAACAGGATGATGGGATCCATCCAAGAGGGGCCTAACTCCACGCAACATACCTCTTCTGCTTCGGGGTCTTCAATGCTTGGTCTAGGTAGATAGTCGATCAGTAATGGATGAGGGATAGAAGTATCTGCCATTGAGGCAAAGCTTGCTAGCTCGTCCGCTCTGCTGTTTTCCTCCCTGCCGATTTGTTCTATCCTGACTATTTCAAATTTCTTGATCTTTGTTCTAACCAACTCTTGGTATTTGGCCATCCTGTCATCCTTTGCTTCATAGTCGCCAGATATTTGGTTTACCACCAGCTGTGAGTCGCTGTAAACCATTAGTTCGGTGGCCTTCATGTAAAATGCTGATTTGAGTCCTGCAAGAAGCGCTTCATACTCCGCTTCGTTGTTTGATACTGGGAAGCCAAGGTTGATTGCCTGCTCCACTACTAGACCGTCTGGAGAGATGAGGACTATGCCAAGCCCTGCTCCATGCCGGTTGGATGCTCCATCCACGAAGATTTTCCACATCTCTCCAACGAACAACTTCCAGCAAGTGGAGGGATCAGATGATGCCTTGGGATCTTCTATGTTGCTAGTGTTTTCTTCAAGGTCCATGCTTGCTGTCTGCCCCTCACTATCTGATTGTACTAAGTCTTTATTTGTTGGTGAGTCTAGACTTGGTGTAGCATGGTTTGCTTCTTCCTTCCTTACTTTGCTTTGGTCTGCTTTGGGGTCTGACTGAATATCCTGCGCCAGGGGTTGCGCTATTCCGGCGTCAACTTCCATCCCTAGTTCGGTTGTTTCAGTCAAGTCGACTGGGCAGATATGATGACTTCCTGGTGTGAATTCTGCGACAAAATCTGCCAAAGCTTGAGCCTTTATCGCGGTCCTGGGTTGAAACTTGATGTCATACTGTCCCAACTCTACTGCCCACTTCAAGATTTGCCCAGAAAAGTTCACCCTTTCAAACAAAGCTTTTAATGGGAAAGTTGTGAGGACGACTATGGTGTGGGCGTGAAAGTAGTGCGACAACTTCCTTGAGGCCATCATCAAGGCTAATGCCAGTTTTTCTAGTGGCAAGTACCTTGTTTCGGCTCCCAGCAATGCTTTGCTGACATAAAAGATGGGCAGATGTTGGATTCCTTCCGCGCGAACCAGGACTGCGCTAATTGCGTGCTGGGAGATTGCCAGGTACAGGAAGAGTTCTTCTCCAGGTATTGGGGTGACAAGCAGTAGTGGAGAAGACATGTATTCTTTCAGGCTTTCCAGAGCACGGTCGCATTCTTCATCCCATTCAAACTTGGCTTTTAGAGCATAGAAGAATGGTCGTAGTCTGTCTGACGATCGGCTTATGAACCGATTGAGCGCAGCTGCCATACCGGTGAGATGTTGTACTTCCTTTACTGAGTTTGGCCTCTCTAGGTCCTGAATAACTTTGATCTGGGAGAGGTCTGCTTCTATACCCCGGTTGGTTACCAGGAAGCCCAGGAATTTGCCAGATCCTACTCCGAATGCGCACTTGGACGCATTGAGGCGCAACTTGTGTTTCTTCAGGATCTCAAACATTTCACCTAGGTCCTTGAGATGGTCGTTTTCATCCTTGCTCTTGACCACCATGTCGTCGATGCAAGCATCCATTGTTCTGCCTAACAATGGCTCAAACATCTTCTTGACCATTCTCTGGAGTGTTGCCCCTGCGTTCTTTAGGCCAAAGGGTATGACCTTGTAGCAATACAGTCCTCTTGGAGTTGTAAAGGACGTGACTTCCTGGTCTGGTTCATGCATGGCGATTTGATGGTAGCCTCTGTATGCATCAAAAAAGCTAAGTCGGTTGTGCCCTGCCGTTAGGTCTACCAGTTGATCTATCCGTGGTAGAGGAAAGCTGTCTTTTCGACATGCCTTGTTGACCGTTTTGTAGTCGACATAGACACACCACTTGCCATTCTTTTTTGGCACTACTACTATGTTAGAAATCCATCTGGGGTAGTGCACCTCTCTAATTGCTCCTGCCTCCAGCAGGTTTCCTACTTCCTCCGCCACTATCTCGGCATGGTGGAGTGCCGATTTGTGGGTGCACTGAATGATTGGTCTGGCGGATGGGTGGACATTGAGTTGGTGACAGATGAAGTTAGGATCAATGCCTGACATGTCGTATGGTGTCCAGGCGAACACTTCGATGTTAGAGGTCAAAAATTCCAAGACCTCTAATCTCTCAGTGCTGGATAACGACGAACCGAGCAAAAAGAACTTATCCGGGTTCTTTACATCTATTCTTCCCTCTACCAAGTCTTCCACTGCTTTCTGATTAGCTGCTTTGCCGACATTTGCGAACAGTTCATTGCTCTCAGGTTCTTCCACCGAATGAACGTATCCTTTGGCAGTGCAGCTGCCATTCACCGTGACAAAGCATTGCTTGGACATAATCTGATCTCCATAGACCTCTTTAATTATACCGGTGTCGTTGGGGAACCGCATTACTTGGTGGTAGGATGACGCCACCGATCGCATGGCATGCAGCCATGTTTTGCCCAAGATGATGTTATAAGTGGAGGGGACTTTCAATACCCAGAACTCCACTTGTTTCGTCACGCTTCCTGCTTTGACTGGGAGGATTATTTTGCCGACGGGCCAGTCTAGCATGGAGTTGAATCCAATCAGGGGAGATACAGCAGGTGCTAAGTCTTTATCTTGTAACTTCAACTGTTTAAATGTTTCGTAGTACATTATTTCACATGAACTACCCTGGTCGATCAGAATTCGCTTGACGTCAAAATCCTTGACTCGAAGAGTGACGACCAGGGCATCATTGTGAGGGCAATATATCCTTGCCAAGTCTTTATCCGAAAAAGACATGACGTTCGCGGCCTCTATCTTCCCCTTCTTGATGGCAGGTTGGGCACTTAGTACCTCTCTTAAATGCCCAGCCTTTTTGATTGATCCTTTGAGGTCGCATACACGCTTAGGCTCGAAAACTCCATGAATCACATTGATAATGCCTTGAGGTGAGGCGTCGATTGGCATTCCGTTGGGGTTATTATGGTCCTGGGGGGCTGGTTGCGCCCCTCCTTCAATGTATTTATCCAGGTGACCTGTTGTCACCCACTCCTCCAAGTGCTGTCTTAATGGCGTGCAATTTTCAGTGCGGTGTCCATTTTCTTTGTGGAAGGTGCACCGTGATCTTTCGTCATAGTCCTTCTGAGCTTCCCCTAGCTTGGCTGGCCATCTGACGAAAGGCTCATCCCGTATCTCGCTTAGAATCCGATAGATCGGTTTCTTGAATACCGTGGTTATGGTAGTGCGGACTCTCAACCATCTTTTATCCTAGTCCTCTCCGTTGTCTCGTCTGTCACGTCCGTTTCTGTTCGGACGGTCTACCGCGTTGACCTTTGCTGAGGCCTTTTTCTCCAGTATTGTGGTCGTGCCAGACTTTGTTTTGGCGCGGGCGCCATCCTCTTCCACCCTGATGTGCTGATGCACTCTTTCCATCAGGGCCTCCATGGTGAGGGGTGGCGTCATGGTGATTGAGTCCCTTAGTCTGTTCCCGACTAGAAGGCCTCTTTTATACTGCGCAATGGCGAGATTGGTGGGGCAGTCCCCAATCTGGTTGAAGGTTTCCCAGTAGCGACTATTGTAGGATCTTAGGGTCTCTTTGTCGCCCATGTTGATGGAGAGTAGCTGGTCGATCTCCACCGGGGTTTTGGTGTTTGTTCAACTCGTACAAACGCCCGCCCAGCTTGTGGAGGCTATGCCGCTTTACGGAAGTTTTTCGAACTAAGTCAAGCCTAGGTCGACAAGGCTAGGTGGGAAGAGGATGCACATTAAAGCCTCGCTTGCCGCAGATACTGACCATGACCTGGCGAAAGTGGCTCAAGTGTGAGTAGGGGTCCGTCTTTCCCTCATATGTAGTGAATTTGGACTGAAGGAAGCCTGATGGTAGGGGCGTGTTTTCAATTGCAGGAACAAACGGCGAGGTCTGCAGCCTTGCTAACGCTTTGTCCGTTGGTTCGTAGGCTGGGCGCGGTATTGGCATTCCAACCTCGACGCTTCCATGCCTCCGAGGAGCCAACCGCTGAAGAGCGGACACTCTGTGTGGATCACGTGCCCTGGCATCCTCCTTCCATCGTGCCCTCTCCTCTAGCACGGTACGTAGGTCGGATGATCGAGGCAACTCCGTTTACCTGGATCTTGTCTGGTGCGTGTGCGAGGGTCGATAGGTGCTTCCCTTAGTGCATGACCTCTCAGTCCTCGTTCTCTCAGACCTGGAGTAACGAGTTTTGGAGGTTTTGGATTGGGTGTCGCCTGTCCTGAGGCTTTTACTCTCTGCTTGGGATGATGTGGTATGTCTACTACGATTTTCCGAGTAGCGAGGGGGCGTCTTGCCTTTATGCCCCTCTCCTGTCGCCACTCCTTTTCCCTTTATCTGGCGCTTCATAAAGTCCATGTCTGCCGTCATCCGTCGTATTAGTTCGTCCTGCTCCTTCACACGGTCCTCCAGAGTTTGAGGATCAATTATCCGCCTTTGTCTCTCAGGACTTTGTGAACGAGAGTAATGGGGGCTGTTAGTCCGCCTTCTCCCCCTCGCATCCCTCCTGGGATTCTGTCGCTGTGGCTCTAAACCCGCCATAGGAGAGATAGAAGGTAGACCTTTGCGCCTTGCACCGCCCTCTGGTGTTTGTCCGTTAATGGCGGATTGTGGCAAATCTTCGTTGTGCGCCATTGATTCTAGAGAGGAAAAGCTTGATCAAGAGGTGTTGTTCTTGTCTATATTTCCACAGACGGCGCCAATTGTATGGGAAAGAAATAAACCTTCTCGTATAATCCTGTTGATCAAGTCTGCGTTCCTCCGTACGACGTCACTTGACTACCTGAAAATGCAAACGTGAGCTAGCCGGCGAGTGTGTGCCAGAAACCTCTCCGATGCCTAAGTCAGCAAACTAGACAAATAGACAAAAGCTCTGTGTATTCGAGAATCAAAGTTGTGTTACCTCTCCATAGGTGACGTTTGTGAGCTTTTATTGGTTCCGTGTGGCACAATCCAAGTAGGACTCTTACTCCTCCATGTAGAGTCCTCCTAGGATTCATACTTCTGAAAGATAATGCTTATCCTTCTACACCCTCCTTACTGCTTAAACCAAGTGAGATGGTTCTACCATGGTCAGGCTTCTATATTACCGAAATACCACTGCCATACCAAACAGGCAGGTATAACCGATCTAACATCCAGTCCGGTTCTCCCTTTCCTTACTTTTATCTCAGTCTCCGCAAGCCAAGACCAAACTATCCATAAAAGAGTCGAGCTGAACTAACCCAGAAGAATACCTAAAGAAGGCTTATCATACTTCGGCTCAGAGGCCATGACCGGGCTAACCGTAACACGCTGCGACCGGACTAACTTAGCAAGGCGAGCCCACGACCGAACTATCCACAGCACATTCACGAACCGAGATAACAATAAGCACTATGGGGACCGGTCTAACTTTAGGTCCTTCTTGGACCAGACTACTTTTGAGGACTTCCCACAACGGCCCATTGAACTCATCAGGGTTAGTCCATATGTAAGTCACGGTGGAGCTTCCAAACATTGACTATTAAACGAGTGCCTTTGGGAACATAGTAGAGACATGGCAGTCTTGAATGGACTCACATGGTATAGATAAGGGTCCTGGAGGGTAAAGTCGTAGTGTTTCTTTGATGATGGCTTGGAGGTAGACTAAGTTCTTGGTGTCTGATTCATCTAACCATCTTACATTTCCATGTCCAGGGTTGTGGGATGGTGTAGAAGTAGGGAAATTGTCCAAGTTAAGGCGACAGTTGCGGTGTCAAAGCCTCCTATGATAAGGGACTATGAAAAAACAAAAAAATATAATTGTCAATTGAAAAGAATGTGCAATTTAAAAAAATATATAGTGAGAGTCACACTTAAAATAAATTTGAGATATATAATGATTTTTCTATGTTCATAACATTATTGATAAACATAGTTATCCCATAAAAATTGCGTCCATTGAGGTGTTTGTGGGCTTAGTTTGAGCTCAACCCAATGATATGAACTTTTTATTTTAGAGTATGCCAAGTAAATTATTCATGCTAAATTAAGCTGGTCACATATGAGGCATCTTCTGTGAATTGGCTTTTTTAATGATTTTTTAATTTTTTTACAAAGTAAAAAAAGTAAATATATTTAGGAATAATTTTGTTTAGTTGTCTCGAAAATCGTGAATTATTGAGATGTTTCATTTTTTTAAAAGTAATTTTTTTGATTTTTAACTATTTTAATGAAAAAAAAATCAAGTTTCCAAACAAAGCTTGAGTGATTCCTTAATTAGGTCATATTTATCTTAAAATAATTAATTTATTATTAAAATCATAAATATCGCATCGACATTCAATTAATTTTATTTTGAATTAATTACCTAAAAGTCCTATTTACAAGAGCTATGGTAACTCAAGTCATGTCTAAAATTTTTTGAATAAAAAATTCCTATTTAGTAAAATTAAGAATATTATCAGTTTTTCCTATTTTTAAAACTAAGAACATTATCAATTTTATATAGTAATATTCTAAATAATTGTTTTACCAACTGAGGCCCAAAAAAAAAAAAAAAAAAATAGAGTATGAGATTAAACGTTTTTACCCTTCTACTTATTAGTTTGATTCAACTATCGAATAAAACCGAGAATATTATCAGTTTTTTTTTTTAATTTTAAAATTAAAAACATTATCGGTTTTTTCATTTTTAAAGTTTTTTTTTTTTTTTTTTTTTTTCAATTTTGCACATCAATGTTTCATCATTATGCTTCTTTATAGACACACAATTTTTCTTTTTTCACAAAAAAATAATTCAATTTTTTTAATTTTTTTTTTAAAAAAAAAAAGAGCTTTCGACTCTAAAGCCTTATGCTTTACAAAATGTCACACCCCCTCGTTTTATAACCTGGGGTTGGTAGCACTGTGTTGTGAATTATGTACTGAATTTATTTTAACGATTTGAACCATTCATAATGTAGGATTCATTGAGGAGATAATTTATGAAAAAATTCAAGTTAATTAGGCATTTGTAACTCACAATAAAACTACGTTCATGTTTAGGAAAAATAAACAATTAGCTAGATTTGATTAATTCTTTATGATTACTATTTGGTTTAATCAGGCGTTATACTTATCTGATTAATTTTATTTTTTTCATGAAAAATATACTTAACAATCCTTATAATAGGAAGGGTTTTAATTATTAAAATATGATCAGAACAAATCTCACGGTGTCAGGGACGGATCTAGGATTACTATGGGGTGCGAAAGTATATTTGAAAGTGTAAATCGTTGTAATTTTAAATTATTTTAAATTTTTTAATATAATATATAATATATTTCAAATTTTTGATGATGGAACCACCCCATCTGCACGCTATTAGATCCACCTTGCATGGGGTGTGATAGCATGAGGGCTATCATAGCACCCATCCCCAAATCCCCATTGTTCGTGGGGTGTAAGTCATTGCAATGTTTTTGAAATCAGATTGGATTGGCCGATTCGATCGGTTAACCAGCCAAGTTTCGGTCCAAATGAACCCAGTTTCGGTCCAAATGAACCCTTAGACTCACTTCAAGCTCAAAGCCGCCTTATTTTCAAGCAACCAGTAAGAACCACGGTTAAACAGGGTGTTCATTCGAACTAGTATTGGTTTGCATGAACCGGAGCAGGTTTAAGCCATGCCTATTTCGCGCACCAATATCAAAAAATCTAGCTCACAAATAATCCAACCTGAAACGTACAGGTCCTTTGAAGCATCCCACTGCTCTAGACTCCTTGTTATGAAACATTTCAAGATATATTTAATTTATTCATTCATTTTTTACTCTTACAAATCAATATTACTTTTTTTAAGAAACTAAAGTATAAAAAAATTTAAAATGGTTAAATCAAAAATAAATTCTTAATGTTGGTGTATATATATAACATTAAACTATAATTATTGTGGGGGCATATTTTTGTAGATGACAACACGTGGCCAAGGTGGTAGCGGATGTGCCATCCAAGGTGCCACGTGTCCTGATTATGGCACCAAGATGATCTCGGCTAGGCCGAGGTTATCTGTAGAGATACCGGAATCTGAAATGAGTGGATAAGCTGTAAGAGTCCTAGAATGGGGGAGGACCTCAGCTTAGATAATAACAAAACTCTTAAGGAGTTTATCTTTATCTATTGGAGAGTCCAGGATGAGCATTGAACCAGAGTCCAAGAGAAGCTAGGCTTCTACAGTGATTAGGTTAGTGTTGGCTATAAAAGTAAGGCACTCTCGTGGGTCTAAGGTACGTTTTTTGTATTTTGGCTAGTGAGTTATGCACTGTTTGCTATCTTTGAAAGATAATTGAGTACTAGCTTGATCGTCGGAGTGCCCCTGGGTGAACGAACCACCGTTAGAGTCTTATCTTTCTGTGACAGGTCATTTGGGCGCAATCTGTTCTGCCGGTATTCTCCAACTGGAGTACCTGTTTGGCAATGTGGTCAGAAATCAGCACCTACAATTTGGCGCCGTCTGTGGGAAAGAAAGGAGAATAGATGGCCAACGACAGACAAAAAGAGAAAATTGGGGACGACATCCCTACTGGAAGTGATAAACATATTGACCCTAACGTAGAGGAGGATAACTGCAACAAAGAACCTCGGGATAAGAATCTCGGAGATAAAGACGTCGGCCAGGAGGGAGACATACCAAAGAACGCAGACCGAGGCGAGTATTACAATGAAAGTGACCTCCAGGTATGGAAAGATAAATGCTTGAGGAGGGACGGAGAGATGAAGGGAATGATGAACAAATTGGCAGACCTACAATTGGTAGTCAATTTCATAACGCAGAACAACGTCATGCAGTCACCGTTTCCATTACAAGACACACCGATTCCAGCGGCTAAGAACGATGCCCAGAAAGGAAGGCAGAAAATAATTCCTACAGTCCCTCAGCATGACAAGACAAAGGAATAGTCTCACCAGCCTTCACGGGAGGTCGGGCGAAGAGAATTGATAAGAGGAGAGTCTCAGAAGACACATCGTGCCAAACAAACCTACGCCAAAGAACATCGGCATGTTCAAGGAAAGGAGTTTTGCTCTAACACGACGAATGGAGAGAGGTCCAAAAGGACTCACAATGACAGCGGTAGCAGCACACCCAAAAGACTGAAGTTTGTTGACAGCCGAGCTCCTAGACGGACTAAGGAGGACTTGAGAGACTACCTATAGAGGAAGCGACAAGATGCCGAGGTAACATCTCCGGTCAAGCCAAGAACACCGTTCTTGGTGGAATTGGACAAGTTTGAGGCCCCGAAAAGATTCCACATGCCGAGATTTCAAATATACGACGGCAAGTCTGATCATAACTTTCAAGTCGGCCTTTACTTGAACTCAATGGCATTGTACACCAGGAACGAGCCGCTGCTGTGTAAGGTATTCCCTTCGTCCTTTGAGGAAATCGCATCAGACTGGTTTCACAAGTTACCAAAAAGAACTATGAGGAGTTGGGAAGGCTTGGCCGAGATGTTTGTGGCCAGGTTTGTGACAAACAAACTGCAGCCATTGAGGGTAAACTCCCTGATGGCTCTGAGAATTGGCGAGGATGAAAGCCTTAGGGCCTATGCCAAATGGTATTATGAAGTGTTTAACCGAATACCAGGGTGCAATCAAGAATTGGCGATCGTTTCTTTTAAGAATGGCCTGAATGATGACTGACTGCTTCGAAAGTCACTAGCAAAAACACTGCCCAAAAGCATGGAAAAACTCATGGCCAGGATCGAGAAGTATGCGAGAGCCAAAGAAGACAAGCCAGAGACAAAGGCGTCAAAGCAAGAGAAGAGAAACGGCTCGCCGAAGCGAAGCCGAGGAAATACTGGATATAATAGGCAAGAGATAGGACTGAGGGTTGCACAAGCAGTCACTACCATATTCTGAATTTCGGTTTACAAAGTGCTGGAAAGGATCAGGAACCAGCCGTATTACAAAGCACCAGAAAGGGTTCCTGGCAAATTTATGGGAAGAAGTCTTGGCAAGCACTGTGCTTATTACAATGAAAACGAGCATCTAACTCAGGGATGCAGAGCCCTAAAGGCACATTTGGAAGATCTGGTAAGACAAGGTCACTTAAAGGATTTGGTGGATAAAGCTAGAACAAGGGAAGAATAAGCAAGGCTGCTCTAGGCCCCAGCAGCACTACCCCCACCAGCACCGCAACCGCAAACAGAAGGACCTCAAGTGATTGATGTGATTCACTCGAGGGTCAATAAGAACGAGATACGTGGGGAGACTCAAAGAGTGAGACATTTACAACATGTATACCAGGTCTAGCAAAAAAGGCCTAGGGCAGACGAATGCCAGGGACCAATACTATCTTTTACTGAAGCTGACCTAGACATGATGCAGTATCCACATAATGATGCTTTGGTAATATCCTTGAATATTGGAGAATTCTAGGTAAAGCGCATTCTAATTGATCAAGGCAGCTCTTGTGATATCATGTATGTCAGATGTTATAAGGAGCTCAGCCTTTACTAAGATAATCTGGAACAGTCCAACAGTCCAATGGTCGGATTCAATGGAATGCCGACATGGCTCTTGGGGGCAATAAATTTGGAAGTACAGGCAGGCACCAAGAAAGTGAGCACAGAGTTTACAATCATTGACACCTCCTCACCATACAATGTTATCTTAGGAAGACCGTGATAGCACGCAATGAGGGCTGTACCCTCAACATTGCACTAACTATTGTGGTTCCCAATGGAACAGGGAATTGAGGAGACCAGGTGCAGGCAAAGAATTGCTCAATGACAGCAATGAAATCCATTTGCAACATACGAGAAGCAGATGCAGCCGAGATTGAGGATAAGGACATGGAGGTCCTAGATGACGTCGGCAAAGAACCAGCTGACAAAAGTGAAGAAGCCCTGAAGAAAATTCTAGTCCAACAAGGGGATGATGAGCGCTTATTCTTTCTCGGCTTAGGATTGGCCGAGGAGGAAGAAATGGAGTTAGAAGCCTTCTTACGAGCAAACATTGAGGTGTTTTCCTGGACACTATACGAGATGCCTGACATTAACTCCGAGGTCACCTACCATAGACTGAATGTGGACAAGTCAGCTAAACCTGTCATCCAAAGAGCAAGGAGACCAACGTTGATGCATATTGAAGCAGTAGAAGAGGAGGTGGGAAAACTGCTGGAGGCTAGAAACATTTGAGAGGTAAACTACCCAACTTAGTTGTCAAACACAGTTGTTGTGAAGAAGAAGAATGGGAAGTGGAGGGTCTGCATGGACTTCACTAGCCTAAGTAAGGCTTGTCTAAAGGACAATTTTCCACTCCCAAAAATTGATCAATTGGTGGATGCTACTTCAGGGCATGGAAGGATGAGCTTTCTGGACACATACAAGGGGTACCATCAGATTACAATGTACCCCCTGATGAAGAGAATACTGCATTTATCACCCCAAAAGGGTTGTATTGCTACAAAGTAATGCCCTTTGGGTTAAAAAATACAGAAGCAACCTACTAGAGGTTGGTGACCAAGATGTTCAGACATCTAATTGGCAAAATAGTAGAAGTATACATTGATGACATGGTCGTGAAGACCAAAGAACCTGAGGATCATCTGGCCGACTTAAAGGCAATTTTCGACGTCCTTAGAACATATCGGCTCCAACTTAATGCTTCAAAATGTACATTTGGAGTTAGGTCTGGTAAATTATTGGGATACTTGGTTACCAAAAGGGGCATTGAGGCAAGCCCAGATCAAATCAAGGCCATCCTGGACTTGAAGAGCCTAACATCAGCAAAACAAGTATAGATGTTGATTGGAAAGGCTGCAGCCCTGAATAGGTTCATAAGCAGAAGTTCTGACAAATGCAAATCATTCTTTAATTTAGGGAAGAAGGCCATAGATTTTTTGTGGACAGAAGAGTGAGAAGTCGCCATGGTCGACTTGAAAAAATAGCTGACCACAGTTGCAGTTCTCTCAAATCCTGTACCAAGAGAGGAACTCTTCCTATACTTGTTAGTTTCGGAGCATGCAGTGAGTGCAGTGGTGATTAGAGAAGAGAAAGGGAAACAGATGGTAGTTTACTATGTAAGTAAAACCCTAGCAGGCGCAGAGACTAGGTACCTACTGTAGACACCCCATTTTTGACAGACCTTAAGACTCAGACGTCATCGATTGAGCGCTCGGTGATGTTGCATATTGTACTCATTCAGAGGTTTCAGAGTCTCGGCTGCGAGTCTTGCCTCCGGACTTCCGGACTCTTTCGTGTTTTGTCTCGGTTTGCAAACCAGGCTCGGTTTTCTCTTTTCTCTTCCAGAAGGGAGGGTGAGGTCTCGTAGATCATCTCTCAGTGGCCGTAGGTTACGTTTCGTGGTCGTAGGCCATTTTGCCCGTTTGGGGCTCGGTTTCCGGTTTTTCGGAGCCATTGGTCGTGTGCCTCGGTTCGAGACCGCTTAACCACCTCCGTTTGCTCCGGTTTTTGGCACATATCTTATTTACTCCCTTTTGAGGGACACTGTGGTCCGAGAGACCGACTTCGTGGTTAAACACCACTTCCGGTGCCTAACAGTCAGTTTTCGGGACCCCGGGCTGCGCGTTTTGGCCCTCAAACCTTCATTTTGCATCGGTTTGAGTTCATTTTTGGCAGGGACCTCTATTTCATTGCTAGGAAGGTCGTAGAGGGGTGGGACGCCAGTAATTTTTCTGACAACCAGTTTTATTCCTTCATTGCCTTTCGACGCCCGTTTTTCTCACTTCAAAGCCAATGTTGACCACCATTGGGCCACTTTCTTGAACCCTAAACCCCATATTTGTGTTGTAGACATCTGGGAGGCCACAAATATCACATGGCCGGCCAGTAATTGTGTTTGAACCTTTTGAATCCCTTTGAAAAATGGGTTGTTCTCTCTCCTGGTTCACCTTCTCGAGTTTTTGACCACATGGTTGTGTTGTGCACACATGGGAGGCCAGCTTTTCAGCATGGCCGGCCACTAATCTCACTTGGCCCTTTTGACCCTTGGCTGGCCGGCCATGGGGAGGGCCGGCCGGCCACCTGAACCCTAGCAAACCAGCCGACCTTGCTCCTCTCTGTGAGTACTTTCCAAATGTGTATTTTGTTTCCCCCCAGATTTTGTATCCGGGGGGTTGCACTTTTGGGGGGAAACTTGAATTTTTTTCCCCCCCATTTTCCCCCCCTTTTCTCCCCCTCTTTTGCCTATATAAGCAGCCTCCCAGCTGTGTTTGAAGGGTTAGAAAATTTTGCTTTGAGCCTCATGTGTTGCATCTCTCCCTCTCTACATCCTAACCCTCAAAATCCTTAAGTTCCTACACCATTTCTACACCACCACCTAGCACCACACCACCACCTCCATTCCAGCCACTTGGAGCTACTTTCCAGAGCTGAGGAGCACCATTTCTTGTGCCAAGAGGTTGTCAAAGATTGGTCTACAAGGGTGAGTCATTTTTCCCCTCTTTTGAGTTCATTTTTGCATGCTTTCTTAGCCATTCTTGCTTGCACTTATGGGCTCCGGCCCTAACTGAAAATAGCATTTTTTTGAGCTCTTAATCATGTTTTTTTAAGGGCCTCTCACTGTTTGAGGCTTCCTTTTTGCACTTGCTTCTTTACCTCTCTTGTATGCCTATTTCTTGTGTAGTATTTTTGGCCTATGTATAAACTGTTTTGAGCTCTGTCATAAACTGTAAAGTGGCTTATTTTGAGCCTTTCTTCAACATTGTTGAAGGGCTCATCATTGTTTGAGGCTTCCATTTGCCACTTTCCTTTATATCCCTCTTTTGGCCTTATTTTTGCATGATTTATTAGCCTCTTGTGCTTCTGTTTTTGGGCTCTGGTCCAAACGATAAATGGCCTTATTTCAACTCTCTCTTCATGTTTCATTAAGGGTATTTTACTATTTGAGGCATCCTTTTTGTACTTTGTGTTTAAACCTCTTTTTTTAGGCCTTACTTTGCATAGTATTTTAAGCATGCTTGTGCACTGTTTTGGGTTTGATAATCAACTGTAAAATATCATATTTTGGGCCCCTCTTCAACATTGTAGAAGGGTCCTTCTCTGTTCGAGGTCAACAGATACTACTTTCTTCATTATCTCGCTTTCAGGGCCATTTTTGCATGCTAGCTTAGCCCCATTTGTGTTCGCTGTTTGGCCTTCCTTAAAACTGTAAATATGCTTTTTTTGGGGCTGTCTTAATTCTGTCTTCACACTTCATGTTCAAATAATGCATGCTTTGCATAGCCATAGGTCATTCCATGTGCCTAATTTCATGTTTCGGGTCTCATTCCATGCTTCGGGTGCCATCCTTTCATGTTTCGGGGCTGTTTTGCATCACTTTTTGCTGCTGAAATTTGCATGCTAGTATGCTATATTCCATGTTTTTCCATGTCTTGTTAGAGTGGCATTTCGTGCCTTAGGGTTGGTCCTCGGTTTGTGTGCACGCGTGCACGCGTCTCGAGTTGTCTCATTTTCATCTATTGGCCTCCTATGTGAGTGTGACTGAGGTCCACTCATGTTGATGTAAGTCCATTATGCATTGTGTATGCCATTTCGTTTCATAGCATTGTGTATGCTAGGTTGTGTGTTAGCGCATTGTGTATGTCATGTTACCTCGTGCATCGTGTATGCCATTTCATAGCATTGTGCATGTTAAGTTGTATCTTAGTTGCATTCATGCATGTCATGCATATTGCATTTGTGCTTGGGATAGGAGTTAGCCCGAGCACGGGAAACGAGGGACGTTTCGTACTTTGAGTGACGGAACGCGTCTCAATTCCCAGTCACCGACACTCCGGATTATCCATGATGGAGTCTTGGTCTTGTTGTGTTTTCATACGCATTCATTTCATATTCAGTCGTGCAATTTGACTCCTCGGCCATCATGCATTGAGATGCGTGATTGGTGGCACGAGGATCGAGATATGCATACATATGTGAAAATACATTGTTATGCCCCTTTCCTGCTCTCTGTTACAGCAAATCAAGAATTAGCAGCCTTCCAGAGCTTGGCGCGCTTTCCAAGGATAATTGCAAAACAGAGGCTAATTGGGGCATCCCAGTGGATTTCGGTGCAAGGCAGCCCAAACATACATCATTCATCAGAGTGGAGACAGTCCCTGGCTTGCATGCCAATTTATAGCTTTCCTAGATTAATTTGTAAATTAATTAGGATTTTTGTACTTGTTCGGACTGTATTTATTCAGGACTGTATATTATTCTTTTGGACCCTCCGAGCGAGGGCAATGTTGTAATAAGTGTGCGTGCGTGTGATGTATGTCTTCCAACCCCACATCCTTCTCCCTTTTATTTACCAGCTTATGATGGTTAGATTAGGGCATATTTCAATTAGCATACAGTATGATAGCATGTTTGCATTCATTCATATGTTTTGCATGCACCGGGCTCGGCGCACCATACTAACTGCATTGTATTTCAATTCCAAGTTGAATACTTGTTAGTTGTAGCATTCCATATGCCATGTTTAGAATAGCCGAGCCTACTATAGTTGCATCTTTGTATGTGTTGCATTAGGCATTTCTGTATAGTTAGGATCATGCATTGATTTCTAATTAGCTTCTTTCTTTGGCTTGGAGTACTCGGTAAGTGGTTATGCTTTAACATCCTTGCATGCGTGTGAGTGACTGCCATGAATAGCATGCTTACCATGAGGCTACGTGCTTATGTGATATAACTGCCTGAATGCCTGTGGGTGAAGGTTGGGTTATTTGGATTGGGACAATTCATTCACTGTGAGTTTTAAGCCCACTAGATAGTGGCAAAACCATCTTTTTCTAAGCCCACCCGAGGGTGGCAAATCCACGTCTTAGCCTACTTACAAGTAGCACCATCAAACCATTTTTAAATAAACAAACATGAAATGTTTTGTTCCAATTTAGGCGATCCAGTCTATACTTATATGCTGTGCGCATCACATAGTAAATCTAGGCTAATAACCGGAATAAGAACACACAATGTTTTCAAAACTCGATATCATGGTTAGTAGAGGCCGATCTTTGATCGGGCGAGCGGGGGTGCTCACGAAGTGACCTTCCCCAATCGTATCCAAGTTCCCAAGCCGAGGCAACTTTGGTGATGACGGACACGTGGCCTTAGGCAACGAGTCAGGGTTTCCTAAATTTCCCAAAATAAAATATTTAGGTGGCGACTCTATATCTGGAAAAGCAGTCCATGTTTGGCCCTTCTTTCTAAAAATCTGTTTTCTCAAAACGATTTGCCGGATTTGGACTCTTTGGTTCAAGATTTAGAACCGTAACACAAATTGAGTCCGAGCTGTAGCGAGGTCCCCCGCGGGCTTGTTACACCTGCCCTTGGAGAAATTGACAGTAGCTTTAGTGATGGCATCTAAGAAGTTGAATCATTACTTCCAAGCCCACAAGATTATGGTATTGATTGAGCATCCTTTGAAATCCTTGCTACATCAAGGAGATCTGATAGGTAGGATAACCAGATGGGCAGTAATACTAGGCCAATACGACCTGGAATTTAGGCCCAGAACAGCAATCAAGGGCCAGGTTCGAGTTCACATCTGGTGCCATCCTACGTCGGGCTCCAATGAGCCGGGGCTTAGGATGTCCAGGTGAACAAGAAGAGACCCAGCCGGGAATAAAAAACCCCACAACAAAGTAGAAGAAAGAAGAGAAACTCAAGTCCTGTGATATTTACATCGGCGACTCCTTCCGCCTGTTTGTTGATGGGAGTTCAAACCGATAAGGAGTGGGGGCAGGAGTAGTGCTAGTATCTCCAGATGGACAAACGTTAGAGCAATCAATCTGTTTGGGGTTCAAAGCCTCCAACAATGAAGCAGAGTATGAAGCACTAATCGCAGGATTGAAGCTGGTAGCAGCAATGGAAGCCGATGAGGTTGTGGTCTTTTGTGACTCTCAGCTTATTGTGAACCAAGCAACAGGTGAATATGCAGCCCGAGATGAAAGAATGATAGCCTACGTTAAGGAGGTTGTTGGACTACTAGCCTTGTTTTGGAATTGCTGACTACAGCAAGTTAGTCGAGATGACAATAGCCATGCCGATGCCTTAGCTAACCTAGCTAGTGCTATGAAAACAGGAGAAGCAAGGACAATAATGGTTGACTATTTGTCAGGCTCAAGTATGGAACCACTGATCACAGAGTACGAAACAATGTGCGTGGAGATGGGACCAAGTTGGATGGATGCAATAGTAATATTCCTTAAGGATAGGAAGCTGCCAGATGATCGCAAAGAAGCACATAAGACCAGGCTGAAGTCGACAAGGTTCAGTCTGACAGCAGAAAGACATCTCTACAGAAGGTCTTTTATTGGTCCCCTTTTAAGATGTGTGCATCCTTCTTAAGTTGAAGACTTCATGTATGAAATACATGAAGGAGTATGCGGAAACCACGCTAGCCACGTAGGGGGCATGTCACTTGCTCATAGGGCCATTACTCAGGGGTATTGGTGGCCCTATATGCAGAAAGATACTGAAGCTTATGTCAGAAAGTGTGAGAAGTGTTAGGGGTTTGCACTTTTGATACATCAACCAGCAGCAGATTTAAACCCAGTGTCCAGCCCTTAGCCATTTGCCCAGTGAGGCATGGATCTTGTTGGACAACTACCTCAAGCAATTGGACAAAGGAAGTTCCTGCTGGTGGCAACTGACTATTTCACAAAGTGGGTAGAAACAGAACCCCTCGCAAAGATCCAGGACATTGATGTAAAGAACTTCATATGGAAGAACATCATCACCAGGTTCGAGATCCCAAGGGCAATAATAGCAGATAATGGTACACAGTTTGACAATAAGCTAATTAAGAGCTTCTGTGCAAAGTACAAAATCAAGAACTACTATTCCACTCCAAGCTTCCCCCAAACCAATGGTCAGGTGGAAGCATTCAATAAGACTATCTTGGATGAGATCAAGAAGAGGCTGGAAGCAACAAAGGGAAAGTGGATGGAAGAGTTGCCCAATGTACTCTGGGCATATCGAACTATGCCGAGAAGATCAACTGGGGAATCCCCATTTGCTATGGCTTATGGCGCAGAAGCAGTCATCCCGCTGGAGGTTGGCATCCCAGGGATTAGAACCCAAGGAGTAGAAAATGGGACCAACGAAGCATTACTGGCCCGAGATCTAGACCTATTTGAAGAAAGAAGGGAGAGAGCAGCAATTCAGCTGGGGCCATACCAGTAGCATCTTGCTAGGACTTACAATAAGAAGGCCAACCCCACGAGAGTTTTAAGTTGGGGACCTCTCCTGAGAAAGGTCATCGGCAATAAGAAAGATCCCAGAGAGGGCAAGCTTGGCCCAAATTGGGAGGAATCTTATAAAATCATCTCGGTCACCGGCAATAAGGCATATCGGCTTGAAGATAATGAAGGCAAAGAGTTGTCAAGACCTTGGAATACTTGCAACCTAAAGTTTTTCTATCATTAGATTTTTTGCTTTTTAAAGTTTTTTGTTATTAGCCGAAGTAATAATAAAATTTTAGCTCGATTTTTAGTTTCAAACTTGTGTAATGCGACTGACCAGTCCTTTGGCAATGTTTCTGAGTGAAACATGACGAATAACTTAGACTTATTATATGATAGAGTTGAATTATAATTGCATATAATAGAGTTGAACTAAGTTGGTGATGTTTCTGAGTGAAACATGACGAATAATTTAGACTTATTATATGGCAGAGTTGAATTACACTTGCATATAATAGAGTTGAACTAAGTTGGCGATGTTTCTGAGTGAAACATGACGAATAACTTAGACTTATTATATGGCAGAGTTGAATTACACTTGCATATAATAGAGTTGAACTAAGTTGGCGATGTTTCTGAGTGAAACATGACGAATAACTTACTCATTATATGGCAGAGTTGAAATTATACTTGCATATAATGGAGTTGAACTAAGTTGGATTAACCTAGATCTACCATATCGGCAGAATCAAACTCAGATTGGAACTAAGTACATTTTAGGAAGATTTACAGAGGAACCAAGGTTGAGAACCTCGGCTAGTCTTTGTTTGAATCTAACCTCGGCAACAAGATCATAGCCACATGTTTAATGAGAACCTAAGTAAAACTTAAGTTCACATTAGGGCGCAAAGAGCTGGAGAATGATGAATAAAGTTTAAAGTGCTTGGGACTTGTTGAAATTTTATAGAAAAATTTACAAGTTAAAGTTATTCCGAGGTAAATTTGAAAGAAGTACATACGTACTTGCTGAGATAACCAAGTTGTCCAACTTGGGGAGTATAGAAGACAGAAGTCCTGATTAGAAAAAGTAAAGTGGCAAGTTTAAACCAACACTTGTGAAAATATTTTTACAATGTTTTCAAATGTCTAGCCAAGGCTGATATAAACAATCAAGAAGTTATGTCCGAGGTATTGTATCCCGAATATTGCACAGTTAAAGGTGTACTTTTGAAGATATGCAAAATTATTCTAAGTATGGAAAGCATACATTCAACACTTGAGGGAAAAAGTAAAGACTTGCATTCAGAAAAGACAACTAGTTCAAATATAGAAAGACACTTCGGCCTAGCATAGAATATTGCTTGTTCATCTACAAAGATAAAAGTACAAGGTACAGAAAAAGGAAAAACTCCAAAATAGACTACTCGTCATCAACAGCTGGTTGTGTGTCGGCCTCGGAAGACAACTGGGAAGTCTTCTCAACAGTTTTCTTAGCCTGGATCTCAACATCAATTTCTTCGACTGTTTGATCGATGCTCTTCCTGGCAATAGACACCTCGGACGAAGCCTTCTTAGGGGAGGCACTTCTTGAGACCTCATCCTCCTCATCCTGAGTTAAGTCCAGGACTTGCTCATTCAGAGTTGAGGACTTGGCTCCAGCAGAACGCTCAGCATTGACTACCACATCGGCCTCTTCGTTTTCATCTTCTTCTTCTTCTTCCTCCCAGCCTCAGCCTCAGATTGGCTTGAAGCAAGAGAGAATGGCACCAAAAGTCAGCCTTCATCTCGGAGGGAAGAGTCCTTGGGGATAGCCATCTCTTTCAGAGCAGCCATCCAACCAAGGGTGTAACCTTTGTTGCATGCCTGTCTGACTTGTTTTCTGTAGTCCTCACGGACATCGGCTGCCCCTTCGGCATAAGCTTTCTTGTCTGCCGCCTTGATCTCTGCATCCTTTGTAGCCAGAGCTGTTTGAAGCTTGGTTTAGGCCTCGACCTCTTTTTCCTTGGCCTCCTTTGCTTCGGCCTGAGCAAATTGGGCAACATTCCCTACGGCCTCGGCGCGGTCCTCGGCATTCTTTAGGGCCAGCTCAGTAACTTTGGCCTGGTCGAGGAGACCTTGGATATGATCCTCGGCTTTGTTGAGGGATGTAAGGAGTTTGGCTGCCTCCTTAGTCTTTTTAGTCAGCTCTTTCTTGAAGTCAGTGGCCTTGACTGCTAAGGAGTGACCCTACTAGATAGCCTGCAAGATTACAAAAGAAGTTAAGTATGGAAACCAGAGTTAAAAGTTAGGTAAAAAGCTACAAGTGTTAGGGCTTACCAAGACGCAATGCTGCATCATCATAGCGTAATTCTCATACTCTGTGAGCTTGGCCATCCGGTTGAGGTCAGCTAGGAGTAGAACGGCTATGGATATGGCAGCACCGACCTTTAGGCTGTCAAGGGCACTATCCCCAACAAGAAGTGGTCGGTCTCCGACCATAATGAGTGGATTCTAGGGAGCATTAGCTTAGAAAGCAGAAGGGTTAGAGGAGCCGCTGGACCTTGGCCTTTTGGATTGAAGTGGGTCCAACACCTCGGCTTCGGCTAGCCTCTTATTGGTCGAAGAGGTACTCTTTCTAGCCTTGGCAAGTTTGGAAATCAGCACAGTGTCCTCAGAATCGATCTGAGTCACTGTGGCCTTTGCTTGGGGTTTCTTTACCCTCTTTGGTGTGGCCTTCGGTTGGGATTGAGATGGGAAGGATTGGACTGTCACGACGTCAGGAATGTCGGCCAAACGGTCTTCGATGACGACCTTGTTGTGTCCCATCTCGTCGGCGGTAGCGACAACAATAACCTTGGTCCCAAAGAGGATTGTTGGCAGTGCAGTTGGTGGGTTTGTCGGATCGTAAGCCAACGCCTCATAGGATTGGTGTTTTCGGCTACGAGTTTTTCCTGTAGGAGCAAGGATAGGAACTCGGCGACGGCGTTAACATTGGACTGGAGGAATCAGTTGGGGAGCAGATGTTGATGGTTGCTTTGTTAGGTTAAAGGCAGAGGCTTGATTTGGCCATGGTGATGAAGTGGTAGGAGGAGTTATAGCAGAAGGAGGGGACATGCTCTTCTCGGGGACGTTAGGCAAAGTGGATTTATAAGTTGGAATATAGTTCAGTAAGAGAGGTGCCTTGCGCCTATCAACTAGCAAGTCTAGCAGCCTCTTGAAGTCTTTACTGGGGAAGAAAGCGTTGCGAAAGTCTTTAGGTGGTTGAGAAAGAGCTGCAAGTGCAAAAAACAAACATTAGAACATATAAAAGGAACAAAGTAATAAAGACTTGAAAACAGGTAAAGTGACACTTAGTTCTTACCATTACCCTCTTAAAGATTGTTCAGCTTAAAGGGTAGAGGTGGAGGTCATCATCAGGTGTGAACTCCCAGTTACCTGAGACAATGAAATAATCATCTCCAATACCTTTGTTGGAGTTTGGGAGGTCAGCTATGAGTTTGTATTTTGTGGATCTTGGCTTAAGGTAGTAGATGTAGCCTTTTTCTGATTTCAGGCCACACATGGTATAACAATATTGGATATCGGCTAGGGTTACCTTAGCGTTTTCTCGGCTGGCTAGAGCAATTATGCCATTAATGACTCTGTAAGAGTTAATGGCTAGCCGCATTGGGTTAAGTTTGTAATAATGAAGGACTTGGCAGAAGAGGATGTCGAGAGGGAACCTAAATCCACACTCTATGAAAGCAACTATTGGGAACAACATGAAGTTGTTATCGGGCATGATGGAGTCCTCCTCCCCAGCCAACCTAATATGGATGTTGGCAGGGATGGAAAACTCTTGCCTAAAGTATTCGAGCTTCTCTGGGGTATCTACTCTCTACCTAAACATACCCATGACGTCGGCTAAAGGAGGAAAATACAAGATTCCAGGGGAAAATAGCTGGTATGGGTTTGACGGACCTCAGCTAAAGCCCTAAACAGAAACTAGGGCAAGAGTTTTTCAAGACCTAGGGGAATTTGTTCCAATTTTCCTAGGGATAGTAATTTCTATCAAAACCCAAGCCTAAATCTATGAGAAAACAGGGAATTGGAGGCGAGAATCTGGCAAATGCAATAAGAAAACAGAAACAAGAACGTGATTTAGGCTCAAGAAAACGAATAGAAATTCAAGAGCATTGTACAAAGTATGTGCAGATATATAAAGCCAAGGACAATGGCAAAACATCAAATATGTATGTGTGTGCATATACCTAGGAAAAGATTGAATGAAAGCAAAATCACAGACAAAAGTGCTCAATACATGAATGACGAAATTCAAAACATAGGCAAAGACTGAAGAACATGAATGGATTCACTATGGCAATAAACAAAAACGACAGAGTTTGAAACTAAAAAGGGAAAAAATAGTGACTTACCAAAGAAAATGACGCCGGTGTGAGGTACGCTGAAATCAGATGATGGTGGTGCGTGGAGTTGAACGATGAATGCCTTGTCGGAGGAGAAGAACGGAAACAATTACAGAAAGCTTTGAGAAACGAAAATGGACGATTTGGGAGAGAAGTGTTAGAGAGACAAAAATTTGATTGGAAAGCAGGGGATGCAAATGTGAAGAGATGGAGAGATAGAGATGTTTTGTTACAAACACGAAAAGGCGGCAAATCATAATGATGTGCCTTGGACGATGTGTTTGTCAGGTGTCGTGCATAACAGCGACGCGACTTGATGGCGCGTGTCAGGTATGGATCAATGAGAAAAAGACGCGTGGCTAAAATGGTTGAGAAACCGTGCGTGACAGCTAATGCGCAGATAGAACTCTTGGAGTTCTTGATTTAATAAAGCAAAGACCTCGGCTAAGGGGGCAATCTCGGTTAAAGAAATTAAAAAACTTGGTTCTTGGTTTTTGGGCATTGGTAAAGCAGACTGCAGTCTTGGTCATGTAAAACCGACGAGTGATGACCTCGGTAATGAAGGATATGGCAAGTTTTAGCTGACGTTCTATATGAATGAATGATGTAGGTTCCATCACCTCAGGATGCTGAGGTAATAGAACCTAGGGGGCAGTTGTGAGGGCATATTTTTGTGGATGACAACACATGGCCAAGATGGCAGTCGATGTGCCAGCCAAGGTGCCACGTGTCCTGGTTACGATGCCAAGATGATCTTGGCTAGGCCAAGGTTATCTGCGGAAATACCGGAATCCGAGATGAGAGGATAAGCTGTAAGAGTCCTAGAATGGGAGAGGATCTCAACCTGGATAAGGGTAAATCTCTTAGGGAGTTTATCTTTATCTATTGGAGAGTCCAGGATGCACATTGAGCCAGAGTCCAAGAGAAGCTAGGCTTCTATAGGGATCAGGTTAATGCTAGCTATAAAAGTAAGGCACCCTCGTGGGTCTAAGGTACGTTTTTTGTATTCTGACTAGTGAGTTAAGCACTGTTTGCTATCTTTGAGAGATAATTGAGTACTGACTTGATTATCGGAGTGCCCCCGGGTGAACGAACCACCGCCGGAGTCTTATCTTTCAGTGACAGGTTGTTCGGGCGCAATCTGTTCTGTTGGTGTTCTCTAGTTGAGTACCTGTTTGGCAGTGTGGTCAGAAATTAGCATCCACAATTATAATATCACAGTTCAATTTTAATTGACTCGACAATTGAATTAGTGACTCTTAACCCAAGAACTGTTTCGATTCATTTGACGATTTCTAGTTTCAAAACATTGTGTTATTGACACATACTTTAATTAAGGCTAGCATCCTTACTAATAAAAGTATCACATGTTATCATTTGAAAGCTACGTGTGAGTAACACAATAGAGGACGAAAGGGGTGTGAATCTAGTAGATTCCATTCTCTCTCTTAATGGATGTGTATTAGACATTAATATTACAAATACATAAATCAAACATATGATGAGACACAATGTTCTTATAAAGGGTGGGGGCCCGTATGTACACATATATAGTCCCCACCCCTTGTAAGAAGGTTGTGTCACATTCTATATTTAATTTCTGTGCACATAAACTTACTCGTGTATTAGATATAAAGATAAGTGTGTGATCATATTTATTTAGGTTTATTACACTTTCTATCCCGAAATTATCATCAGATTGTTTACTTGGGGCACTTTGGGAAGATGAGTAAAAAGTCAGCTTTTTAGCTTTTTAGTTTTTTTAGTCAAAAAAGTTAGTTTTTTTACCCAAAACAACCCAGTTTTTCGCCAAAAAAGCCAAAAAACCAATTGTTTACTAACTTCCCAAAACACCACTAGTCCCTAAACTATCGATTAAGTCTACTCAGTCCCTAAAGTATAAAAATCAAAGTCAATTTAGTCTCTAAACTATCAATTAAATATATTAAGTCACTAAAATATTTAATTCAAGCCTATTTAGTCCTTGAAATGATTACAAAAATAAAATATATGCTCATAAGCATTATAAATTACTAAAAGACCAGACCCAATTAAGATTTTATTATAGAAAAATCTTAAAATTTTATTTTGGTTTTAAAAAGTATTTTATTTTGTTTTGTGTTTAAATTAATATTAGAGTTTAGTTTATCATTCTTGCGAATTAAATTATACGAATATTAGATATACTGAAGAAGTAGAATTAAATAATTTAAATAATAACACTTTGCTACAAATAATAATAGAACAAAATAACACATTAATTAAGAAATAAAGGGAAAAAAAAACTTAGTGAAAACCTTAAAAACGATAAATTATAAATTATAAATGATAAATGAAATATGACATATAATACTAGATAAAAGGCAAGTACGCAATCATTGTAGAAGATAAGAAAATACTATAAATAATTGTCTTTAAAATTATAAATGAAATTTATCATAATAATTGATGCCCAATTTCAAATACAATAAAAATTTAAGGTTTTTTGGAAATAAAATTTTAACTAGATATGGTCTTTTACTAATTTATAATACTTATGAGTTTAAATTTTATTTGTGTAATCCTTTCAAAGATTAAATAGGTTTAAATTAATTACTTTATTTTTGGGGTGAATAAATTAAATTAATGAATTCAATCGATAGTTTAGTGATTAAATAAATTTTGATTTATATACTTTAGGGATTTAATAGATTAAATTGATAGTTCAAAGATTAAGTAGACAATTTGACGATAATTTAGAGATATAATAATTTATGTGCTCAATCAATAATAATTTATGTTTTCTCATACTATTTCTGTAAAAAAATAAAAAATAAAACAATTTGGGCCTGTTAAACCTTTTGTGATTAATGAGGCATACCACGACTATGAAACTTTTAAAAATATAGATAATTATTGATTGTAAAATAAAAATAAAAAATAAATAAAATAAAATAAAATAAAAAAATAAAATTGTCCCAGCTGTGTTTTGCTAGTTTTTGTTGCTCTATCCTTGCTTGTTGGTTTCTCACCAACTGGAGCTTGGAGCTTATGTTAACTCCAAGCTCCTCTTTATTGATGTAATTAATCATACTTTATGTGCTTTTATCAATAAAGATTTCTTTTGCAGATAAAAAAAAAAATACAGATTGGAGGTCTATCTAGTAAGTGGAACTCCTGTCATTATCAAACAAATAATTGCAGTTAAAAATATTAGTGACAATTTTTTAATAAAGGAATTTTCTTTCCATCTCCATAAATCTCTTCCAAAATTCAAATTTCTTCTAATTTATTCACCTTTTATTATTATTATTATTATTCTTTTTCAATTTCATCAAACATTCCATCCCAAATTCAAGATTCAAAAACAACTAATCCATTATTGAGAGGATTTCTCTTGTATATTGCTTCACGAATTGTTAATCATTCCATGTACTTTATTTCTTATCTTAGCAATTAAATTTGGAAATTGAGATGAAAAGTAATTTATTCTCCTAATAAAAGTCATTTCACTACAACAAAAAACAGATTTCGCGACTAAAACTGAAGTTTTTGTCGCTGAAAGTAGTAGAATTGGCGACTAAAATGGAATTAGTTGCCAAAATTGATCACTTTTGCTGACTAAAAGAGTTTAGTCGCCGAATATAAGGGTTTTACTAAAAGTCATTTTAGTCGCCGAATATAGGGGTTTCAGCGACTAAAGGTTTTTTAGTAGCCAAAAGTGACAGTTTTTGGCGACTAAAATAATTTAGTAGCCAAAAGTATAGGTTTTGGCGACTAAAAAACAGTTTGGTCGCTGAAAGTGAAGCTTTTTGGCTACTAAAAAAAATTAGTAGCTAAAAACAGTCAATTGGCAACTAAAATTCAGTTTAGTAGCCAAAAGGGGACGTTTTTGGCGACTAAAAATAGGTGTGGTCGCCAAAACTGGTTATTTTTAGGCGGGAATGAGTTTTTTTAGCGACTAAAAACTAATTAGTAGCCAAAACTATACAATTGGCGACTAAAAAATAGATTTAGTCGCCAAAAGTGATCTAATTTTTTTTTTTAGTAAATAATTTATTTTTTACATAAATTATATTGAATAAAAATAATTATTTATATATATATATAGTTTTGTATTAATACTGGTCAAAGTAATATATAAATAATATATGTTGCATTTATATTCATGTGATGTTGTATTGGCATGGTGGGGAGAGTGTGTTGGTAAAGGTTTGTAATGCGGGCTGGGTCGGTGATTCGAATCTTGGGAACAACAGAGGGTAAATATTTTTTTTCCTGAAATATGCTTTTGGCGACTAAAAACAGTGGTCGCCAAAAGATTGACTATTGGCGACGAAAAGCTTTGTCGGCAAATGTATAAATAAAAAAAAATAATTCACTATTGGCGACTAAAATATTAGTCGCTAAATGTATAATTTTCAAAAATGTAATTGACTATTGGCGACAAATGCTTTGGTCGCTGAAGACTAAAACTTTGCTGACTAAAACTTTTTTTAGTCGCCAATACCTCCGCCGACCATCTATTCGCGACAAAACCAGCGACTAAAATATTTAGTCAGGGAAAGTGAAAAGTCTACTTTTGACTACTAAAAAAGAACTTTTGGCGACTAAAAATTTAATCGCCAAAGGTATTTTTTCTTGTAGTGTTTATTCACATCTCATACTTCTATTAACAAAAAAATCATTTGGTTATAACTCACCCTTTTCTTTAATTACTTACAAATTTACTCCAACTAGATATATTCAAATATATGAAGAGAATGATAACATGAGGTAAAGAGCATACACTATTTATATATCACATTTTTAAAAAATCATTTCATAACATTGAGGCACATGATAATATATTACTTGTTTTTATTATTTTTTTAGTGATTATTTTTAAGCAGAGGACCAATTATGAATATCCATATAACCATAAAAAATCGATGATATATAACACTTATATTTATAATACAACTTCTATATATTATTTTTTTTCCACCGTATTAATTGAAGATTTGTGATTTTAGAATCAATGAATAAAACATAGTGATAAATTTTCACCATCCAATGCATGAGACTCTTAACAGTATATTTAGATATTAGATTTGTGAACCAAAAAAAGAATAAAAAAAGAAAGAGAAAAAGAAAAAAAAAGGGACATAGAAAAAAATAAATAAAGGAAGCTAAATTTACTTATTTATTTTGTTGAGTTAGAAAAATAAAATGCAAATGGACATTTATTTATCAACAAAATTGATTTTCTTCTTTGGTTATGCGTATTTAAATGAATATTGTACCAATAATTTCACTTCTCTTTCATTTTCTTGTTTACTTGACAAAAGCTCATAAATAAAGATATAGAATTCTTAATCTCCAAATCATTCTATTCCTCATCTTAAAACACTCACTACCCTTATATTATATCTCGAGATTCTCGTACCTCAAAATCTTTATATTATCCAGTGATTATGAGTGTTTGAGAATAAGAGATAGAAAATTTTAAGAATATAAGATCATCGATCATAAACAAGTATTTTTGGACAGAACAATGCAGTGTCCTAACTTCAAAGGCACCTATTGGAATAAATAAATAAATGGGAAAAGAAAAAGAAGTCATTCCCAACTTTCCAATAATTTTTACCTATTGGCATGTAAGGCTCTCACAAATGGAACCATTTTAATATTATCATATTGTATTTTAACTTTCCAATAATTTTTACCACATTAGCTAGCCAAGGCAAAACATGTATGTGATATTTTAAGCAAAATTTCAAATGGATTACTAGAATAATCAGAGCATATCCCAATAAGAATCGGACTACTACATACAGCGACAATGACAACAAATCTAATTAAGGATTAACAACAACAATAACAACAACAACAACAACACTAATTTATTTTTTTATTTTTTATTTTTGATAAATAACAATAATAATCAAGATTTCATGTTTGCAAGGCTTGACACAATAGGTGAAATCATCATGGTTAAAAATAGGTGAAAACATCGTAGTTAACAATAGCAAATTTTGGATAAATTATAGTAGCAGTCTTTATAATTTGAGACTCGTGGCACTTTGATCCCTGACTTTTTAATTGTGACACATTTCATCTTCAATTTTAAATCTTGTTCCAAATAAGGATAATTGAACATACCATTGCTTAATTTCAAGGGCGAAATTGTCAATTTGATAAATATAAACTAATTTGACAAAAATAAATGTCAAAAAAATATTTTTAAAAATTATTTCTATACACTAAGGACAAAATCATGAAAAATTGATATATCTTTTAGATATTTATTTATTTATTTATTTTACTAAATTAATTTTTATTATGTATTTGGATGATGATCATGTAATGAGTGGTTATTTTTATTTTCATTAAATTAGTTTCTATTTTTTCAAAAGTCAAATATGGCAACAACTTTGATATCATTATTAAACCAATCCATTAAATTAAAAAATTCAAAACTAAAAACATTTCTTATATTAAATACATCGATTACACATTAAAATTCTAACCACTACCTATTACATAATCATTATCCAAACACATAATAAAAATTAATTTGGTAAAATAAATAAATAAATAAAAAATTTATCAATTTTACATAATTTTATTTTTTGTGGGTAAAAATAATTTTTAAAAATTTAAAAATATTTTTTTGCATTTATTTTTATCAAATTAATTTATATTTTATCAAATTGACGATTTTGCCCTTGAAATTAAACAATAATACTTTCAATTATCCTTATTTGGAATAAGATTCAAAATTTATGATTAAATGTGTCACAATTGAAAAATCGGGAATTAAAGTGACACGAGTCCCAAACAATAGCAATTGTAAGTGTAATTCGCCAATAAATTTGTCTTTATTTTTTATTTTCGTCCAGTCAAATGTAATCATAAATATTTAATTGCATAGGGTGTTTGATTGTCACATTCTCTTAGTGTAATACACCAAGCATACAAAATTTCTGAGGAGATTAAGATGAAATAAATAAATAAATAAATAAAAACTTTAAAATAAACACAATTCATCTGGGGTTCAATCAGAACATAGTACTGTACAGGTTATTTTATTTTTGATGAGGCCCAAATGTATTTTATAATAAGCCTTGACAAGTACAAAGCAAGAGAAACAACACGTTTAACAAACTCATTAAGTTTAACAAAATTATTAAGTTTAAATGCATGGAGCCATCTTCATAAAATAACAAAACAAAAACTCTTTTCACACAAATTCAATTAGAAATACAAAAAGAGGAACTCCAAGTGAAAGAATGCTGTGAATGTGAAATCAAGTTCGCGTGCCTATGAACATTTCATAAATTTTTTAAAACTAATTGAAACCAATGTATTTTTTAATATTTCGAGACAGATGATCCTAGAGCAGTTGTAATTAGCATTGAAAACCTTCATAATAGAACACACATTTATAGAAGAGGTCTTTCAAGATGCCTGCATATTGCCTGTTGATGTTTTCATGCTGACTGATCATGGTAACCTTTCGCTGAGGAAATTAATGATGTCACTGTGGCTTGCATTCAGTCATATGAAAACTTTAAGACTGCTACATCTCTTTGTTTTTGGAAAAATAAATAATTCATTTTAGTCTAAAAGATTATTTTGTGGAGTATCTTGGGACAATTGTATATTCTTGTAAAGAAATAGTGATAGCTTTTGATGTATACTTGGTTTGCGACCCCGGTCTTTGGCATTTTTCTAATACAATTTACTTCTTTCTTTCTTTCTTTCTTTCTTTCTTTCTTTCGCAAGTGGAAAGCTTGGGAGCTACCATGTCCAGACAATTCAATTAATAGTTACACCTTAATTGCTGGTGACTTATTTTTAACATGAATAATGCGTAAGTTAAACCATTAAATGATTGATGCATATCCGAAAAGTCAATGATGAACCTTGATTTTGTATTGTGTTTATTTGTGGTCCTATCATTTCTACTCCAACATCACTGAGCAATGAAACCCCTGATGAAGTTATGTTGAAAGGGAATACCAGAGGAGGAGATATTGGAGATTTTGCCACCTTCATAAACCTCTAACCTGCAAGAGAAAAAGAATTCATGATTTTCAGATTGGCAGAAATCTTAAAAGAAAATTGTAAGGAAAAATGCAATTGGCAATACGCTATTATCTTTAATTAGAAGGTTAGTTTACTCTCAAATTTGGAGCCTTACGGGACTTAGAATTGGATGCATACAACTCAACTCAAAAAAGCCTCGAGCCCCGTACACAGAGATGCGCTTCACTGATTTTACCCCATTGAGCACTATCAAAGGCCACATCCTCTGCAAATCAGCGCCCACTTATGGTCGTTGCTGCTTAATAGTGGGAGTATCTTCAACTTTGAAGCAATTCTTAAAAAAGCATTCATATGTCTTACTAGCTAACATGAGCAAACCAGCTCAAGATACTACTGACTACAAAACTGTTCAAAATGTTTCTTTTCTATTTTTTGCCCTTATTTTGATAAAATTTAACATGATTCATAATGGCTCAATGCTCAATTAACAAATTCGTAGTTGATGTGTACATTAATCATATAAAACCTTGAAAACACATCTCAATTTTCCAAGTCCATAGAGGACTGCCTAATTCACTAGCTAATAGTACATCGGGAGTGTCACCAATTCGACTCTCTTTCACTAAAGATCCTGCCCCTCCAGGAGAGTTTCAACTATAACAATCTGGTCATTTCCGAAATCTCCCCAATAAAGGATTCCTTCTCATATTCAACAAAACACCAGTTTTACAACCTTACTTGAATAGGAATGAACATAAGTTTTTTAGAGAACACACTTTAAACTAAGACACCATCACAATCTACTTGAAAGCAGAAGATCCCAATAGTCCCCCTGGAGCAAATTTTTAATACATGCATGAGCAGTGTGGTATCATTTTATGTCAAGGAAAGTGGCAGTCACCAACCTGATTTAGCTTCCAGCACAAGGCGAATAGTGACAGCATGAGACCAGTGAAACCCTAAAGCTGGAACAAGATGAGAATCAAATCTTGCGGATTCCTCTATGGTGTCATCCCTGCTCCGCACTGCACAGATGAATTAATTGTCTACTGGGGCAAAAGATTTCACAAACTAATTATGCTATGATACCTTGGAAAGCGTACTGGGAGATTTCGTCACTGCTTTGAGATCTAACTTGGTTAGTCACCACTACAGGAATTCATGAAAATTCTGCAAGAGACCTAAACACTACAGATAAAGAAGTATCTCTTGAGAAGCAAAGACAAACCATCTATAGTGAAGAAGTTTCACAAAACAAAGATAAGAGTTTAGAATATACAGTTCTCACTTGATAAACGAAATATGCCAAGCCAATGAATGTTGTCTCGGAGGTCCTTGCTCAAATTCCCTGAACAGAGAGTATGGTGAATATGTTGCTTAAACAGGAACACAAGCCAGAGGAAAAGGATATGTTGCATTAGAATTTCTTGTTTAAAATGTTAAAAAAGCGCACTGTTTTTGCATAAAATGGGAGATCCATGCCAAAGTTGCATGGATGTTGTTTAAGGAATGGATGTTTAATGCTATGGTATATTTATGGACAATTAAATTTTTAGTGGATATGGACAACTTTCTATTAAAATCTTTTAGCAGTGGAAATCAAGAGGGTAAATTTATTATAAAAAAAATGTAGGACTTTCTACACAAGCAACATACTAGTAAATGAATTTGTGTAGTGGACGAGATCCTTGCATTATTAATCAGATAGAACAACCATATCTGGTAGATGCAATGCAAATAACACATCTTGTAGTCAGCCTTTATTGCATATAGCTAGAACTAACCCCAAACAGTGAAAAATTAGATCCAAACATGAAATCTGTATGCTCTGACTAATCCGATGAACTTGGTTTGATAGTCTATCACTTCATCAAGTTGGCTCCAAAAGTGATATAAACCATCTCCAAAAGCATTTACTTCCGAACTCTCATCAATTTATTAATTCCTAGTTCTATTCTTGCCCTACTTATAAAATATCCATCTCAACGTTCCCATTCTGACCATGCTAGTTTACGAACTTGTTTTTTAGACGCCAAACATTTAATCTGATAAAAAAAATGGCTGAGCTTTATCAGAAGCACTGCTCCACTAGCAAATTTTAACATCGTTTTGTGTAGTTGTAGAATGTCCAACATCTGATTTCTAAAAGCAACAAGAAGCGTATAAGATAACACATCCAAAAACAAAATCAGAATGGCTAATTAATAAGTTAAGGGTTGTGCTAGGGAGCCCTAATTTTTGGCCCCCTAATCCCACGAAATTTCAGACCAAGGCAAAAAAAAAAAAAAAATTTGCCCAAAACGACGTCGTTTTGGGCGTTAGGGGGATTAGGGGGGACATTTTTAGGGGGACAAATCATTTTCCATAAGTTAATACTGCAACTACACATGATGTTAGACAATTGATAACTAGAGTTGAGAAAAACAAACTTCAGTCATATAGTACCGAAGAAAAAGCTTGAACTTAACCTGAAACAAGAGCTGTCATGCTATCAATAACAAGCAACTTCACTTGGTGCTGGAGGAGCGAAACCTTGATTTGCTGCAAGCTGGTGAAAAAGAAAACAACATATAATATTCAAAATTAATTGCAATAGTCTCTCAGTTGATAAGACTAGAAACAGTAAGAACAATGGGCTGCTGGGGTTGGTTGACTTTAGATTGAGCTTGAACTTGAGCAAGGCTTAATCTGAGGAAACAATTTCCTGTTCAAGTTTTATTTGCTAAGGTTTGGCCAAACTCAATCCTGTTCATGAGCCTAATCAAGCTTGTCAAGTTTGTTCATTTACCTATTCTGTCAAGTTTGTTCATTTACCTATTCATTCTAATTTCCATATCGAAAGATATTCAACTTCAATTGCAATTACAAGATACTCCAAGAGCTTATCCATATTTTTCTCATATCTAAAACGCAAGGTACTTTTTCCTTTTTGTCACAGTTACCAAAGCCATAAAAGTGTAGTGCCAACTTTTCATGAGGCCTCAAGTAAATCCCAATTTCAACAGAGTTAGTTTGTGGAGCAATCTTGCCCAAAACCTAAGCTTGAGCTTGGTTGTGAATTGGCTTCTTAACAAGCCCAGTGTGAGATGCTCATGTCAACATTACTTTCTGTCAGCAGATATTTTAATATTATAATGTGTTATAGGTTTAATTTTTCTTTTCTTTCCTTCCAAGTTTTCATTGTCTTTCTCTACAAGTCTCCAAGTCTTCCAAGGAAGTTGCCTACCAATTTTCTTTCCTATTCTTATCCTCCAAGTCTTTGCCTAGTCAAGTCTCCTTCAAGTCTTCCAAGAGTCAAGTCTTCATATTTATCCTCCAAGCAACTTCCAACAAGTCTCCAAGTCAAGACAAGTCAAGTCTCCAAGTCTTCCAAGGAAATTACCCACCAATTTCCTTTCTTATTCTTATCCACTAAGCTTCTTCTCCTCCAAGCCACTTGCCTACCAGGTTTCATCTTCTATAAATTGATCTAACTTCTTATCTTGGAAAAGAGAAGAAGTTTTTGTTGCTTTATTATGTTTTGTGTGAGATTATCACGCAAATAAAAAAGGGTGTATGTGATAAAGCTTTGGGTTCAACCAATTGTGCAGTATTAGTGAACCATATGACTTAGTCGGGCTGTTGTATCCTGGGGGGGACAAGTCAAGGTTTTTTTTGCTGCACCGGTGTGAGGCTTTGCCTAACCGCAGAGGGCTTGAATCTCCTTAAAGAGAGCGAATTTCCCGCACCTCAGCCCTTACAATAGTTATTGTAATTTTTATTATTGGTATTTTCTGGTATTTTATTTGTATTTATCACCAACAATTTTAAGAAGATTGAAATAGCAAAAATTCATGGAGCCAATACTGGAGAAGCCCAACAAGAATACCGGCGATCTCAATAAGCCCTTCCGGTTCAAGGGAGCCCATTTCAAGAGATGGAAAGGCAATGTGCTTTTTTACCTCAGTCTTCTCAAGGTGGCCTATATCCTGACCGAGAAAAATCTGAACAAAGTCCCCACTGAAGAGATGACCGACGAGGAGTATGCCGCTCATCTTGAAAAAATCGAGAAATACAATGCAGATGAGTATAAATGTCGGTATTATCTTTTGAATTGTCTTTCGGATCAATTTTATGATTATTATGATGCTACACCACTGCCAAGAAAATTTGGAAAGCCTTGCAGAATAAATATGACACTGAAGAGGCAGGCGCTAAAAAATATGTTGCAAGCCGTTTTTTTCGTTATCAAATGATAGATGGAAAATCAGTGGTGGAGCAAGTTCAAGATTTTCAAATGCTAATGGCTGAAGTTAGATCCGAAGGCATCAAAATTGGAGACAATCTTATTGTAGCAGGTATTGTTGACAAACTACCGTCATCTTGGAGGGAGTTCCGGAAGTCAATGCGTCATAAGCAAAATGAGATGTCCTTGGAGACTCTAATCACACGGATTCGAGTGGAGGAGGAAGCACGAGGACAAGATGCGCTTATGACACAAGAGCATTCCACTGCAAAGGTAAATTTAACTTCTGGAAATATTTTACCTAAAGGTCGATTTCATAAAAATAGTCACTTGAAGCCAGTAAAGAAAATTTGGAAAAATACTAGAAGACCACAAAATAAAAATTACTTGAGGCAAAAGAAATGGCACCAAGAACCCCTTTCACAAGATCTGATGAATGTGACATGTTTTGTGTGTGGCAAAAGTGGGCATATTGCTCGAACTTGCAAATTTCAGAAACAACAGTGTCGACCACAGGCTAATGTTACCGAGGAACCATTTGTGACTATGATCACAAATATTTTTATGGTTCAATCTGTGGAAGGGTGGTGGGCAGACTCTGGTGCCAATAGGCATGTCTGCTATGATAAAGATTGGTTCAAAGATTTCACTCTTTTTAATGGGGAAAGGATTGTTATGCTTGGTGACTCCAGTTTAACCAAGGTGCTCAGGTGTGGGAATGTTGAGCTGAATTTTACCTCTGGACGTGTGCTTGTTTTAAAAGATGTGTTGTACACACCGTCCATGAGAAAAAATTTGATGTCGAGTTATTTGCTCAACAAAGCTGGTTTCAAGCAGACTATTGAATTTGACCAGTATGTAATCACTAAAAAATGCATATTTGTGGAAAAAGGGTATGCCAGTGATGGAATGTTTAAATTAAATGTTGAGAATAAGAAAGCACATGTTTCTGTTTACATGCTGTCTTCTATGAACTTTTGGCATGCTCATCTGTGTCATATTAATAGCCGATATGTGGGAGTCATGAGTAGTTTAGGATTAATTCCCAGACTAACAAATAAGTTTGAGAAATGTGAAGTTTGCAGTCAAGCAAAAATAACTAAAAGGTCTCATAAAAGTGTGGTGAGAAATACTGAATTGTTAGAATTAATTTACACTGATTTATGTGAATTTGAAGGAATTTTAACACGTGGTGGAAATAGATATTTTATCACTTTTATTGATGATTTTTCAAAATACACTTATGTATACTTGTTAAAAAATAAAAGTGATGCTTTTGAAAAATTTAAAGAATTCCTTCTTGAAGTTGAAAATCAATTCGGTAAAAAGATTAAGAGATATAGAAGTGATAGAGGTCGGGAGTATGAATCTTTTGGATTCAACTCATTTGCTCAATTTTTGGGAATAATCCATGAAACTACTCCACCATATTCACCTGCATCTAATGGTGTAGTAGAAAGGAAAAATAGAACTTTAACTAATTTAACAAATGCTATGCTAATTAAAGCAGGTGCTCCCTCAAATTTGTGGGGAGAAGCAATTTTAACTACATGTTATGTTATGAATAGAGTGCCACATAAAAAAACAAAAGTTACACCTTTTGAGTGATAGAAAGGGCATAATCCAAATTTGAGATATTTGAGGGTTTGGGGTTGTCTAGCTTTTGTTAGACTTGTGAACCCTAAAAGACCTAAATTATGTGTGAAAGCTGCCACTTGTGCTTTTCTTGGATATGCAACAAATAGTACAGCCTATAGATTTTTGATATGGAAAACAAAATAATTTTTGAATCAGGTGATGCAATTTTTCATGAAGAAAAATTTCCTTTTAAATCTAAAATTGGTGGGGATCAAAATTATCAAGAAAATATTTTATCTGAAACCGGTTCCTCTACTCCTTTTTTACAAAACCAAGATACTGTAGTTTTTGAACTTAGAAGGAGTAAAAGAGTCAGATTAGAAAAAGATTTTGGCCCTGATTATCATGTTTTTAATGTGGAGGAAACTCCATTAACTTTACAAAAAGCTTTGGCATCTCCTGACTCTGTTTTTTGGAACGAGACTGTAAATGATGAGATGGAATCATTATTATCCAATAAAACTTGGGCATTAGTAGATTTACCACCAGGTTGTAAAACTATTGGCTGTAAATGGGTTTTGAGAAAAAAACTTAAATTAGATGGAACTATTGATAAATATGAAGCAAGGCTTGTTGCAAAAGGTTTTAAACAACAAGCAGATCTTGACTTTTTTGATACATTTTCTCCGGTTACTAGAGTCACATCCATTAGATTATTAATTGCAGTGGCTGCAATTCATGATTTAAAAATTCATCAAATGGATGTTAAAACAGCCTTTTTAAATGAAGACCTGGGTTAAGAAATCTATATGGATCAACCTGAAGGTTTTGTGGAGCTTGGTCAAGAAAGCAAAGTGTGCAAGCTAGTTAAATCTCTATATGGCTTAAAACATGCCCCTAAACAGTGGCATGAGAAATTTGATTCCTGCATGATTGAGAATGACTATAAAACGAATGAATGTGATAAATGCATCTACTATAAATCTGAAGAAAATTCACATGTCATTATTAGCTTCTATGTGGATGATTTACTTATATTTGGCTCTAATTTGCATATCATCGTGGAAACTAAAAATATGCTCAGTAGCGATTTTGATATGAAAGATCTTGGTGAGGCTAATTATATTTTGGGAATGAAAATTACCAAAACCTGTGATGGTATATTTCTTGATCAGTCGCATTATGTTGAGAAAATTTTGAGAAAATATAATTTTTATAAGTGCAAGCATGTTCTTACTCCTTTTGATCCTCATGTGCATTTATTTCCTATTGAAAATGATGAAGATGTAATTAATCAAAAGGAATATGCTAGTATGATTGGTAGCATGCGCTATGCGACTGACTGTACTAGACCTGACATTGCCTATGCAGTTGGAGTACTTGGCAGGTGTAGACACCCCATTTTTGACCGACCATAAGACTCAGACGTCACCGATTGAGCACTTGGTGATGTTGCATATTGTGCTCGCTCTGAGGTTGCGGAGTCACGGTTGCGAGCCTTGCCTCCGGACTTCCAGACTCTTTTGTGCTTTGTCTCGGTTTGCGAACTAGGCCCTATTTTCTTTGTTTTCTCTTCCCGAAGGGAGGGAGAGGTCTTGTAGATCATGTCTCAGTGGCCGTAGGCTACGTTTCATGGTCGTAGGCCATTTTTCCCGTTTGGAGCCCAGTTTTCAGTTTTCGGAGCCGTTGGCCGTGTGCCTCGATTCGAGACCGCTTAACTACCTTCGTTTGCTCCAGTTTTTGGCACACACCTTATTTCCTTCCTTTTAAGGGACACTGTGGCCCAAGAGACCAACTCCATGGTCGAACGCCACTTCCGGTGCCTAAAAGCTTGTTTTTTCTAAACTGCGTGTTTCAACCCCTGAACCTTCGTTTTGCATCCGTCTTGGTCCATTTTTGGCAGGAACCTTATTTTCATTGTTAGAAAGGTTGTATGAGGGTGGGAGACCAGCAATTTTTCTGAAAATCCAATTTTATTTCTTCATTACTCTTTGTCGCCCGTTTTTCTTACTAGGAAGCTGGTTTTTCCCATTCCCGGGCCACTTTTTCTGACTTTCCACCCCACCATTGTGATCTACTCATCTGGGAGGCAACCAATATGGGTAGGCCGGCCAGAAATTGTTCTTGACCCTTTTGAACCCCTCTAAAAAGCTAGTTTTTCTCTCTCCTGGTTCACATTTTCTGGGTTTGAACCACATAGCTGTGTTGCACACATCTGGGAGGCCACCTTTTAGGGCTGGCCGGCCAACAATTCTTTTGACCCTTTTGACCCCTGGTCGGCTGACCAGGGGAGGTGGCCGGCCGGCCACTTGGCCCTTTTGAACCTGGCCGACCATGTTTATCCCTTCTGGTGCATTCCAGCTGTGCCAGCTGTTTTGCACCAGACCCTCTGTCCGAGGGTCTGTCCTTTTGGAGGGCTTTTTGAATTAGTTTTTCCTCCCTTTTCTCTTGGCTTCCCTCCTCTATAAGCCAACCCTTGAGCTTCATTTCTAAGGGTTAGAAGCTTTGGGCTGAGAGTTATACATACAACCTCCTATATCTCTACTTCAAGCCTCCAAACACCCTTGTTCTTGGCCATTTTACCCTACACCTCATAGCCTACCACCTCCACACTCCATTCCAGCAACTTGGAGGCCATTTGCAGAGGTTGAAAGCTCAGAATCTTGGACCAAAAGTTGCTAGAGGTCGGCTCTTCAAGGGTGAGTCCCTATTTTCCCCATTTTTGCATCATTTTGCTCTATATATTAGCCCCTTTTTCAAGCATTTTTGGGCTTCGACCTGAACTGAAAATAGTCTTATTTTGAGCTTATCTTCATGTTTGATCATGAATTTTTTTCTGTTTGAGGTCTTCTACTCTCCCTTTGTGCTTTATCTCTCTTTTAGGGCTTATCTTGCATGATATATTAGCCTTATTTGTGAGCATTTTTGGGCTTCGAGTCAAACTATAAAGTATCTTATTTTGAGCCCCTCTTCAACTTTGTTGAAGGGCTCTTTGCTGTTTGAGACCATCTGCTGCCCCTTGTCCCTTATCTCTCTTTTAGGGCTATTTTTGCATCATATTTTAGCCCTACTTGTGAATATTTTCGAGGCCTGATATAAACTGAAGAAAGTCTTGTTTTGACCTCCTATTTAAGTTTTCTTGAGGTCACTTTTCTGTTTGGAGTCATCTCCTTCCTTGCATGCGTCATTTCCACATGCTTTAAGCCATGCGTTTGAGCATTTGCATAAGTCTTGTTTTGGCCTCTTAGCCACTAAAATCCAGTGGATTTTCAGTGGCTTTGACGAGGTTTTGAGCTTTGAAATCATAGAGGGGTGACCCTCTCACCCCTCATTCTCTTTACTAGCATGTTTGGCCATCTAAAGGGACCCTATTTTGCATGCATTGAAGTCACTTTTCAGGCTTTATTCTGAGGCTTTTAAGGTCTGCCTCAGCTCTGTCTGAGGCCCTCTTGGCCATATTTTATGTCTATGATGCATGTGTAGAGCAATCCCATTCAAGGCCTCTCAAAGAGGCCTTTCTTTGCATGTTTTCGAGACTAATTTCAGGGCCCATTTTGTGAGTTTTAGGGCTGTCATATTCCATTTCTAGAGTTGGTTTTGCCATGCTAAGTGTCTATCTTGTATGTGCTTAATAACCCCTTGTATGGTCCTTTAAAGGAACCCATTATTTTTGCATATGTTGGCTGCATTTCAGTGATAATTTGGGCATATTTTGGCATATTTTATTCACTGATTTTTGCTGGTTTGATGAGTTCTCACACGCTTCATATACATGCCATGTAAACCATGTTTGCTAGTCAAAGTTGCATGCTGTTTTAGTCCATCATGCTAGCATCTTTTGGTCATGCTTTGAACTAGAAATGTTCATGTTTTGGGATTGCCTTGGCTCTGTCTTTATGCTTCATAGTCAAAAAATGCATGCTTTGTATAGCTATAAGCCAATACATGTGCCTAGTTTTGAATTTCGGGGCTCATCTCATGCATCGGGTGCCATATATCCATGATTCGGGATCATTTTGCATCATGTTTCAGTGCTGGAATTTGCATGTCTGTATGCCATATTTCATGCCTTGCCATGCCTTACTAGAGTGGCATTTGGTGCCTTCGGTTCGGTCCTCGGTTTGCGTGCATATGTGCAAGCATTTCGGTAGTCTCATTTTCATCTTATGGCTACTGATGTGAGTGTGGCTGAGGTCCACTCATATTGGTGTAAGTCCATCGTGCATTGTGCCATTCCATTTCATAGCATTGCGTATGCTGGGTTGTATGTTAGAGCATTGTGTATGCCATGTTACATCGAGCATTATGTATGCCATTTCATAGCATTGTGTATGCTAGAATGTATATTAGGCGCATTCGTGCATGTCATGCATATTGCATTGTGTTTGGGATAGGAGTTAGCCCGAGCACGGGAAACGAGGGACGTTTCGTACTCCGAGTGACGGAATGTGTCTCAATTCTCGGTTGCCGACACTCCAGATTATTCATGATGGAGTCTAGGCCTTGTTGTGTTTTCATGCGCATTCATTTCATATTAAGTCGTGCAATTCGACTCCTCGGTCATCATGCATCGAGATGCGTGATTGATGGCACGAGGATCGAGGTAAGCATACATATGTGAAAATACATTGCCATGCCCCTTTCTTGCTCTCTGTTGTAGCAAATCAGAAACCGGCAATCTTTTGGAGCTTTGTTCGAATATTCCGAGTCTAAATGTAAACAGAGGCTAATTGAGGCATAGCAATGGATTTCCGCGCAAGGCAACTCAAGCATGCATCATTTATCATCCGGAGTAGAGCTGAGGCAGTCCATAGGCTTGCATACTAATTTACTGCTTTCCTAGTTTAATTTGTTAATTAATTAGGGTTTTGTACTTATTCGGACTGTATTATTCATTTGGGACTGTATTATTTATTTGGACCCTCCGCGCGAGGGCAATGTTGTAATAAGTGTGCGTGTGTGTGATGTATGTCTTCCAACCCCACGTCTTTCTCCCTTTTATTTACCAGCTTATGATGGTTAGATTAGGACATGTTTCAATTAGCATACAGTATGATAGCATGTTTGCATTTATTCATCTGTTTTGCATGCACCGGGCTCGGCGCATCATACTCACTGCATTGTATTTCAATCCCGAGTTGAATACATGTTAGCTGTAGCACTTCATATGCCATGTTTAGAATAGCCGAGCCTATCTTAGTTGCATTTTGCATGTGTTGCATTAGGCATTTCTGTATAGTTAGGATCACGCATGGATTTCTAACATAGCTTCTGTTTTGGCTTGGAGTACTCGGTAAGTTTTATGCTTTAGCATCCTTGCATGCGTGTGAGTGACTGCCATGATAGCATGCTTACCATGAGGCTATGTGCTTATGTGATATACTTGCCTGAATGCCTGTGTGTGAAGGTTGGGTTATTTGGATTGGAACAAATCATTCACTGTGAGTTTTAAGCCCACTAGATAGTGGCAAAATCATATTTTCTAAGCCTACCTGAGGGTGGCAAAATCTGCATTTTAAGCCTACTTGCGAGTAGCAAACCACTTCAAAAAATAAACAGGAAATGTTTTGTTCCAATTCAGGCGACCCAGTCTATACTTGTATGTTGTGCACATCACATAGTAAGTCTAGGCTAATAACCGGAATAAGAACGCATAATGTTTTCAAAACTTGATATCACGGTTAGTAGAGGCCGATCTTTGATCGGGCGAGCGGGGGTGCTCACGAAGTGACCTTCCCCAATCGTACCCAAGTTCCCGAGCCGAGGCAACTTTGGTGATGACGGACATGTGGCCTTAGGCACAAGTCAGGGTTTCCTAAATTTCCCAAAATAAAATATTTAGGTGGCGACTCTGTATCTGGCAAAGCAGTCCATGTTTGGCACTTCTTTCAAAAAAAAAATTTGTTTTCAAAAACGATTTGCTGGATTTGGACTCTTTGATGATTCATCAGACTTGCATTGCACTCTATGAGATTAGATACAGGACCGTGACAATTTGAGTCTGAACTATAGTGAGCCCAAAATGAACAGAACGGGACTCATCCCTCCCGGGACGTTCAGGGACGTCTACAGCAGGTTTACTAACAAGCCTGGTAATGATCACTGGCTAGCCATTAAGCGGATTATGAAATATTTATCTGGTAGCATAAAATTTGGCTTGTTTTATAATAAGTATCCTGCAGTACTTGAAGGTCACAATGATGTCGATTGAAATACCTTGTCAGGTGATTCATTATCAACCACTGGTTACTTATTTACAATGGGAGGTGGTGCTGTAAGTTGAAAAACGAAAAAACAAACCATTATTGCTAATTCAACAATGGAGGCTGAGCTTATTGCTTTAGCTACAACTAGTGAAGAAGCAAATTGGTTGAGAGATTTGTTAAATGAAATCTCCTATTGGGAAAAACCGATTCCATCTATATTGATTCATTGTGATAGCACCGCAGTAATTGGTCGAGTTAATAACTGTTATTATAACGGTAAATCCAGACCTATTAGAAGAAAACACAGTACTATGAGATCTTATATGAATAATGGCATCATAAATGTGGATTATATTAAATCTGGTGATAATCTTGCAGATCCATTAACTAAGGCCTTAACAAGAGATAGAGTCTGGAATACATCGCGGGGAATGGGGTTGAAGCCCATTGAATATAGCAGAAGCCATGTATAAGGATACTCAACCTAGGGACCAGAGATCTTGTAACTAGGTTCAATGAGAAAAACGATCATATGATGGCCATGAGAAATGCACTAAATTACTTGTTACCCATCCCTATAATGTAAATGCATTTATCCTGTAACATTGTAGAGGTTGAGTTATTAAAAAACTCTTAATGAATTTCTGTAGCTCTTATTGAGTGGGGTGTCATAGTTACAGGAGCACCCTTGACAGAATTCACCTATGTGAGTGTTGTAGTGGGGCTGCTACCTATGAGATTTGGGCTAATTCTCAAACACACTCATGAATCCTGGGATCACACAAGGCCGTAATGTGCTAGCTCTTAAAGCTTATGTGAACACTTGGAATATTATGTGTGTACAATAATTATTTATTTCCCTTAAGCAGTCATAGTTCAATGCTGAGCATACTATTGGCTCTGGAGTAGATATTATTGTTTCACTAATGGAGGTTCAATGCAGAGCACACCTACCATGATGCATAATATCCTTATTTACCTAATAATCTCAGTTTTTGTTACCTATAATATTAAAATAGGTAGGGGAATGTTAGCAGATATTTTAATATTATAATGTGTTATAGGTTTGATTTTCTTTTCTTTCCCTCCAAGTTTTCATTGTCTTTCTCTACAAGTCTCCAAGTCTTCCAAGGAAGTTGCCTACCAATTTCCTTTCCTATTCTTATCCTCCAAGTCTTTGCCTAGTCAAGTCTCCTTTAAGTCTTCCAAGAGTCAAGTCTTTATATTTATCCTCCAAGCAACTTCCAAGAAGCCTACAAGTTAAGACAAGTCAAATCTTCAAGTCTTCCAAGGAAATTGCCCACCAATTTCCTTTCCTATTCTTATTCACTAAGTTTCTTCTCCTCCAAGCCACTTGCCTACCAAGTTTCATCTTCTATAAATTGATCTAACTTCTTATCTTGGAAGAGAGAAGAAGTTTTTGTTGCTTTATTATGTTTTGTGTGAGATTATCAGGCAAATAAAAAAAGGTGTATGTGATAAAGTTTTAGGTTCAACCAATTATGTAGTATTGGTGAACCATACGACTTAGTCGGGCTGTTGTATCCTGGGGGGACAAGTCAAGGTTTTTTCTGCTGCACCGGTATGAGGCTTTGCCTAACCGCAGAGGGCTTGAATCTCCTTAAAGAGAGTGAATTTCTCGCACCTCAGCCCTTACAATAGTTATTGTAATTTTTATTATTTGTATTTTCTGGTATTTTATTTGTATTTATCACCAACACTTTCTTTATAAAACCCTGTCTGAACTTAAATTCAAGAGGAAAGTTTGATAAAGTCTCTAAGAGGTCATACCAGATCGTTCAAATATTCATATGTTAACCATCTAACAAACTAGATTATCTAGACAACCCTCAAATCGAACCATACCACCCTTAAGAGGGTCTTGTCATAGACTCATAACCTTTGTGGTTCATGAGTGAAACATCTCAGCTGGCTCTGACATTGTCACCTATTACTACCCCAAGTTCTCAAAATGTCCCATTTATATCTTATTATATTCACTCTAGGTTAAGCGCAAGAAGTCTGACTCTAGTTCACACCTCTCAGTAAATTCAACCAGTGATGACGGCTGCAAAACTAGGATCCTACCAGCCATTTGCGGTATAAATGAAAGTTTTTCATTTTAGATGTCGAACATGCTTCCATGAGGTAATGATTTAAAGACATTAAGTGATATTAGAAAAGCACGGCCCAGATACCTTCTTGAACTAAGTTTGGACTCCACGTCAACATAAATTACATGGCCCTCTAAACCTCCAAAATTAGTAGGCAATGAAGCCAGTAATGAAAGCTTCATGCAAAATTACAATTTCCAACAAAATGGAACGAAGAATCATATGATTACGCATATAACCATTATATACAATTGTATCACACTAGCATGTAAAAACAATTATGCAAAACCTTAATCATGCAAATTAAGAATTATTGCTGGACTAAATCAACAAAAAATGTTAAGAACTTTGTCAAAGGGTGAAGCAACATATCATAATCACAAGAGTAATTTCACAATTTTTTAAATTACTAAAAAACAAAAACAAAAACAGATAACCTAGTCCAATATGATGGAAAGGATGGCCTTGTCATGGTCAAGCACTGAATGTAGCACATCAATAAAAATAAACGAAAAGTTTATTAAAGCATTCACTTTGTTAATAGTTATCACACCTGTGTTTTGCCAATTCCTGCAGGACCAACTAACTCTGTCAAAACACCAAAGGGTATTCCACCACATAAGACCTCATCTAATCCTTTTAGACGTATGGGGAGATGGCCAAAGAAGTATTCATTTTGGATGCACTGCTCCAGTAATGATAGTGCCTAGACACACAAGTCAAACAAATTGAAATGACATAATTACCCTACTCTTTGGCCCCGGGAAGCAAAATGTTATTTTTTTATTTTATTTTTATTGTTTTTTATTTATTTATTTTCTCTAATACTAACGTATTACACTTACAGTTTGATAAGGCGGTCTTGTAATTTCACTGACTTGTGCAACTGTAGTTTTAACTTCTGCAAACCCCACATCTAACAACTCCATCAACTCAAATTCAGTCAATGACAACACATCCTGGCAGGAAAGTTTTTGAGTAGTCAACCTCTCCAAAACCATTAAGAGAAGTACATTTAATTTTTAATATTAACACATTGGGTGAAAAAGAGTCTTGTTCGTTGAGAACGTAGAAAATTAGTAAAACAGTTCAATACATTTGACAAATCAAATCCAATGGTTGATGTATTCAAATAATAGGAAGCACAAGTTTCGAGAGATCAAATTTAGACATGAGTTTGAATTTGGGCAATGGAGACTCCAAATTTGTGTAATGGAAATAACTGTAGTATTTTATTGTCTACTCAACACAACCAAGGAACTTGAGCCTTTAACATCAAGGTTGATAGACCATTTGGGTACTACCTGCCCTGCAAGGCTAGTGGTATAAACAGAATAATTTTGTGATCATTCAATTCATCATTTCTCAAACATCCTATGAAGCATGCATATGGATATGGGATACATAATAGGGATACGACATGAATATTGCGATATGACAAAATCTAAAAAAAATAGGAAACCAATATGACCATAATACGTTGAAAAAAAATTATAATCTTTAGTATTATATTATATATGAGCTCAAAGAATAGTGAGAAACCATTCTTTAGGAATTAGATATTAGTTTAAGAGCCAAACCAATAGTCAATTTACTTTTTTCAATGGATATGTTAGTTTGATAAAAATTTTAAAAAGTAGAGTACTATTTTCTTCTTTGGTAAGAGTAAGAAAATTGTGAAAAACTATTATCGTATCTATTCTAACAATTATATTCTAATAATATACAAAATCTATTAAATTTCAATTTGATAATAGTTTGGACACACGACCTAGAGTGTCCGAAAAGTATTCGATATTTCTCAAAATTAACATAAAGTATCGGATACGTTTAGAAAGTATCATCTACATAATCTCCGAGTATCAATATTGACACAATACAAATACAACTCCTTTTTAGAAATATCTCTGCTTCATACCAACCATCTCATACTTGTATATAGAAAAAACACTAACTCATGCAAATAATATACATTAATATAACTAGAATCTTTGCACCTAGCTAGGAGGTGAGGTGTTCAAGTCTTGCTACATGCAAGGCTCCTCTCCCCATGTTATGGCCTCCAATGGCCTGTTTGGTACAGCTTACGGCTAGGGTTTAGAAAATAGAAGCTAAAAGCATCTCTCTCTCCCTCTCTCTCCCTCCTCCCCACACTTGTTTACGGAGGAATACTAGGAGGTTGGGCTGCAAAGGAAACCAGTCTAGCCATGTTTTGAGAGCTCAAGTTTGATTTGTTTCTTGTTTATTAAGCTGTAGCTCTACTGATAAGGAAGCAGATTCGAATTCAATTTGACTCATTAATATTAATAAAATTTAAGTTCAGTCTGACTCGATTTGATAAAGTTTTTTTTTTTGTAATATTATTTATACTATTTAAAAAAATATTATTTATATTATTTAATATATAAAATGTATTTATATCATTATTTAATATATAAATAATATATTTATTATATAATTTAAATAAAAATAAATGAGTCGAGTTTATTTAAGTTCGAACTCGGCTCGTTTACTAAACAAGTTAAGTCAGTGAATCTGTCTGATTATAGACCCGTTAGCTTGGTGGGCTCTCTTTATAAAATTTTGGCAAAAGTGTTAGTGCAGAGGCTAAAGCCTATGATGTCTTTAATCATAGGTGAGACCCAGACAGCTTTTATAGGAGGCAGGAATATCCTAGATGGGGTATTTATCGCTAACGAGGTTGTGGATGGATGGAAGAAGGCCAAGAAACAAGGGTTAATAATCAAACTGGACTATGAGAAAGCCTTTGATTCCGTCAACTGGGAATTCTTGTTTTCTATGATGGCTAGCTTTGGCTTTGGTTCTAAGTGGATCTCTTGGATAAAAACATGTGTGTCTTCAGCCCGTATTTCTGTCCTTGTGAATGGATCTCCACTAATGAGTTCTCTCCGCAAAGAGGCCTTAGGCAAGGCGACCCATTATCACCCTTCCTCTTCAACATAGTGGCTGAAGGGCTCAATATCCTCCTCACTAGAGCTATTAACCTTGGTCTCCTTAAAGGTGTCTTGGTTGGGGTTAATGAGGTCCATGTATCACATCTCCAGTTTGCGGATGACTCTATTATCTTCTGTGCAGCAGATATGGATCAAGTGGTTGTCATCAAAAGAGTGCTTCGATGCTTTGAAGTTCTATCCGGACTCAGAATTAATTACCTCAAAAGTGTGGTATGTGGAGTGGGTGTGGTTGAAGAGTCACTACAGAACTTTGCAAGGTGCTTGAATTGCAAGGTGCATAGATTGCCTCTGAAATTTCTGGGGCTACCATTAGGTTCCAACCCAGGGAATAAATCTACTTGGAAACCTGTGCTAGACACTATCAGAGTTAGACTTTCAGGTTGGAAGAGGAAAATGTTGTCCTTTGCTGGTAGACTAACCCTCATCAAATCTGTCCTCTCTTCTCTACCCGTGTACTACCTCTCTCTCTCTTTAATATGCCTGACGGTGTAGCCCGTGAAGTGGAGAAGTTAGAAGCGGCTTTTTTGTGGGGTGGAAATGGGCTTAAAAGGAAAATTCATTTGGTGAAATGGCTAGATGTAACAAAAAGCGTTCCCCAAGGGGGCCTCGGCATCAGGAGACTCAGGGATGTTAATGCTTGTTTGATTCTCAAATGGTGGTGGAAATTTGGCACTCAAACAAATGCATTGTGGAGGAAAATTATTTGTAGCAAATACAAGATAGAGGTTAATTGCTGGCTTCCTCCTGTGGTTTCTTCGTACAAACTCTCTAGGATGTAGAGGGACATTCTTTTCATCGGGAACCACAGTGCCATTATCTTTAACTTTTTTATACAAAGCTGCCAAATCAAGGTGGGTGATGGCTATAGAACCAGATTTTGGTATGATAGGTGGTGTGGAGCCATTTCCCTCAAGAATGAGTTTCCCTCCCTCTTTAACCTTTCTGTTGACAAGGAAGGTTCTCTTCACCAATATCTTGCAAGGAAAACAAGTGATACTGATTGGAATTTCAACTTCAGAAGAGCCTTGTATGCTTGGGAATTGCCGGATGAATCTAGACTGCTTAGTGTGTTGGCCTCTGCTCCTTCACCAAGCACTGGGTGTATGGATAGTTTGGTCTGGTCCTCTTCTACTTCTGGTCCCTTCTCTGCAGCTTCTCTTTATTCCCATAGCACTTCTCTCCTAGGGCCTGATCTTCCCATTACCAAATTTATTTGGTGCAACTTATTACCCCCTAAAGTCCATTTCTTTAGTTGGCTTGCCTGGAGAAATAGAGTTAAAACTGCAGATTTTCTTCACAACCGTGGCATCCTTGGTTCCAATGTATCAACCTCCTGCACTTTTTGTAATTCTGCTATTGAATCTGCCAGTCATGCTCTGCTTCATTGTCCTTTCTCTTGGTCCATTTGGTCGGCTGTGATATCTGACTAGGGAATCCTTTGGTGCATCCCATACTCTGTAGCCGAGTTACTTAACTGGTGGATGAGTAGGAAGTTTAGGGGCTTTACTTCCAAAGTTTGGAGGTCCATCCCATTGGTTGTTCTTTGGTCTCTTTGGAAGCATAGAAATGAGTGTGTATTTTCTAATGCTCACCCTAATCCAGTGGAACTGTGGGACCTAATCAAAGTCAGGTTAGCTCATTGGCTAATGGCCTCTATCAAAGATTTCCCCTTTTCAGTCTCGGATTTTGTCTGCAACTGGAGGAACATCAGGAGCTTTACCTGAATAATAGGTTTTTCAACTGTCACACTCTCTCGCTATGCGTCTGCATTTGTGCCTCAAAGCTCTCTCGCTACATTAGTGTTTACACTCTGCTTTAGTGCCATGTTGGGTTTGTTGGGTTGGCTAGCAGGACATCTCAGCTTCGAATGCTCCAGCAGTGGTGATTTCTGCAGATTCTGAGTTTAAATTTCTACTGGTAGGATGTCTCAGTTTTGTGGTGAATCATGCAGATTCAGTTAGTGTGTGCTATACTTCAGTTTCACAGTAGTGCCATGTTTGGTTGATTGGGTTGGCTAGTTGGACATCTCAGCTATGAATGCTCCAGCAATGGTGAATGCTCCAGCAGTGGTTGTTTGGCTGGTAGGATTTCAGCACTGATATTCTGCTACTTTTGGGAAAGCTTCTAGCAGTGGTTGTTATGTTTCTTCATTTCTGTGTGACTGTAATGTTGCTTGTGGTGTTGACTGATCCTGATGCACCAAGTCCCAGTGAACCCTCCATGCGAATGGGTGCATTGGATTGTGACAGATATTCCTGGTGCTTGGGAGGGTCTGCTTTAATTGCGTAGAGATGTTTGGTTTGTTGGGGGATATGCTTCTGCTGTGTGTTGTGTGCTGCTGGGTTGTCCTCTTGGGCTTATGGGAAGGCTATTGTGTAGGGGCTTCACTTGTTTTAGTTGTTTAGTGTTATCTTAGCCTATCTAAGTGGGGTTGGCTGGTGATCTAGTTATCTTTTCCTGTTTTGTTTTCTGTTTTGATTTCTGGTGTTGGCTTCTCACCAACTGGAGCCGACCGCGAAAGGTAAGGCAGCAGGGTGCGGGGCTCGAGGGGCGGCGGGTCACGTGATGACTTGAAGTGGAAAAGACAGGGTAGGGGAAGGGGGTCGTGAATCATGGTCGTACACATGGCAGCATCTCGTGGTGGGGGAGGTGAGGCGTTGGGCAAGAAGTGAAACGATAGGTCATTATACAGTGTTGAAAGGACAGTTTTGGCAGTTTTTTGAAAAATTTTCAAACTGGCGAAATTTAATAGGGACCCTTGGGATTATTCGCTTTACCTATCTCTTTGCAAAACATCAAAACATTCCCAGCGTAAACTCCTTCGTTGCTAACGATATGCCCCTGCAACACTTCTTGAATTTTCATACGCTCGCATCCGAAGCTATTCGAAGATCTACAAGAGAGATGGCACAAGAGGAAGCAACCACCGCAAGGGTTGATCCCCTAGGGTATGATGACGCGGTTGACCTGGCAGAACAATATAGGAGGGAGAGGCAAGTGGAGAAATCAAGGGAGACGGTGGGTTTACCTCATCCGTTGACAATGATAGCAGCTCCGAAGCCAATCAGCCAGGCTGAGCCAGATCACAGGCATACGAAGGCCGACAAGTCAACCGTTACGGCAGAGTAGTTGGAGGGTATGCGGAAAAAATACCAGGTACCTGAAGAAATAGAGTTAATGTTATCGACAGCAATGGAAAGGCCATCCGACGCTCGGCCGGGGGAGTTTGTCCTCTACGAGGAGGCGTTGAAGAGAGGGTTGAGGTTGCTGCTTCCACAGGTGGTAGTGGATGTCCTCAACCGACTGGAAGTGGCGCCAGGCTAACTAATGCCCAATACATGGAAGATTGTACTAGCCTGTGCAAGTGCGTGGCCGAAGGCGAATGAGGGAGCGGCCATGACGGTGGACGAGTTTTTTGCCTGCTATAAGGCCTCGGGCTAGCAAGAAACTTGGGTCACTTTGCAGGCGGCAGCATGAAGGGGTTTGGTGGCGGGGTTGCCGTCATCAATTAAATGATGGAGGCTGCGATGGTTCTACGTATTTGCGAACAGCGGAGTTGAAGTACGCATGGTGTGAAGTGTACCCACCAAGTCTATGGAGCCAAAGCTGGGGGCTGCAGCGGAGGAGAGGGTGAAAAAAGTGAAGGCCTGGACGGAGAAAGAGGGCGTCAGATGGGACGACCTCGTTCAACCATCAACTTTGTTTGCCGCAGGATTGGGCCCTCAACAGACCGGTGGGGATCTGGCACCGGCAGAGCTTGAGGCGAAAAGGAAAGCGCAAGAGGCGGAGGACCAGACCGTTCTTGCTAGAGCCAATAAGTTCAAAGAAGCGTAGTTAGGCCCGCCAACCAGACCGGTCGCGAGGGAGAGAATCCGACCGCGCCCCAAGCCTTGGGGGAAAAAGACTTTGGCAGTTTTGAGCCACGACCGCCCCCCGTTGATCCAGTGAAGGAAAGGGCAAACAAGGAGGGAGAGGTGTTGAAGAAGAAGAAGATGAGGGTTGCCCTTGAGGGGGCCTCAGATGTGCCTGGGTTGAAGAAGGGGAGGGTGGGTGGTGAGGGCACTTCGATGGCGGAGAAAACAGGGAAGAAAGGGGTGGAGGCTACTGTAGACACCCCATTTTTGACCGACCTTAAGACTCAGACGTCACCGATTGAGCGCTTGGTGATATTGCATATTGTGCTCGTTCTAAGGTTGCGGAGTCCCGGCTGCGAGCCTTGCCTCCGGACTTCCGGACTCTTTCGTGCTTTGCCTCGGTTTGTGAACCAGGCCCTATTTCCTCTGTTTTCTCCTCCCGAAGGGAGGGAGAGGTCTCGTAGACCATCTCTTAGTGGCCGTAGGCTACGTTTTGTGGTCGTAGGCCATTTTTCCCGTTTGGAGCCCAGTTTTCGGTTTTCGGTTTTCGGAGCCATCGGCCGTGTGTCTCAGTTCAGGACCGCTTAACAATCTCCGTTTGCTCCGGTTTTTGGCACACACCTTATTTCCTCCCTTTTGAGGGACACTGTGGTCTGAGAGATCAACTTCGTGGTCGGACACCACTTCCGGTGCCTAGCAGCCCACTTTCGGGGCCCCGAACTGCGTGTTTTGGCTCCCGAACCTTCATTATGTATTTTTGGGCTCTGACCCAAACTTGAGATAGTCATATTTTGAGGTCCTTTTCATGTTTGATTAAGGACCTTTTGCTGTTTGAAATCTTCTACTGCCACTTGCTTCTTCACCCCTCTTTTAGCCCTTTTCTTCCATGATAGTTTAGGCCTACTTGTATTTATTTTCGTGGCTTGTCATAAACTAAAAAGTATCTTATTTTGAGCCCCTCTTCAACTTTGTTGAAGGGCTCTCTTCGGTTTGAGATCTCCTACTACCACTTGCCCCTTTATCTCCCTTTAGGTCAATTTTGGAGGGAAATTTGAATTTCATTTCCCCATCTTTTCTCCCCCTCTGTTGTCTATATAACAGACCCTCCAGCTCTGGAAAAAGGGTTAGAAAATTTGTTTGGAGCCTCCTACATCCAATCTCTCTCTCTCTCTCTCTCTATATTCCAAGCACCAAAACCCTTTATTCTTGGATCCATTTCTACTCCATCTCCAAGCCAACCAACCCATACTCCATACCAGCAGTTCGGAGGCCATTTCCAAAGGCGAGGAACATCTTTTCTCAAGCCAAGAGTTGATGAAAAACTAGTCTTCAAGGGTGAGTCTCATTTTCCCTCTTTTTGCTCTTTTCTTGGTCTATATTTTAGCTCCTTATTCTTGCATAGTTGGGCTCTGACCCTAACTGGAACTAGGCTTATTTTGAGCCATTTTTCATGTTTTATTAAGGACCTCTCACTGTTTGAGGCTTCCTTATTGCACTTGCTTCTTTACCTATCTTTATGCCATTTTCTTGCATGTTATTTTTGGCCTATGTATAATCTGTTTTGAGGCATTTAGTAAACTTTAATATTGCTTATTTTGAGCCCTTCTTAAACATTGTTGAAGGGCTCATCACTGTTTGGAGCTCCTATGTGCCACTTGTCTCTTTACCCCTCTTAAAGCCCCATTATTGCATGATTTATTAGCCTCTTGTGCTTCTTTTTTTTGGGCTCTGGTCCGAACTGAAAGAGGTCTTATTTTGACCCCCTTTTCATGTTTCATTAAGGGTATTTTGCTTTTTGAAGCTTCCCTTTTGTACTTTGTGTTATAGCCCTCTTTCGGCCTTATTTTGCATGGTATTTTGAGCATGCTTGTGCACTGTTTTGGGCTTGATAATCTACTGTAAAATGCCATTTTTTAGGCCCCTCTTCAACTTTGTTGAAGGGCCTTCATCTGTTTGAGGCCAGAATGCATCACTTGCTTCTTTGTCCTCCTTAGCCCCACTTTTTTGCATGAGAGTTTTTCCATACTTGTGTCTGTTTTTGTGGTTTTTCATAAACTGTAAAATACCATATTTTGAAACCCTCTTCAACATTGTAGAATATCCCTCCTCTTTTTGAGGCCAGCATCTGCGACTTGCTTCATTACCTCTCTCCCGGGGCCATTTTTGTATGCTAGCTTAGCCCCATTTGTGTTCCCTGTTTGGCCTTGCTTAAAACTGTAAACATGCTTGTTTTGGGGCTACCTTTCTTCTATCTTTACACTTCATGTTCAAATAATGCATGCATTGCATAGCCATAGGTCATTCCATGAGCCAAATTTCATGTTTTGGGACTCGTTCCATGCATCGGGTGTCATTTTGCCATGATTTGGGGCTGTTTTGCATCACTTATTGCCTCTAAAATTTGCATGTTCATATGCCATATTCCATGCTTTGCCATGCCTTGTTAGGGTGGCATTTCGGTGCCTTAGGGTCCGTCCTCGGTTTGCGTGCACGTGTGCACGCATTTCGAGTGTCTCATTTTCATCTAATGGCCTCCTATGTGAGTGTGGCTGAGGTCCACTTGTGTTGGTGTATGCCCATTATGCATTGCGTTTGCCATTTCATTTCATAACATTGTGTATGCTAGGTTGTATGTTAGTGCATTGTGTATGCCATGTTACTTCGTGCATCGTGTATGTCATTTCATAGCATTGTGCATGCTAGGTTGTATGTTAGTTGTATTCATGCATGGCATGCATCTTGCATAGTATTTGGGATAGGAGTTAGCCCGAGCACGGAAAACGAGAGGTGTTTCGTACTTTAAGTGACGGAACGTGCCTCAATTCCCAGTCACCGACACTCCGGATTATCCATGATGGAGCTAGGTCTTGTTGTGTTTTCATGTGCATTCATTTCACATTAAGTAATGCAATTCGACTCTTCGGCCATCATGCATTGATATGCGTGATTGGTGGCACGAGGATCGAGGCATGCATACATTTGTGAAAATACATTGCCATGCCCCTTTCCTGCTCTCTGTTGCAGCAAATCAAGAATCAGCAGTCTTCCAAGGCTTGGCGCGCTTTCCAAAAAACATTGCAAAGCAGAGGCTAATTGGGGCATCACAGTGGATTTCCGCGCAAAGGCAACCCGGACATGCATCATTCATCATCTGAAGAAGTGTCAAGGTAGTCCCTGGCTTGCATGCCAGTTATTTATTTCCTTAGTTAATTCGATAATTAATTAGGATTTTTGTACATATTTCGGACTGTATTATTTGGACTGTACTATTCAGGACTGTATATTATTTATTCGGACCCTCTGCGCGAGGGCAATATTGTAATAAGTGTGCGTGTGTGTGATGTATGTCTTCCAACTCCACGTCTTTCTTCCCTTTTATTTACCTGCTTATGATGGTTAGATTAGGGCATGTTTCAATTAGCATACAGTATGATAGCATGTTTGCATTCATTCATCTGTCTTGCATGCACCGGGCTCGGCGCACCATACTAACTGCATTTGTATTTCAATTCCAAATTGAATACTTGTTAACTGTTGCATCACATATGCCATGTTTAGAATAGCCGAGCCTGCTATAGTTGCATCTTGCATGTGTTGCATTAGGCATTTCTGTATAATTAGGATCATGCATGGATTTCTAATCAGTTTCTGTTTTGGCTTGGAGTACTCGGTGAGTTTTTATGCTTTAGCATCCTTGCATGTGTGTGAGTGACTGCCATGATAGCATGCTTACCATGAGGCTATGTGCTTATGTGATATACCTGCTTGAATGCCTGTGGGTGAAGGTTGGGTTACTTAGATTGGAACAAATCATTGACTGTGAGTTTTTAAGCCCACTAGATAGTAGCAAAACCATCTTTTCTAAGCCCACCCGAGGGTGGCAAAATCTGCATTTTGAGCCTACTTGCGAGTAGCAAACCATCTTTCAAAAAACAAACATGAAATGTTTTGTTCCAATTCAGGCGACCCAGTCTATACTTGTATGCTGTGCGCATCACATAGTAAATCTGGGCTAATAACCGGAATAAGAACACATAATGTTTTCAAAACTTGATATCATGGTTAGTAGAGGCCGATCTTTGATCGGGCGAGTAGGGGTGCTCACAAAGTGACCTTCGCCAATCGTACCCAAGTTCCCGAGCCGAGCCAACTTTGGTGATGACGGACACGTGGCCTTAGGCAACGAGTCAGGGTTTCCTAAATTTCCCAAAAATAAAATATTTAGGTGGCGACTCTGTATCTGGCAAAGCAGTCCATGTTTGGCACTTCTTTCAAAAATCTGTTTTCTAAAAAATGATTTGCCGGATTTGGACTCTTTGGTTCAAGATTAAGAATCATGACACAAATCGAGTCCGAGCTGTAGCGAGGTCCCCCCGCGGTCCTGTCTACAATTTCTGGCGACTCTGCTGGGGATTTAGAGAACTTGACTCAAACTCATGATATCTTGTTTTGACCACATCTGTGTGTTTCTTTGCATTGCCTTTGCATTGGTGCGCCTAGGATACCGTGTTTGCCATCTGTTATTCCTGAACGGTTTGCCGGAGGCTTGTCTTGTCAAGGCATGACCATAAGGTCGACGGTTGCCAGGGCTCTGCCAAGATAGAACACAAACCCCGATTTTACCGGGGCACCCTTTTTGACGATTCGACCTAGTGCATATTCGGAATCCATAGTGACCATTCCAAACTAGGACAGGTTACTTACCCGATATAGGTTGTTTGAAACCGCTGCGTGCATAGTAAAACCCTAGCTCCTGATAAAATAGGACAGGGAAACCCTACCCCAACATAGGGGTGTTTTGTCTCTCACTTGTCTGCTATGTGCTTTTAGAGTGCGTCTCTACAAGAATGCATGTATCGGTTTACAAGTCTGGGCATCACTTCAAGGGGCACCGGGCCAAGATTTTGGGATTCAGTTTACCTGAGGGTATCAGATTTGAGGCAGAATTTTGGGGCAGAATTCAGTAGAGGGCACAGTCATCTTGCTACACTCGTATCTGTTTTGGTGAAGTTGAGCTGAGGTGCTGTCTGTTTTCTCTTTTGCTAGGTAGTCCTGGAACCATAGCTTTAGAAAGCTCCGATATCCCCCGAGGTTCACCGAACTTGTGCTGGTAGACTTTGTCAGGTCAGAGATTCAGTTCAAGGGCAATCAGTGTTCCTTTGCCAGAGGCAGGGTAAAAGGGCCAGTCAGGCACAAATCACCAGGCCGATTAGCTACTGATCAAGGTTCTTATCCACCCTACGGTGAACAGGTTAGGTGAGGTCTCGCTTTCTGCGCAGGATAGATACCAATCAGTTAGATGGATCAGCAGAACACATCAGGGATGGAGGCAATGATGTGCCAGATGCAAGAAAGTATGAAACTCATGCAAGAAGATCTTTGTCAATTTGCCAAACAAAGAAGTCATGGTCATGGCTCAAGAAAGCCGAGCTCATCATTAGGTCAGAACAAAGAAGCGGTGCGTCCGCTTCACAACAAGTTCCTCCCCCAGCAGGAGCTCCAGCACCTGGGGAGACGCCAAATGTCCAGGAAGGTACGGACATTCCGGTAGGGCTGGCTCCGCCCCCAATTTTACCCCAATTGTCCAAAACACCTACCAATCTACCAGACTCTCCCTTCGAGTTCGAGGTCGACCCCACAGCGTTGAAGTTAAGCAAGCTTGAAAAGTTGTTCAAGAAATCCCAGGGGGTAAAGTCCATCCCGGACATTGAGAACGGGTACACCGACGCAGCTATGACACTGCCGGACAGGTTCAAGATGCCTCACATCGACCGTTTTGACGGGTCAGGAGATCCCATGGTCCACCTGAGTTTGTTTTTAGATGTTCTGCGCCCGATGGGCTTGACAAGATTACAGAAGCTTTCCCTTTTTGGCAGGACCCTGTCGGGTATTGCGGCCATCTGGTACGCCAAATTGGAGGATTCAGTGAAACGAAGCTGGGAAGAGATGGCCGAGGCCTTCGTCGCACAATATTCATACAATACCCAAATCGAGATTACGACTCGTGATCTTGAGACGACGAGGCAGGAGCCTATGGAGAGCTTCTCAGAATTCGTGGCCCGCTGGAGGGCCAAGGCCTCAATGATGACCATTAGGCCAACAGATAAGGATCAAATACGGATAGTTGTGTGCAACCTCCAGCCCAAACTAATGCAGAAAATGATCGTGCTCCCCTTCCCTACCTTTTCAGATTTGCATGAGATGGGAGTACAGATCGAGGATGCTATGAAGCAGGGCCTCATTGACCAGGAGAAGGAGGCCAGAGGCGCATTCGCTAGTCAATGCGACCACCAGTGGTGATGCAGCTGTAAGATCTTCTGAAGTGGGCATGGTCACCACCACCACATCAAAAAAAGCTACCCCATTCACCGGTGCGTCCGGAAGTAGCTCGCAAGCATCCAAATATCCACCCCAAGCCAAGAAGGTTTTCACCCCACTCTATATGCCTTTGTCAAAGGCTCTAGGGGTTTTGATCAAGAAAGGGCATCTGAAGCCCCTGGAGCCGCAGCCATTACCAAAGAACCTCCCTCTCTCACATAACCCAGCCGACTACTGTGCCTTCCATCAGCGAGCTGGCCATGACACTGACATGTGCTTTCGTCTACGCCACGAAATACAAGATTTGATTGACAACGGGGTCATCCTCGCACCAGGTCCTGCAAAGTCTATCGGCACTTGATCAGTGAACTTGTGGGGGATAATGTGATGTGATCGGGGGATGAACCACCTGTGGGCAGCGCTTGATTAACTCCAGATATGGCGTATTGCACGTACTGTTTTGAGCATTTGTGAATGCTGGTTTTTGTGCATTCTGACTTGGGTATTGGGTCAGTCTTGTTGTTTCGTTTTTGAGTCTGTCTTTTTGTTTTGAGTCAGTCCCTTTTGTTTTGGGTCTGTCTTGTTGTATCGAGTCAGTCCTGTTGTATAGGAGTCGGGTGATTCCGGGGGGTGTTACCTCAGGCGTCACCATTTTGTTTTGTGTTTGTCTTTTCATTTTGTTTTGAGTCTGTTTCTGCCAGGGAGCCAATTGTGCCAACAGATTTGAATGAACAGCAGTGATTTTCACATTCTTGTGCTCGCTTCTACCTTGTGCCAGTTGTGCCAGAAGTTCTGAATGAAATGGCAGTACTTTTCGCCTACTTCTTTGTGCCTCAAACTCATTGCATTGACCTAAGTTTTTCAAAACCTTTTGAACACTGCGGTGAAAACGAAGAGGAAGGAATTCCTCGGGATTTGCAAAACTTTGATCAATTGAGAGAAAGAGAGGCGTGCTAAGCACTTAATGAATGAAATCATGCTTGTTAGCGTGAGTACTGAGAAGGACCCTAGCTTGATCCAGACTAGTTTCACACTATCTTTAACGCGAGCGATTTGTCGCTTTCTTAAAAATTTTCAAAAACAAAATATTTTGCGCGGTCCTGCGAAGACTTGTGTGGAATCGCTCTTGAGATAGTGCAACTTAGGATCGCTCTTAGCCTCGAGACTTGAGCCCTTGCTTTCAAACCTTGACCTTGGGCTCAGAGTGTTCAACGGTCAACCACGATATGAGGCCTGTGTGGCCAGGTTTGAAACAACCCTCGAACAAGAGGCACCAAAGTCAGATCAAGAAGATCAGACCTCATCAGAAGAAGCTTGCGAAGCTAGAACAGAAGCACCCCTCGAACTAGGGGCAAAGATGTCAGATGTGCTCGAAGAGCCGAAGATGAGTCCTCTTGTAAATCAATAGCCACTCTCTTGGATATGGATGGCTTCGAGATCCAAAAACCATTTGGCATGGACTTGTTACACTTTTACCCTTTGAGAGGCTCGCTGGGCCGAAAACTCGGAAGGGCGACCCAGGCAAAAGTTAGAGCAAGAAAAGATATATACAGAAAGCAAAAAAAGAAAAAGAAGAAAAGAGAAAAAAGAAGAAAAAATGCAAAAAAAAAAAAAAAAGAAAAGAAAAGAAAAGAAAAGAATATCAAAAAAAAAAAAAAAAAAGAGAATTGAAAAAAAAGAAAGAAAGAAGAACAAAGCTTGCAAGGTCGAAAACCCGCGACGGGCACCTTGGCAAAAGTTAGAGCCTAAAAAGGAGAGGTTAAATACCCGAGTGTACCTTAACCCCGAACTACGTAAGGCTTGATTCCCATCTTTGGGATACGTAGGCAACTTCATCCTGAAGTCCAGCCGTAAAACACTTCAATTTGATTGTGTCCATGCGATGGTTCTGGTCATCTTTGTCTTCTCTGTATCTGAGGATTTGGTTGTGTTCGTCACTCCAAGGACTGACTACAATGCGCCGCGGTGCTATTCAAACAAGGGGCAACTTTCCGTTGCCATTCAATGCGCCGCGGTGCCGTTCAAACAAGGGGCAACTTTCCGTTGCCATGTAGCTCTCTTCAAGCATGGGGCAGTTTTCCTTTGGATTCGAGGTTGCGCATCTCAGGAGTAGGTTTCATGCTCGTTGAGCAATGGCCATTTGCAAAATAGTTTTTGAGAATTTTTACTGAGGTTGACTATTTTCTCAAAAATCATTCTATCTTTTCCAAAACTAGACCCTTCTCATGGACCCAAAAAAGGAAAATTTTCAGTGCTCATAGCCTAACTTGCATGATTTTAAATCAAAAATCGAACAAGCATGTTGATCTAACTCTCATTTTGGTCAAAACTGTTTTAGTAGAAAGCAAAAACAAAAAATGGTCAAAATGATGAACTAGGGACACAGTTGAGTCAGGTTCCCTGTCTTTTCCCCTTTATCAACATACTTGCCAAGGAGGACACCTTACCTGCCAGAAGAGGGCACAACTGAAGCTAACAGCAAAAGGGCAGAAAGCTCTCACATCCTCTAAGCAATGAGGTATCAAGCCAAGTGCGAAGCACGAACTGGAATGGGGGCAGATATTCCACTCCCTCATCTGGACAGATCTGACCACGTCCGAACTCCCCAGCAGAGCATCGTCAACCGATCAGCTGCAGATTTGCTACACGTCCAGTTGTAACACAACCCCCTCTGTGGGAGAAACTCACTAGCTGCGTGCAGAAGAAGAAGAATCTAGCGAGTGCTAGGGGCAAGAGCCTTCAACTTCCTGTTTATCCATCAACCACCCAGGGGAGGGATTGAAAAATGAGAGATTGAAGAATAGAGAGATGTGCGCTGAGAGAAAAAGTGAGGAAAATGGCTTTTTCATAAAAACAGAGGTTGAGGGCCGAGTGATGTGAGAATCACAAATGAGAAAGGGTGGGAAACACTACCCGGTGAAACAGGCTCCCTGTGCACGTCTGAGTGTCGTGTCTTTTTGATTTATTTCGATTCTTGTTTTGAGTCGTTTCGAGTGTTACTCGATGTGTCTAGGTTGTGTACCTTTTATTTCCTTGTTGAGTCGTTTTGCTGTGTTCAGTTGTAGGCTCAATACCTGGTCGAAAACTCATTTCTCAATTTCAAAAATGAAATCGTTTTGTGCTCCGAGTGCTATGCCATTCTCCACATTTGTGCAAAATAGAATTTGTTCTTTCACAAAACCACAGGGTTCAACCCAGGTCATGAGAGAACAGTAGAACCAGGACCTATCTGAAGCTATAATGGTTCCGGACTACAAAGCAAAAGCAAAAGAGGAAAATGTCGGGCATCTGAGTTTGTTCCAACTTCAGTAAGTTCCGAGATTGCATCTCGTGTATACCTCTTCAGGTCTTGCCAATGCTACAAAGTATGAGTGTGCTTCTACCTCAAGCTCAAGATCAAGTCCGCCTTAAGCCAGAATGGTGATCAGAAGTGCTCTCCTCGAATACGTTTCCTGCCAGAGGCATCCTACCTGTGTTTGCAATGAGTTCCTAGGAGACCAACTGCGACGGTGGAAACTAGAGTTCGGACGGCTTTGGCCTAGAACGTAAAGGTTCGAGATTTCCGAGACTAAAGTCTGGTTTAAATACCCAGGGGTATATCCTCGGCTTGAAATCTGTATGGCAGCCCCATAGATTGAGATAGCATGTGAATGCGCCTCGATTCTGGATACTGAATCAACCTAGTCTGTCACCCCGTTGGAGAATAGGGAAAGTTGTGAACATGGCCAGGAAGGAAAGGTAGTAACTGCGGTTTGGGAGTACAATCAAGAAAATGCAAAATGTTTCTGAGGAATTTGCAAATCATGTCTTCGATGTGTAGCTCATCGTCAGTCGGCATGCACGAGGTGTATCCTTTTTGGAATGAATCATGACCCCTCCGAGAGGTAAATCGGAGGTTGCGTTTGGAATTTGGTCTCCTTAAGGCTTGTATTTCCTTATTAGGTATTTTCGTTTCAAACGGGCGTTGTCATGCACATTCCTTTAGCATTGTTATGCTCATTCGTGGCATTGTTATGCACATCTATCTAACATTGTTATGCTCATTACTTGCATTGTTATGCACATCTATCTAGCATTGTTATCCACATCTATCTAGCATTGTTATGCTCATTACTTGCATTGTTATGCACATCTATCTAGCATTGTTATGCTCATTACTTGCATTGTTATGCACATCTGTCTAGCATTGTTATGCTCATTACTTGCATTGTTATGCGCACTTCACCTGCATTGTTATGCACCTTTTCACTTGCAATTGTCGTCTTTTCTCCTTTCGCATGCGGTGCGTTAGGACATCTTCGGTTTTGAACATTTGGACGACTTCCGGTCTTCATATACCTTTCTTCTCTTGCGTGTGATACGTTGAGAAATTTGCCTTTCCTCTCTTTCATGTGATATGCTGAAAGGTTTTCTCTTGCGTGTGATACGCTGAGAAATATACCTTTCTTCTCTTGCGTGTGATACGCTGAGAAATTTGTCTTTCCTCTCTTGCATGTGATATGCTGAGAGGTTTTCTCTTGCGTGTGATACGCTGAGAAATATACCTTTCTTCTCTTACGTGTGATACGCTGAGAAATTTGCCTTTCCTCTCTTGCATGTGATATGCTGAGAGGTTTTCTCTTGCGTGTGATACGCTGAGAAATTTACATTTTTTCTCCTGCGTGTGATACACTGAGAAATTTACCGTTCTTCTCTTGCGTGTGATACGCTGAGAAATTTGCCTTTCTTCTCTTGCATGTGATATGCTGAGAGGTTTTCTCTTGCGTGTGACACGCTGAGAAATATACCTTTCTTCTCTTGCGTGTGATACGCTGAGAAAGTTACCTTTCCTCTCTTGCATGTGATATGCTAAGAGGTTTTCTCTTGCGTGTGATACGCTGAGAAATTTACCTTTCTTCTCTTGCGTGTGATACGCTGAGAAATTTACCTTTCTTCTCTTGCGTGTGATACGCTGGGAAATTTACCTTTCTTCTCTTGCGTGTGATACGCTGAGAAAGTTACCTTTCCTCTCTTGCGTGTGATACGCTGAGAGGTTTACCTTCTTCCTCTCCTGTGTGTGATACGCAGAGAGATGTTGTGTGTGAGACTCCGGGTACTCTCAGTAGTCACTTTTAGCCTTCTCTGCATGAGACGCAATGAGAATTGCATATTTTTTTTCCTACATCCTTTCTGTATGAGGTATAGTTTGGTTCGAGTTTACTTGCTTGCCTAGCATTCGCTTAAAATGTTGTATTTATTTCGCATAATTGCTTCATTACAGCTCTCTTTGCATGATCATGAGTGATATCTGGCTTCGCGTAGCGTATAAGTCCAATTTTCAAATCGGCTTCGCGAAGCGTATAAGTCCAATTTTCAAACTGGCTTCGCGTAGCGTATAAGTCCAATTTTCAAATCGGCTTCGCGTAGCGTATAAGTCCAATCTTCAAACCGGCTTCGCGTAGCGTATAAGTCTAATTTCCAAACCGGCTTCGCGTAGCGTATAAGTCCAATTTTCAAACCGGCTTCGCGTAGCGTATAAGTCCAATTTTCAAACCGGCGTCGCGTAGCGTATAAGTCCAATCTTCAAACCGGCGTCGCGTAGCGTATAAGTCCAATTTTCAAATCGGCTTCGCATAGCGTATAAGTCCAATTATCAAAATCTTCCTACATATCATTTTGCATCCTGCCCCTGAACTACGCTGGTTTGATTCCTTGCAAAGGGATACGTAGGCAGCCTGCGAGCGCAACCATTTATTTATTTGTATTTTGTTTGTTTGTCCAAGTCTTCGGCCTTGTCAAAAATGGGTCGTCTCTGGGCTTTGACATTCACTCCCGTCACTTCTTGACTTCCGAGTTCTGTCAAAGAGGGAGGGCAACTGTAGACACCCCATTTTTGACCGACCTTAAGACTCAGACGTCACCGATTGAGCGCTTGGTGATATTGTATATTGTGCTCATTCTGAGGTTGCGGAGTCCCGGCTGCGAGCCTTGCCTCCGGACTTCCGGACTCTTTCGTGCTTTGCCTCGGTTTGCGAACCAGGCCCTATTTCCTCTGTTTTCTCTTCCCGAAGGGAGGGAGAGGTCTCGTAGACCATCTCTCAGTGTCCGTAGGCTACGTTTTGTGGTCGTAGGCCATTTTTCCCGTTTGGAGCCCAGTTTTCGGTTTTCGAAGCTGTCGACCGTGTGTCTCGGTTCGGGACCGCTTAACTATCTCCGTTTGCTCCGATTTTTGGCACACACCTTATTTCCTCCCTTTTGAGGGACACTGTGGTCTGAGAGACCAACTTCGTGGTCGGACACCACTTCCGGTGCCTAACAGCCCACTTTCGGGGCCCCGAACTGCGTGTTTTGGCTCCCGAACCTTCATTATGCATTTTTGGGCTCCGACCCAAACTTGAGATAGTCATATTTTGAGGTTCTTTTCATGTTTGATTAAGGACCTTTTGCTGTCTGAGATCTCCTACTGCCACTTGCTTCTTCACCCCTCTTTTAGCCCTTTTCTTGCATGATAGTTTAGGCCTACTTGTATTTATTTTCGTGGCTTGTCATAAACTACAAAGTGTCTTATTTTGAGCCCTTCTTAAACTTTGTTGAAGGGCTCTCTTCGGTTTGAGATCTCCTACTGTCATTTGCCCCTTTATCTCCCTTTAGGCCAATTTTGGGGAAAAATTTGAATTTCATTTCCCCCCCATTTTTCCCCCTCTTTTCTCCCCCTCTTTTGTCTATATAACAGACTCTCCAGCTCTAGAAAAAGGGTTAGAAAATTTGTTTGGAGCCTCCTACATCCAATCTCTCTCTCTCTCTCTATATTCCAAGCACCAAAACCCTTTATTCTTGGATCCATTTCTACTCCATCTCCAAGCCAACCAACCCATACTCCATACCAGCAGTTCGGAGGCCATTTCCAAAGGCGAGGAGCATCTTTTCTCAAGCCAAGAGTTGATGAAAGACTAGTCTTCAAGGGTGAGTCTCATTTTCCCTCTTTTTGCTCTTTTCTTGGTCTATATTTTAGCTCCTTATGCTTGCATATTTGGGCTCCAACCCTAACTGAACTAGGCTTATTTTGAGCCATTTTTCATGTTTCATTAAGGGTCTCTCACTGTTTGAGGCTTCTTTGTTGCACTTGCTTCTTTACCTATCTTTATGCCATTTTCTTGCATGTTATTTTTGACCTATGTATAATCTGTTTTGAGGCATGTAGTAAACTGTAATGTTGCTTATTTTGAGCCGTTCTTCAACATTGTTGAAGGGCTCATCACTGTTTGGAGCTCCCATGTGCCACTTGTCTCTTTACCCCTCTCTTGGCCCCATTTTTGCATGCTTTATTAGCCTCTTGTGCTTCAGTTTTTGGGCTCTGGTCCAAAATTAAAGAGGCCTTATTTTGACCCCCTTTTCATGTTTCATTAAGGGTCTTTTTCTTTTTGAAGCTTCCCTTTTGTACTTTGTGTTATAGCCCTCTTTCAGCCTTATTTTGCATGGTATTTTGAGCATGCTTGTGCATTGTTTTGGGCTTGATCATCTACGGTAAAATGCTGTGTTTTAGGACCCTATTCAACTTTGTTGAAGGGCCTTCATCTGTTTGAGGCCATCATGCATCACTTGCTTCTTTGTCCTCCTTAGGCCCACTTTTTTGCATGAGAGTTTTTCCATACTTGTGTCTGTTTTTGTGGTTTGTCATAAACTACAAAATACCATATTTTTGGCCCCTCTTTAATATTGTAGAAGGGCCCTCCTCAGTTTGATGCCATCAGCTGTGACTTGCTTCATTACCTCTCTCCCGGGGCCATTTTTGTATGCTAGCTTAGCCCCATTTGTGTTCCCTGTTTGGCCTTGCTTAAAATTGTAAACATGCTTTTTTTGGGGCTTCCTTTCTTCTTTCTTTACATTTCATGTTCAAATAATGCATGCATTGCATAGCCATAGGTCATTCCATGGGCCAAATTTCATGTTTTGGGACTCGTTCCATGCATCGGGTGTCATTTTGCCATGATTCGGGGCTGTTTTGCATCACTTATTGCCTCTGAAATTTGCATGTTCATATTCCATATTCCATGCTTTGCCATGCCTTGTTAGGGTGGCATTTCGGTGCCTTAGGGTCCGTCCTCGGTTTGCGTGCACGTGTGCACGCATTTTGAGTGTCTCATTTTCATCTAATGGCCTCCTATGTGAGTGTGGCTTAGGTCCACTTGTGTTGGTGTAAGCCCATTATGCATTGCGTATGCCATTTCATTTCATAACATTGTGTATGCTAGGTTGTAAGTTAGTGCATTGTGTATGCCATGTTACTTCGTGCATCGTGTATGTCATTTCATAGCATTGTGCATGCTAGGCTGTATGTTAGTTGTATTCATGCATGTCATGCATCTTGCATAGTGTTTGGGATAGGAGTTAGCCCGAGCACGGGAAACGAGAGGCGTTTCATACTTTGAGTGACGGAACGTGTCTCAATTCCCAGTCACTGACACTCCAGATTATCCATGATGGAGCTAGGTCTTGTTATGTTTTCATGTGCATTCATTTCACATTAAGTAATGCAATTCGACTCTTCGGCCATCATGCATTGATATGCGTGATTGGTGGCACGAGGATCGAGACATGCATACATTTGTGAAAATACATTGCCATGCCCCTTTCCTGCTCTCTATTGTAGCAAATCAAGAATCAGCAGTCTTCCGAGGCTTGGCGCGCTTTCCAAAAAACATTGCAAAGCAGAGGCTAATTGGGGCATCACAGTGGATTTCCGCGCAAAGGCAACCTGGACATGCATCATTCATCATCTGAAGAAGAGTCAAGGCAGTCCCTGGCTTGCATGCCAGTTATTTATTTCCTTAGTTAATTCGATAATTAATTAGGATTTTTGTACATATTTGAATTTGTATTATTTGGTACTATTGGTGTATATTATTTATTCGGACCCTCTGCGCGAGGGCAATGTTGTAATAAGTGTGCGTGTGTGTGATGTATGTCTTCCAACTCCACATCTTTCTTCCCTTTTATTTACCTGCTTATGATGGTTAGATTATGGCATGTTTCAATTAGCATACAGTATGATAGCATGTTTGCATTCATTCATCTGTCTTGCATGCTGCACCATACTAGTATTTCAATTCCAAATTGAATACTTGTTAACTGCTGCATCTCATATGCCATGTTTAGAATAGCCGAGCCTGCTATAGGTGCATCTTGCATGTGTTGCATTAGACATTTCTGTATAATTAGGATCATGCATGGATTTCTAATCTTTTTATACTTTAGCATCCTTGCATAGTGATCGTGTTGCCATGATAGCATGCTTACCATGAGGCTATGTGCTTATGTGATATACTTGAATGCTTGTGGGTGAAGGTTGGGTTACTTAGATTGGAACAAATCATTTGTGAGTTTTAAGCCCACTAGATAGTAGCAAACCATCTTTTCTAAGCCCACAGGGTGGCAAAATCATTTTGAGCCTACTTCAGTAGCAAACCATCTTTCAAAAACAAACATGAAATGTTTTGTTCCAATTCAGCGACCAGTTATACTTGTATCATCACATAGTAAATCTAGTCTAATAACCGGAATAAGAACACATAATGTTTTCAAAACTTGATATCATGGTTAGTAGAGGCCGATCTTTGAACGGGCGAGCGGGGGTGCTCACGAAGTGTCCTTCACCAATCGTACCCAAGTTCGAGCCGAGCCAACTTTGGTGATGACGGACACGTGGCCTTAGGCAACGAGTCGTGGTTTCCTAAATTTCCCAAAATAAAATATTTAGGTGGCGACTCAGATTCCGCAAAGCAGTCCATGTTTGGCACTTCTTTCAAAAATCTGTTTTCTCAAAAACGATTTGCCGGATTTGGACTCTTTGGTTCAAGATTAAGAACCGTGACACAAATTGAGTCCGAGCTGTAGTGAGGTCCCCCCGCGGTACTGTCTACAGCTACTCCAGAAGAGGTCGTAGTCCTAGAGGCGTAGGGGGAGAAGAGCCAAGGGGGCCTGTAGACGTCCCCAAACGCCCCGGGAGGGAATGAGTCCCCCGTTTCTTTCGTTTTGGGCTCACTACAGTTCAGGACTCAATGTCACGGTTCTTAATCTGAACCAAAGAGTCCAAATCCGACAAATCGTTTTGAGAAAACAGATTTTTAGAAAGAAGTGCCAAACATGGACTGCTTTGCCAGATACAGAGTCGCCACCTAAATATTTTATTTTTGGGAAATTTAGGAAACCCTGACTCATTGCCTAAGGCCACGTGTCCGTCATCACCAAAGTTGCCTCGCTCGAACTTGGGTACGATTAGGGAAGGTCACTGTGAGCATTCGCCGCCTCGATCAAAGATCAGCCTCTACTAACCATGATATCTAGTTTTGAAAACATTATGCATTCTTATTCCGGTTATTAGCCTAGATTTACTATGTGATGCACACAGCATACAAGTATAGACTGGGTCGCCTGAATTGGAACAAAACATTTCATGTTTGTTTGTTTGAAAATGGTTTGATGGTGCTACCCGCAAGTAGGCTAAAACGTGGATTTGCCACCCTCAGGTGGGCTTAAGAAAACATGATTTTGCCACTATCTAGTGGGCGTAAAACTCACAGTCGATGATTTGTTTCAATCCAAATAACCCAACCTTCACCCACAGGCATTCAGGCAGTTATATCACATAAGCATATAGCCTCATGGTAAGCATGCTATCATGACAGTCACTCACACACATGCAAGGATGCTAAAGCATAAAACTTACCGAGTACTCCCAGCCAAAACAGAAGCTAATTAGAAATCATGCTTGATCCTAAATATACAGAAGTGCTTAATGCAACACATGCAAAATGCAACTACAAGCAGGCTCGGCTATTCTAAACATGGCATATGGAATGCGACAGCTAACAAGTATTCAACTTGGAATTGAAATACAATGCAGCTAGTATAATGCGCCGAGCCCAGTGCATGCAAAACAAATCAATGAATGCAAACATGCTATCATACTGTATGCTAATTGAAATATGCCCTAATCTAACCATCATAAGCTGGTAAATAAAAGAGAGAAAGACGTGGGGTTGGAAGGGAAGACAAACATCACACGCATGCACACTTATTACAATATTGCCCTCGCTCGGAGGGTCCGAATAAATAATACAGTCCCAAATAAATAGTTACAGTCCGAATAAATACAAAATTCTAATTAATTACCAAATTAAACTAGGAAAGTAATAAACTAGCATGCAAGCTAAGGACTGCCTCGACTCTGCTCTGGATGATGAATGATGGATGTCCGGGTTGCTTGGCACGGAAATCCATCGCGATGCCCCAATTAGCCTCTGTTTGCAATCGATGCCGGAATGCTATGCAAGGCTTTTGAAAGTTGCTGATTTCTGATTTGCTGCAACAATGAGCAGGAAAGAGGCATAGCAATGTATTTTCGCATATGTATGCATGCCTCGATTATCGTGCCACCAATCACGCATCTCGATGCATGATGGCCGAGGAGTCGAATTGCACAACTCAATATGGAATGAATGCAAAGGAAAACACAACAAGACCAAGACTCCATCATGGATAATTCGAGTGATCGGGAATTGAGACACGCTCGGTCACCGGCACGAACGTCCCTCATTTCCCGTGCTCGGGCTAACTCCTATCCCAAACACAATGCAATATGCATGACATGCATGAATGCAATTCTAACATGCAACCTAACATACACAATGATATGAAATGGCATACACAATGCGCGGTGTAACATGGCATACACGATGTTATAACATGCAACCTAGCATATGCAATGCTATGAAATGAAATGGCATACACAATGCATAACGGACTTACACCAATGTGAGTGGACCTCAGCCACACTCACATCAGTAGCCATAAGATGAAAATGAAGCAACAGAAATGCATGCATGCACGCAAACCGATGACCGATCTTAAGGCATAATATGCAACTCTAACAAGGCATGGCAAGGCGTGGAATATGACATATGAACATGCAAATTTCAGCACTAAAATATAAGGCTAAACAGCCCCAAAACCTGGCAATACGGCATCCGATGGACGAGATGAACCCCGAAACTCAAAACTAGGCATACACAATGACCTATAGCTATATAAAGCATGCATTATTTGATCATAAAGTCTAAAGACAGAGCCAAGGCAGTCCCAAAATATACACATTTCCAGTTCAAAGTGTGGCCAAAAAGTGCTAGCAAGATGGACTAAAATAACATGCAATTTTGACTAGCAAACATGGTTTACATGGCAAGTGCATGAAGTGTATGGAATCTCATCAAACCAGCAAAAATTAGTGAACAAAACATGCCAAAATATGCCCAAATAACCTCTGAAATGCAGCCAACACAAGCACAAATGATGGGTTCTTTTAGAGGGCATACAAAGGGGTTATTAAGCACATGCATCAAGGACACTTAGCATGGCACAAAAAACACTGAAAATCAAATATGATAGTCCCAAAACTCATCAAATTGGCCCTGAAATCAGTCAACAAGGCATGCAAGATAGGGCCTCTTTGGAAGGCCAAAATGACCATCAAACAAAACAAGGTGAGAGGGGGTCACCCCCCTCTGATTTGGAGGCTAAAAAAAGTGTATTAGCCACTGAAAATCCACTGGATTTCAGTGGCTAGAAGCTCAAACCAAGCATGCAACAAGAGCTTAGGTGTAAGGCTCAAAATAAGGGACAATCAAGCATACAAGGGAGCATATGACCTCAAAAAAAAATGGAACCTTAATCAAACATGAAGATGATATTAAAACAAGACTTTTTCCAGTTTATAACAGATCTCAAAAGTGAACAAAAATAGGGCTAATCTATCATGCAAAAATGGCACTAAAAGAGAGATTAGAGACAAGGGACAGCTTCTGGCCCCAAATGGTAAAGATCCCTTCAGCAAAGTTGAAGAGGGGCTCAAAACATGGCACTTTACAGTTTACATCAAGTCTCGAAAATGACCATAAGGGAGGCTAAATCAACATGCAAGAAAAAGGCCTAAAAGAGGGATAAAGAGGCAAGTGGTATCAGCTGTCTTCAAACAGAGGAGAGCCCTTCAACAAAGTTGAAGAGAGGCTCAAAACAAGAAATTTTACAGTTTATCACCAAATCCAAAACAGCTCACAAATAAGCCTAAAATATCATGCAAAAATAGGCCTAAAAGAGAGTTTAAACACAAAGGGTGAGGAGGAGACCTCAAACAGAGAAAGACCCTTAATAAAGAATGAAGATAAGCTCAAAATAAGGCCATTTTTAGTTTGGGTTAGAGCCCAAAAATGTAAGTAAGTATGACTTATAAATGAACCAAGAAAAGGCTAGAAAAATGGGGGAAGAATACTCACCCTTGTAGAGCAGCAACATAGCAGCTTTTGGACCAAGAAATGGTGCTCCTATCCTCTGAAAAGCAGCCTCAAGTTTCTAGAATGGAGTGTGGAGGTGTTGTGTTATGTGTTGTAGTGTAAAGGGTGCAAGAACCTTAGGGTTTTGAGGCTTGGAAGAGAGGGAGAGTTGTATGCAAGGCTCTAAACAAGAATTTGTAACCCCTAAAATGCAGCTGGAGCTACTGGTTTTATAGAGGGAGAGAAGGGAAAAAGGGGAAAAAATCAAATTCAAATTTCCCTCCCCCCAAAAGGTTAACCCTCGGGTATAGGGTTTGGAGGAAAAAAAATTGCACGCTTGGAACACACTTGGGGAGGGGATCATGGCCGGCCAGCTCAAAAGGGCCAAAGTGGTCATCCAACCAGGTAGGTGGCCGGCCTGCCACATTTTCTGGCTGGCCTGCTACTTTTCAGGACAAAAATGGGTCTGCCGAAAAGAGAGGTGGCCGGCTAGTGATAGGGAAGTCCAATGGTGGCCGTCCAAGTGTCCAAATTGAAGCCCCGGAAGTTATCTTTCCAATGGCACAAACCTTGCATTAAAATTCCTCCTGTGGAAAAAGTTATGCCCTTTTTGGTGAAGCTGGGCAGATTCGGTCCAACCGAAGTGATGCCCTACTTCAATCAACTATATCTCCCCCGTCCGGAATTGGATTTAGGAGATTCTTGAGTGAAAAATGAAACCCCGGAAGTCTTATTTCCAACGGTGGTGGCCTCATAGCTTGATTCCGAGTATGCAAATGAATAGGCCCGATTCGGCGAGGGCTGCTCGACTCTTTCTTAACGGTTCATGCCCATTTTCTCCCCCAACTGGATTTCTTCCCTCTTCTCCTATTTTCTTCAACTCTAAACCCCTAAGTAAGGTGTTTTGAAAGATTTTTCAAAAATTTCATCTCTCTTTCATTCATTTCCACTTTCTCCTTGCTCGGTTTACCGAAAAGCGCAACATTTGACAAAATGCAAGCCTCGGAACATCGTAAAAACTTTATTTCAAAAACGTTTTGAAAGAGAGGGTTTTAAGGCTAAAATCTTTTGATCAAGATCGTTTTGGTCCCAAAAAAAAAGGGTATGAAGTTGAGATTTGACTCTCTCTCCTTGCCGAAGAAATTGAACCTTTGTACTGCACAACTTCCAAAACCATCAGTCGCGTCCAAGTCTTAAAGGTGCTCAAAAATGGGGTGTCTACAGTTACCCCTCTTTGACAGAACTCGGAAGTCAAGAAGTGACGGGAGTGAATGTCAAAGCCCAGAGACGACCCATTTTTGACAAGGTCAAAGACTTAGACAAACAAACAGAATATAGATAAATAAATGGTTGTGCCCGCAGGCTGCCTACGTATCCTTTTTGCAAGGAATCAATCTAGCGTAGTTCAAGGGTAGGATGCAAAATGATATGCAGGAAGATTTTGATGATTGGACTTATACGCTACGCGAAGCCGGTTTGAAAATTGGACTTATGCAATGCACTGTAATGTAGTGGCTAAAATGCAATGTAATAGCTAAGAGGTAAAGGTACCTTACAGGGGCAATTGGTAATGACTTACCTCATGCTGCTGGGGATCTTTCGCTTCTTCTTCATTGAACCACAGGTACTACTTTTCTTCCTGACGATGGTCGCAGCTTTCCCTATTCTCCAACAGAGTGACAGACTAGGTTGGTTCAGTATCCAGAATTGAGGTGCATACACATGCTATCTCAATCTATGGGGCTGCCATACAGATTTCAATCCGAGGATATACCCTTGGGTATTTAAACCAGACTTTAGTCTTGAAAATCCCGAACCTTTGTGTTCTAGGCATGAGCCATTCGAACTCTAGTTTCCACCGTCTTAGTTGGTCTCCTAAGAATTCACCACAAACATAGGCAGGTGGCTATACCGGACCACCGGAAGTCGTTCGGGCACGACAAACACCAAAGGAATTGCACCTTTAGAGGATTTAAGGTCTCCTAGACCGGAGAGTGCATAAGATAGTGCAATGAAATGCAAGTAGAATGCAAGTACGATGCGCAAAACAGCGCTAAACAGATGCATAAAATAGTGCGATGCTAAAACAGTACGAGCAGGGTGAACGCACAAAACAGTGTGATACAGATAAGGTGCACAAGATAGCGCGATGCAATGCATTAACAAGTGCAGGTAAGGTGCGCAAGATAGCGCGATGCAATGCATGCACAATGCAAGTAATGGTCACAGCGCAAGACAGGGCGATGCAATATACTAACAAGTGTAGGTGAGGTGCACAAGATAGCGCGAATGATACAATGCACAAAATAGTGCGATGTGATATGCAAAGCACAAGACAGTGCGATGGAGGTGTGCAAAATAGCGCGAATGATATACTGCACAAAATAGTGCGATTGAGGTGCGCAAAATAGCGCGAATGATGAACTGCATAAAATAGTGCGATTGAGGTGCGCAAAATAGCGCAAATGATGAACTGCACAAAACAGTGCGATTGTGGTGCGCGAAATAGCACGAGTGATAAACTTCACAGAACAATGCGATGTGCAAAATAGCGCGAATGTAAACTGCACAAAACAGTACGATGCACAAAATAGCACGAATAAAACTGCACAAAACAGTGCGATTGTGGTGCGCAAAATAGCGCAAATGATAAATTGCACAAAACAGTGCAATGCGCAAAATAGCGCGAATGTAAACTTAATGCGAAAATGCACAAAACAATGCGATGCGCAAAATAGCGCGAACTTGAACTTGCACAAAATAGTGCGATGCGCAAATCAGTGCGATTGATTTGAAATGCACTAAACAGTGCGATACGCTAAACAGCGCAATTGATTTGAAATGCACAAAATAGTGCGATACGCTAAACAGTGCGATTGATATGCAATGCACAAGATAATGCGAGTGAGATACAACCACAAGATGCACAAGATAGTGTGTAGACACCCCATTTTTGACCGACCTTAAGACTCAGACGTCACCGATTGAGCGCTCGGTGATGTTGCCTATTGTGCTCGTTCAGAAGTCTCAAAGTCGCGGCCGTGCGCCTTGCCTCCGGACTTCCGAACTCTCTTCTGTGCCTTGCCTCGGTTTGCGAACTGGACTCAATTTTCTCTGTTTTCTTTCCTAAGGGGAGGGAGAGGTCCCGTAGACCATCTCTCAGTGGCCGCAGGCTACATTTCGTGGCCGTAGGCCATTTTGCCTATTTCGGAGCCCGGTTCTCAGTTTTTGGAGCCGTCAGCCGTGTGCCTCGGTTCGGGACCACCCAACCATCTCCGATTCCTCCGGTTTTTGGCATACATCTCATTACTCCCTTTCAACGGACACTGGGGTCTTAGATACCCACTTCGTGGCCAAACACCACTTTCGGTGCTTAACGGCCGGTTTTCGGGACCTTGAACTGCGCGTTTTGGCCCCCGAGCATTCGTTTTGCATCGGTTTTTGTTCATTTTTGGCAGGTACCTCTATTTTATCACCAGGAAGATCACTGGAGTGTGGGAGGCCAGCAATTGTCTCAGCAACCAGTTATGCTCTTCTGGCGCCCCCCGGCCTTGTCAAAAATGGGTCGTCTCTGGGCTTTGACATTCACTCCCGTCATTCTTATGACTTTCGAGTTCTGTCAAAGAGGGGCAACTATAGACACCCCATTTTTGAACGACCTTAAGACTCAGACGTCACCGATTGAGTGCTCGGTGATGTTGCCTATTGTGCTCGTTCAGAAGCCTCAAAGTCGCGGCCGTGCGCCTTGCCTCCGGACTTCCGAACTCTCTTCTGTGCCTTGCCTCAGTTTGCGAACCGGACTCGGTTTTCTCTGTTTTCTTTCCTGAGGGGAGGGAGAGGTCCTGTAGACCATCTCTCAGTGGCCGCGGGTTACATTTCGTGGCCGTAGGCCATTTTGCCCATTTCGGAGCCCGGTTCCCGGTTTTCGGAGCCGTCAGCCCGTGTGCCTCGGTTCGGGACCACCCAACCATCTCCGATTCCTCCAGTTTTGGGCATACATCTCATTTACTCCCTTTCGAGGGACACTGGGATCTTAGATACCCACTTCGTGGCCAAACACCACTTTTGGTGCTTAACGGTCGGTTTTCGGGACCCCGAACTGCGTGTTTTGGCCCCCGAGCATTCGTTTTGCATCGGTTTTTGTTCATTTTGGCAGGTACCTCTGTTTTATCACTAGGAAGATCACTGGAGGGTGGGAGGCCAGCAATTGTCTCAGCAACCAATTATGCTCTTCCGGCGTCCCCCGGCGCCCGTTTGTCTCACTTCCGGGCTAATGTTGAACACCCTATAGCCATTTTCTTCGAGCCAAAACCACATATTTGTGTTGTACACACATGGGAGGATCCTAAAAACACATGGCCGGCCAGTAATTCTTCTTTTCATTTTTGAACCCCTCCTAAAAGTGGCCTATTCTCTCTCCTGTTTTAGAGTTGCCAATTTTGAACCACATGATTGTGAAGAGGAGACCTGGGAGGACACCAATATGTAAAGCTCGGCCATTAATTCGATTGGACCATTTTTCCCCTTGGCCGGCCGGCCATAGGAGGTAGACCACTGCAAAAAAATGGCTGGCCGGCCATGCTCCTTGGAATTGCTATCTGACCCATACTTTATTTTTCCCAAAAAAATATCTGATCCGGGGAAAGCCTTTGGGAGGGAAACTTGGTGTCATTTCCCTCCACCTTTGCTCCCCTTTCCTTGCCTTTATAACCATCCTCCAACTCATGTTATGAGGTTACACAAATTTCCCTAAGGCTTTTGCATCCATCTCCCTCTATTTCTCTCTCATTTTCTCTCAAAATCCCTAAGTTCCAACCACATTTCTTTATCACTACCAAGCACCACCACTACTACTCCATTCCAGCAGCAAGGAGAGGCTTTCCAGCAGCTAAGAGGCAACAAATTTGGTCCAAGAAGCAACCAAAGTCTTGATCTTCAAGGGTAAGTCCGCTTCACCCTCTTTTGAGCTCATTTTTGCCTCATTTCCTTAGCCTATTTGCTCACTGTTTTAGGCTCCGATCCAAACTAAAAGGGTCACTCTCTTGAGCTATTCTTCATGTTTGTTCAAGGGCTCAACCCTATTTGAGCCCTCTATAGTGCACTTGCTTCAATACCCCTTGGTATGTCACATTTTTGCATGAAATTTCTAGCCTATGAGTGATCTGTTTTCGAGCATAATTTAAACTGTAAGTGAGCCTATTTTGAGCCCTTCTTCAACATTGAATAAGGGCTCAACCTTGTTTGGGTCCTCTATCTTGCACTTGCTTCATAATCTCTCCTATTTACCGTAAATTTGCATGATTTGTTTGGCCTATATGTAAATTGTTTTGGAGTTTGTTATGAACTATGAGTAAGCTTATTTTGTGTCCCTATACAACATTGTAGAAGGGATCAATCTTGTTTGGGGTCTCCATGTAGTACCTACCATTCTACCCCTCTTTGGCCCTCATTTTTACATGCTCTTTTAGGCTTATCTAGCCTCTGTTTTCGGCCATCATCAGAACTGGAATGAGTCATATTTTGACCCTCTGGACATATTTCATTAAGGGTCTTTGCTGGTTTGATGAATTTTTGGGGTACCTCATGTTATAGCCTTATGTATCCTAGTTCTTGCATGACATTTTTAGCATGTTTTCATATTGATTTGGGGGATTTCATCTACTGAAAGTGTTCATATTTTTAGTCCCTCTTCAGTGTTCTAGAAGGGTATTTTTCCATTTGGGCATCGTATGTATCACTTGCTTCAATGCCCCTCTTGCGGAGCCATTTTTGCATTCTTGCTTAATCCTATGTGTGCTTGCTGTTTAGCCCTTTTATGACTGAAAAATGATTTTCTTGGGGCTGCCTTGCTACTGTATTTTCATTCCATGTCCATATTGTGCATGCATTGCATAGCTATAGGCCATTTCGGGCGCCTAATATCGCATTTCGGGGCCATTTCATGCATCGGGTGTACTTTGGCCATGTTTCGGGACTGTTTTCCCCCACATTTTAGTGCTGAAATTCTATTTGCATGATTACATATCATATTCCATGCCATTTCATGCCCTAGGGCCATTGCCTCGGTTTGCGTGCCCGTGTGCACGCATTTCGAGGCACTTTATTTTCATCTCCCGGCCTCTTATGTGAGTGTGGCTGAGGCTCACTCATGTTGGTGTAAGTCCATTTTGCATCGTGTATGCTATTTTAGTCTCGTTGCATCGTGTATGCCATTGCCTCGGTTTGTGTGCCCATGTGCACACATTTCGAGGCACTTCACTTTTATCCGACGGCCTCGTATGTGAGTGTGGCTGAGGCTCTCTCATGTTAGTATAAGTCCATTTTGCATTGTTTATGTCATTTTAGCATCATTGCATTCCGTATGCCATTGCCTCAGTTTGCGTGCCCGTGTGCACGCATTTCGAGGCACTTCATTTTCATCTCACAGCCTCCTATGTGAGTGTGGCTGAGGTCCACTCATGTTAGTGTAAGTCCAATTGCATTGCGTATGCCATTTTATGTCTTAGGATCATTTCCTCGATTTGCGTGCCCGTGTGCACGCATTCCGAGACATCTCATTTTCATAGCATTATGTATGTTAGGATTGTATCTTAGTTGCATTTCATACATATCATGCATATTGCATTGTGTTCGGGATAGGAGTTAGCCCGGGCACAGGAAACGAGGCACGTTTTGCACTCCGAGCGACGAAACGGGTCTCAATTCCCAAGTCACCGACACTCCGGATTACCCGTGATGGAGTTAGGTTTTGTTGTAGCATTCACATGCATTCATCCCATATTGAGTTGTGCAATCCGACTCCTCGGCCATCATGCATCGAGATGCGTGATTGGTGGCACGAGGATCGAGGCATGCATATATTTGTGAAATACATTGCCATGCCCCTTTCCTGCTCTCTGTTGCAGCAAAATCAAGAATCAGCAACTTTTCGGAGCTTGGCACGCATTTCAAGAAAAGGTGTAAACAGAGGCTAATCGGGGCATCCCAGTGGATTTCCGCGCCAAGCAGCCCAAACATGCATCATTCATCAGAACCGAGGCAGTCCCTGGCTTGCATGCCAGTTTTTTATAGCTTTCTTAGTTAATTTGTTAATTAATTAGAAATCTGTAATATTCGGACTGTATTATTTGGACTGTATTATTCTTTTATTCGGGACTGTATATTTATTCGGACCCTCTGCGCGAGGGCATAACTGTAATAAGTGTGGGTGAGTGTGATGTATGTCTTCCAACCCCACGTCTTTCTTCCCTTTTATTTACCTGCTTACGATGGTTAGATATAGGGCATGTTTCAATTAGCATACAGTATGACAGCATGTTTGCATCATTCATCTATTTTGCATGCACCGGGCTCGGTGCATCATACAAACTGCATTTGTATTTCAATTCCAAATTGAATACATGTTAGTTGTAGCATTCCATATGCCATGTTTAGAATAGCCGAGCCCGCTATAGTTTGCATTTTTGCATGTGTTGCATTAGGCAATTCTGTGTATCTAGGATCATGCATGGATTTCTAATGAGTTTCGGTTTTGGCTTGGAGTACTTGGTAAGTTTTTATGCTTTAGCATCCTTGCATGCGTGTGAGTGACTGCCATGAATAGCATGCTTACCATGAGGCTATGTGCTTATGTGATATAACTGCCTTGAATGCCTGTGCGTGGAGGTTGAGTTACTTGAATTGGAACCATTCATCAAATGCTTGCTTTAAGCCCACTAGATAGTGGCAAAATCATGTTTTTCTAAGCCCACTCGAGAGTGGCAAATCCGCGTCTTAGCCTACCTGCGGGTAGCACCATCAAACCATTTTCAAACAAACAAACAAGCATGAAGTGTCTTGTTCCAATTCAGGCGATTCAGTCTATACTTGTATGCTGTGCGCATCACATAGTAACCTAGGCTAATAACCGGAATAAGAACTCACAATGTCTTCAAAATCAGATATCATGGTTAGTAGAGGCCGGCCTTTGGCCGGGCGAGCGGGGGTGCTCACGAAGTGACCTTCCCCAATCGTACCCAAGTTCTCGAGCCGAGGCAACTTTGGTGATGACGGACACGTGGCCTTTGGCACCGAGTCAGGGTTTCCTAAATTTCCCATTTAAAAAAATATTTAGGTGGCGACTAGCAAAGCAGTCCATGTTTGGCACTTCTTTCAAAAAATCTGTTTTCAAAAACGATTTGCCGGATTTGGACTCTTTGGTTCAAGATTAAGAACCGTGACATTTGAGTCATTCGAACTGTAGTGACCCAATATCGAACCAGAACGCGGGGGGAGGGGGGGGGGATTCGCACTCCCCTTCCCCGGGATGCGTTCGGGGACGTCTACACAGTGCAAGCGAGATACAAAGTGTAAGTGCACAAGACAGCGCCAGTGAGATAAAATGCACAAGAAAGTGCGATAAAATGCATCTTCTATACAAGTATGGAAGCACATTCTATGCAATATTGAAAGCATATTCTATGTATCAGACAAGCAAAGCATATTTTATGCGGAATCAAAAGCAAGCATATTCTATGCCTGAATCATAATGATGCGCGGCATGCATGCAACAACAGTGTATATGAAAGTTCACATTATATGCAGTAGAGGAGCATCAAATATGTACTCTGGTGCCTTTGATTTGCCTCTTAGAGGGCTTCGCAACACACTCAGCTCAAACAGGGCACACCCTGTTCATATTGGCGAGAGATAACATCTGCATGTGAAACCCTCGGTCGCTTGATCGCCATTCTGACTTGAAGCAGGCTTACACTTGGGGTCGAGATACACTCATACTCCAGAGAAACGGCGAGGCCTGAGAAGGTGCACCTGGAATGCAGTCTCGAATTTTGCTAAAGTTGAAACATGATAAGATGCTCCAAATTTTCCTTCTTTTCTTTTGCTTTGCAGTCCGGAACCTAAATAGCTTCAAATAGTTCCTTGTTTTACTATTCACACTTATCGGGGATGGACCCTGTGACTTTATGAAAGAATTGATCATTTTTTGCACAAATGTGGAGAACGACACGGCACTCTGAGCACAAAACGATTTTTGAAATTGAAATGAGAAAAGGGTTCTCAACCGGGTATTGAGCCTACAACTGACCACAGGCAAAATGACTCAACAATGGAAAACAAAGGTAGAACGACCTAAACACAACTCAACAAAGGAAAAACAAGGTAAAATGACCTAAACACATTTGTTGACACTCAAACGACTCAAAACAAGAATCGAGACAAACAAAACGCACAAACACAACACTCAGCTGTGTTGCAAAGGCGAGAGACCTCTCGGTGCACGAGGAGCCAGTTTCTCCGGGTATTGTTTCCCACCCTTTCTCATTTGTGATTCTCACATCACTCGGCCCTCAAGCTCTGTTTTTCTGAAAAAACCCTTTCCTCACTTTTTCTCTCAGCGCACACCTCTCTATTATTCAATCTCTCATTTTAAATCTCTCCCCTGGGTGGTTGATGGATAAGCATGAAGTTGTGGGCTTTTGCCCCTGGTATTCTACCAGATTCTCATTCTTTTTCACAACAGTGAGTTTCTCCCACAGAGGGGCTGCGCTACAACTGGCTATGTAGCAAATCTGTAGCTGACATCGGTCGATGATGCTCTGCCGGGGAGTTTGGACGTGATCAGATGTGTCCAGACGACAGAGTGGAATATCTTGATCCATTCCGGTTTGTGCTTCGCACTTGGCTTGATACCTCGTTGCTTGGAGGATGAGAGAGCTTTCAGCCCTTTGTTGTTAGCTTCATTTGTGCCCTTTTCTGGCAAGTAGAGTGTCCTTCTTGGCAAGTATGGTACCCTTTCTAGCAAATGCATTGACAACAGGGAAAAGACAGGAAGCCTGACTCAACTGTGCCCCTAGTTCATTATTTCGACCATCTTTTGTTTTTGCTTTCTACTAAAACAGTTTTTGACCAATATGAGAGTTAGATTAACATGCTTGTTCAACTTTTTGATTTGAAATCACGCAAGTCAGGCTATGAGCACTGAAAATTTTCCTTCTTTGAGTCCAAGAATGTGGTCCAGTTTTTTAGAAAAATGGGATAATTTTTGAGAGAATTAGTCAACCTCAGTAAAAATTCTCAAAAACTATTTCGCAAACGGCCATTGCTCAACGAGCACGGAACCTACTCTTAAGATGCACAACCTCAGATCTAAAGGAGAATTGCCCCTTGCTTGAAGAGAACTGCATGGCAACGGAAACTTGCCCCTTGTTTGAATGACGCCGCAGCATACTGAATGGCAACAGAAAGTTGCCCCTTGTTTGGATAGCACCGCGGCGTATTGTAGTCAGTCATCAGAGTGACGAACACAACCAAATTCTCAAATTCAGAGAAAGCAAAGATGATCAAAACCATTACATGGACACAGTCGAATTTTGAAGTGTTTTACGGCTGGACTTCAGGATGAAGTTGCCTACGTATCCCAAAGATGGAAATCAAGCCTTACGTAGTTCGGGGTTAAGGTACACTCGGGTATTAACCTCTCCTTTTTTAGGCTCTAACTTTTGCCAAGGCGCCCGTCGCGGGTTTTCGACCTTGCGAGCTTTGTTCTTCTTTCTTTCTTTTTTTTAATATTCTTTTCATTCCTTTTTCTTCTTCTTTTTTTTGCATTTTTCTTTTTCTTTTCTTTTTGCATTTTTTGTATATATTTTTTTTGTCTCGCTCTAACTTTTGCCTGGGTCGCCCTTCTGGGTTTTCGACCCAGCGAGCCTCTTAAAGGGTAAAAGTGTAACTTGGTCCATGCCAAATGGTTGTAGGGTTTTGAAGTCATCCGTATCCAGGAGAGTGGTTGTTGATTTGCAGGAGGACTCATCTTCGGCTCTTCGAGCATCTGACATCTTTGCCCCTAGTTCGAAGGGTGCTTCCAACCTAGCTTCGCAAGCTGTTTTTGGTGACATCTGGTCTTCTTGATCTGATTTTCTTGTCGCTAATTCATGGGCTGCTTCAAATCTGGCCACACAGGCCTCACATCATGATTGGCCTTGGAACACTCTGAATCCAAGTTCAAGGTTTGAAATCAAGAGGGGTCGAGTCTCGAGGCTGAGAGCGATCCTAAGCTGCATAATCTCAAGAGTGATTCCACACAGGTCTTTGCAGGACCGCGCGAAACATTTTTTTGAAAACTTTTTCAGAAAGCGACGAATCGCTCGCGCGGAAGACAATGTAGAACCAATCTGGATCAAGCCAGGATCCTTCTCGGTACTCACGTTAACAAGCATGATCTCGATCATTAAGGGCTTAGCATGCCTCTCTTTCTCTTAATTGATCAAATTTTGCAAAACCCGAGGAATTCCTTCCTCTTCGTTTATTTATCACAATGTTTTAAAAAAGGTTTTGGAAAACTTAGGTCGATACAATGAATTCAAGGCACAGAAAAGACACAGCTTCTAGTCAAATACTGCCATCTCATTTGGAATTTCTAGTACAACTAGCACACGGCAGAAGCAAACACAAAAGCATGAAAAACCACTGCTGTTCATTCAAATCTGTTAGCGTTACTAGCTCCAAGGTAGAAACAGACTCAAAACAAAACGAAAAGACAAACATAAAACAAAATGGTGACGCCCGAGGTAACACCCCCCAGAATCACCCGACTCCTATATAACAGGACTGACTTGATACAACAAGACAGACCCAAAACAAAAAAGACTGACTCAAAACAAAAAGACAGACTCAAAATAAAACAACAAGACCTACCCAATACCCAAGTTAGAAAGCACAAAAGCTAGCATTCGCAAATGCTCAAAACAGTGCATGCCATCCACCATATCTGGAGTAAACTAAGCGTTGCCCGCAGGTGGTTCGTCCCCCCAATCACATCACATTATCCCCCAAGTTCACCGATCCAGTGCCAATAGACTTTGCAGAGCTTGGCGGGAGGACAACTCTGTTGTCAAACAGATCCTGTACTTCATGGCGAAGACGGAAGCAGTCATCGGTAGTATGGCGGTTTACGATGGTACGCCAGCAGATCGGGTAGCATCATGTGTAGCCGGAAGAGGGTTCGGGAGAGGCCGAGGCTCAAGGGGTTTGAGATGGCCTTGTCCAACAGGGATTTGGAGAGCTTTGGACAAAGGCATAGAGAGGGCATGGAAGACCCTCCGACCTCGGGGTTGGTATTTCAAGGTTTGTGGATTTTTGCTGGGCGCACCAGCAAAGGGATTGGCAGGTGCTGGCCTGGTTTGCTGATCTCTTCCGAGTGGAGGATTAGAGCTAACAGGATCATTTCTGGTATGACGGCCCTTTTCCCGATTTTCCCCTTGATTCAGACTGCCCCCAACTTGAGTGGCAAAAGTATCATCCACAGTTTTTGCAACCACTGCAAGCACTTGCTGTTTGTTCAGTCCTTCGGCTTTCAAAGCCGCAACAGCGAATAGAAGATGTTCATGGGGATCCATGCCCGCCCCTACCTTGTTCTTTCCACTCGCCTCCAATTTGCCAAGAGATTGGCCTCCCTCAAATGCAGCCCGCCCCAAGACTGGGGTGCCTTTTGACATGAAATTCCCAGTATGTGGTGTGGTCGATGATGGAGCCAATGTCCGGGAGGCCAGATCTGTCACAGTTCTCTGAAGATCTTCGATCATTCTCTTCTGCTCAGAAGTAGTGGGTTCACGGGTTTGAGATGATTGAGATTCAGGTGCACCCATCATGCATAAGTCCATGCTTTCTGGGATAAACACCTCAGGCTTGGGTAGATGGGCCGGGGTGATGTATATGTTAGGGTCATAGGTGGATGACAGTATATGGATGAGATTGAGGTAGGCAAGAGATGTTTGGTTATTGGGGTCTGAAGGTGGAGCTATCGTCCGGTTGTCGATGAGATTTTGGACCTCATGACGATAATGTAGCAACATGATCGGTGCCATGTGGCTAGTCAAGGATGGTACATACAGTACTTGGAGGGGTTATGTCTGGCTGGGAGTGGGTCAGGAAGAGGTTGAGGATCAAGGGGTTTGAGATGCCCTCTTTCCATTAAGGCTTTTAGTGCGCTAGTCAGGCTCATATAGAGGGGGGTGAAAGTTCTGCCCTGAGCTAGGGCTGGGCCGGCTGTTTGTAGGCTTGGTTTGGCAAAAGGGTTGGCAGTGGCGACTATATTGATTTCTGCGGGTTTAGGAATAGTGCTACTACCAGCATTGGTACTCCTTGAAATCACCCTCCTTGTCGGTTCACTTGTTCTGGGAATGATCCCACTGTTGAACGTATTCTTGATCTGAACCCCCAGTTCATGCAAACTTTTGAAAGTGAATAGCGGAGCGACTATCAACTTTTGCAACATATCATGCTCAAGGTTTCGCACCATTATCTGCACTTGATCCCTCTCAGAAGGGCGGCGATCTGTCATCTGTGCTGCCTTTGCTCTCCACCTCGCAATAAATTCTACAAAAGGCTCTGTTGGGTTCTGGTGGGTTGCTTTAAGCTCTTGGATGGTCATTTCAACTTGGATATTGTAGGAATACTGATCGACAAAGGCCTCAGCCAATTCTTCCCAATTTTGCTTCACCTTGTCCTCCAACTTAGCGTACCAAGTGGCTGCTACACCCGACAGGGTTCTTCCATACAGAGAGAGTTTTTGTGGCTTAGTCAGACCCATCGGCTTCAGGACATCCAAGAAAAGTCAGATATATACCATTGGATCTCCAGACCCATCGAAACGGTCAATATGTGGCATTTTGAATCTGTCTGGGAGCCGTACAGCAGACTCAGTGTGCCCATCCTCAATGTCGGGAATGGAGTTAAGGCCCTGTGCCTTCTTGAATTACTTCTCAAGGTTCGCAATTTTCACCACGTTCAGATTGAGGTCATTACCATCAAGGGGATAAAGCCTCTCATTAGGCTGCACCAAGGGTCTGACAACTCAGGCTTGAGCCAACCCTTCTCGGGGATTTGGACCTTGCAAATTTTTAGTTGGCGGAAGCAGGTCAAAGTTCGGCTGGGGTCCCAAAGCTGGATGTGAGGCAGATGCCCCAGATGGGCGCCAGATTTCATATCGTCTCACCGCATGGCGCTTCACGATGAAGGCCGCTATCACGGCCACAAATTCTTCCGAACCCTGTGCCATCACGGTCTGCTGAGTCCGAACAAAGGTGATGTGACTGGTGACTGACGGATCTGATGAACCGGTGAGCCCTGATTGGCCTTTCTTTGCCTTGCCTCAGCGAAAGAACACTGGTTGCCCTTGAATTGAATTTCTAACCTAACAAAGTCTATCAGCACTAGTCCAATGTACCCGGGGGATATCGAAGCCTTCTGATGCTATAGTTCCAGGACTACCTTGCAAAAGAGAAAACATGCAGCATCTCAGCCTGATTTCACCAAAACAGATATGAGCATAACAGATGATCAGGTTTTCATCAATTCGCCCCAAAATTCGCTCAGAACTGTTACCCTCAGGCAAACTGAATCCCAAAATACTGAATTGGTGCTCGCAGGCCTGATGCCCAAACTTGTAAACTGATATATGCATTCCTGTAGAGACGCACTCTAAAAGCACATAACAGATAAATGAGAGCCAAAACACCCCTATGTTGGGGTAGGGTTTCCCTGTCCTATTTTGTCAGGAGCTAGGGTTTCACTACGCACGCAACGGTTTCAAACAACCTATATTGGGTAAGCAACCTGTCCTAGTTTGGAATGGTCACTACGGTTCCGAATATGCACTAGGTCGAATGGTCAAAAGGGTGCCCCGGTAAAACCGGGGTTTGTGTTCCCATACTGGCAGAGCCCACAACCGGTCAGCCTTATGGTCATGCCTTGACAAGACAAGCCTCCGGCAAACCATTCAGTAATAGCAGATGGAAAACACGGTGTCCTAGGGGCACCAATGCAAATGCAATGGAAGGAAGCACATAAGTGTAGTCAAGACAAGATATCATGAGTTCGAGTCAAGTTCTCTAACTCCCCAGCAGAGTCGCCAAAAACTATAGACGTCCCCGAACGCCCTGGGAGGGAATGAGTCCCCCGTTCCGTTCGTTTTGGGCTCACTACAGTTCAGGACTCAATGTCACGGTTCTTAATCTGAACCAAAAAGTCCAAATCCGGCAAATCGTTTTGAGAAAACAGACTTTTAGAAAGAAGTACCAAACATGGACTGCTTTGCCAGATACAGAGTCGCCACCTAAATATTTTATTTTTGGGAAATTTAGGAAACCCTGACTCGTTGCCTAAGGCCACGTGTCCGTCATCACCAAAGTTGCCTCGGCTCGGGAACTTGGGTACGATTGGGGAAGGTCACTTCGTGAGCACCCTCACTCGCCCGATCAAAGATCGGCCTCTACTAACCATGATAGCTAGTTTTGAAAACATTATACATTCTTATTCCGGTTATTAGCCTAGATTTACTATGTGATGCGCGCAGCATACAAGTATAGACTGGGTCGCCTGAATTGGAACAAAATATTTCATGTTTGTTTGTTTGAAAATGGTTTGATGGTGCTACCCGCAAGTAGGCTAAGACGTGGATTTGCCACCCTCAGGTGGGCTTAAGAAAACATGATTTTGCCACTATCTAGTAGGCGTAAAACTCACAGTCGATGATTTGTTCCAATCCAAATAACCCAACCTTCACCCACAGGCATTCAGGCAGTTATATCACATAAGCATATAGCCTCATGGTAAACATGCTATCATGGCAGTCACTCACACACATGCAAGGATGCTAAAGCATAAAACTTACCGAGTACTCCCAGCCAAAACAGAAGCTAATTAGAAATCATACATGATCCTAAATATACAGAAGTGCTTAATGCAACACATGCAAAATGCAACTACAAGCAGGCTCGGCTATTCTAAACATGGCATATGGAATGCGACAGCTAACAAGTATTCAACTTGGAATTGAAATACAATGCAGTTAGTATGATGCGCCGAGCCCGGTGCATGCAAAACAGATCAATGAATACAAACATGCTATCATACTGTATGCTAATTGAAATATGCCCTAATCTAACCATCATAAGCTGGTAAATAAAAGGGAGAAAGACGTGGGGTTGGAAGATATACATCACATGCACGCACACTTATTACAATATTGCCCTCGCTCGGAGGGTCCGAATAAATAATACAGTCCCAAATAAATAGTTACAGTCCAAATAAATACAAAATCCTAATTAATTAACAAATTAAACTAGGAAAGCAATAAACTAGCATGCAAGCTAGGGACTGCCTCGACTCTGCTCTAGATGATGAATGATGCATGTCCGGGTTGCTTGGCACGGAAATCATCGCGATGCCCCAATTAGCCTCTGTTTGCAATCGATGCCAGAATGCTATGCAAGGCTTTTGAAAGCTGCTGATTTCTGATTTGCTGCAACAAAGAGCAGGAAAGAGGCATAGCAATGTATTTTCGCATATGTATGCATACCTCGATCATCGTGTCACCAATCACGCATCTCGATGCATGATGGCCGAGGAGTCGAATTGCACAACTCAATATGGAATGAATGCAAAGGAAAACACAACAAGACCAAGACTCCATCATGGATAATTCGGAGTGTCGGTGACTGGGAATTGAGACACGTTCCGTCACTTGAAGTACGAAACGTCCCTCGTTTCCCGTGCTTGGGCTAACTCCTATCCCAAACACAATGAAATATGCATGACATGCATGAATGCAATTCTAACATGCAACCTAGCATATACAATGCTATGAAATGGCATACACAATGCGCGGTGTAACATGGCATACACGATGTTATAACATGCAACCTAGCATACGCAATGCTATGAAATGAAATGGCATACACAATGCATGACGGACTTACACCAATGTGAGTGGACCTCAGCCACACTTACATCAGTAGCCATAAGATGAAAATGAAGCAACAGAAATGCATGCATGCACGCAAACCGAGGACCGATCTTAAGGCATAGTATGCAACTTTAACAAGGCATGGCAAGGCGTGGAATATGACATATGAACATGCAAATTTCAGCACTAAAATATAAGGCTAAACAGCCCCAAAACATGGCAATACGGCATCCGATGCACGAGATGAACCCCGAAACTCAAAACTAGGCATACGCAATGACCTATAGCTATATAAAGCATGCATTATTTGATCATGAAGTCTAAAGACAGAGCCAAGGCAGTCCCAAAATATGCACATTTCCAGTTCAAAGTGTGGCCAAAAAGTGCTAGCAAGATGGACTAAAATAACATGCAATTTTGACTAGCAAACATGATTTACATGGCAAGTGCATGAAGCGTATGGAATCTCATCAAACCAGCAAAAATTAGTGAACAAAACATGCCAAAATATGCCCAAATAACCTCTGAAATGCAGCCAACACAAGCACAAATGATGGGTTCTTTTAGAGGGCATACACAGGGGTTATTAAGCACATGCATCAAGGACACTTAGCATGGCACAAACAACTCTGAAAATAAAATATGATAGTCCCAAAACTCATCAAGTTGGCCCTGAAATCAGTCAAAAAGGCATGCAAGATAGGGCCTCTTTGGAAGGCCAAAATGACCATCAAACAAAACAAGGTGAGAGGGGGTCACCCCCCTCTGATTTGGAGGCTCAGAACAGTGTGCTAGCCACTGAAAATCCACTGGATTTCAGTGGCTAGAAGGCCAAACCAAGCATGCAACAAGAGCTTACGTGTAAGGCTCAAAATAAGGGACAATCAAGCATACAAGGGAGCATATGACCTCAAAACAAATGGAACCTTAATCAAACATGAAGATGATGTTAAAACAAGACTTTTTCCAGTTTATAACAGATCTCAAAAGTGAACAGAAATAGGGCTAATCTATCATGCAAAAATGGCACTAAAAGAGAGATTAGAGACAAGGGACAGAATCTGGCCCCAAATGACAAAGAGCCCTCAACAAAGTTGAAGAGGGGCTCAAAACATGACGCTTTACAGTTTACATCAAGTCTCAAAAATGAACATAAGTGAGGCTAAATCAACATGCAAGAAAAAGGCCTAAAAGAGGGATAAAGAGGCAAGTGGTAGTAGTTGTCTTCAAACAAAGGAGAGCCCTTCAACAAAGTTGAAGAGAGGCTCAAAACAAGACATTTTACAGTTTATGACCAAATCCAAAACAGCTCACAAATATTCCTAAAATATCATGCAAAAATAGGCCTAAAAGAGAGTTTAAACACAAAGGGTGAGGAGGAGACCTCAAACAGAGAAAGACTCTTAATAAAGAATGAAGATAAGCTCAAAATAAGACCATTTTCAGTTTGGGTCGAGCCCAAAATGTAAGTAAGTATGACTTATAAATGAACCAAGAAAAGGCTAGAAAAATGGGGAAGAATACTCACCCTTGTAGAGCAAAGAACATAGCAGCTTTTGGACCAAGAAATGGTGCTCCTATCCTCTGAAAAGTAGCCTCAAGTTTCTGGAATGGAGTGTGGAGGTGTTGTGTTATGTGTTGTAGTGTAAAGGGTGCAAGAACCTTAAGGTTTTGAGGCTTGGAAGAGAGGGAGAGGGAGAGTTGTATGCATGGCTCTAAACAAGAATTTGTAACCCCTAAAATGCAGCTGGAGCTGCTGGTTTTATAGAGGGAGAGAAGGGAAAAAGGGGGGGAAAATCTAATTCAATTTTCCCTCCCAAAAGGTTGACCCTCGGGTATAGGGTTTGGAGGAAAACAAATTGCACACCTGGAACACACTTGGGGAGGGGATCATGGCCGGCCAGCTCAAAAGGGCCAAAGTGGTCATCCAACCAAGTAGGTGGCCGGCCTGCCACATTTTATGGCTGGCCTGTTACTTTTCAGGACAAAAATGGGTCTACCGGAAAGAGAGGTGGCCGGCCAGTGATAGGGAAGTCCAATGGTGGCTGTCCAAGTATCCAAATTGAAGCCCCAGAAGTTATCTTTCCAATGGCACAAACCGTGCATTAAAATTCCTCCTGTGGAAAAAGTTATGCCCTTTTTGGTGAAGCCGCGCAGATTCGGTCCAACCGGAGTGATGCCCTACTTCAATCAACTATATCTCCCCCGTCCGGAATCGGATTTAGGAGATTATTGAGTGGAAAATGAAGCCCCGGAAGTCTTATTTCCAATGGTGGTGGCCTCATAGCTTGATTCCAAGTATGCAAATGAATAGGTCTGATTCGGCGAGGGCTGCTCGACTCTTTCTTAACGGTTCATGCCCATTTTCTCTCCCACCTGGATTTCTTCCCTCTTCTCCTCTTTTCTTCAACTCCAAACCCCTAAGTAAGGTGTTTTGATAGATTTTTCAAAGATTTCATCTCTCTTTCATTCATTTCCACTTTGTCCTTGCTCAGTTTATCGAAAAGTGCAACATTTGACAAAATGCGAGCCTCGGAACATCAGAAAAACTTTATTTCAAAAACATTTTGAAAAAGAGGGTTTTAAGACTAAAATCTTTTGATCAAGATCATTTTGGTCCAAAAAAAAAGGGTATGAAGTTGAGATTTGACTCTCTCTCATTGCCGAAGAAATTGAACCTTTGCATTGCACAACTTCCAAAACCATCAGTCGCGTCCAAGTCTTAAAGGTGGTAAAAAAATGGAGTGTCTACAGGGCCCTAGAGGAAGAAGGGCACGCGAGCACCCTGGACGCCAAGTTGCAATTGGAAATTGGGTCAGCCGACCCTAAGTAAGTGACGGAGCAGCAGCCCAAGGGAGGCCTTACGCCCCAAGGAGAAGGGGCCAGGCTGACGATTGCTATCTACCACGCCACAAGCAGTTGTCTGGCGGCCGAGGGAGAAGAAGGCTGGCTGCAGATCGCCTCGTGGGGATTGTGGACGACATAGCCGTGCGCTCAGTGGCTAGGTGCAATGAGGCTGATCTGCTAAGGGGGTTGTGCTCTGCCCAAATGGAGGTAATCACCTTAGCAGGGGCTCTGCCGAGAAAGGCGGTGGCTGCGAAGGTCAAGTCAGAGGAAGCTAAGGCTCAACTTGCAAGTTTCAAGAAGGAGAATGAAGGCTGGAAGAAGGCTGCGCGAGGCGCGTGTGCCAGAGGTTGGCAGGAGGCTGAGAAGGGAAAAAAGATAGAAGTGCTGGCGATCGTGTAGCGCAATGTTACCGCTTGAGCCCACGCTGAGCTGCTCGCGGTCAAGTTGGGGTTAGAGGACGAACGCCGCCAGGTAGTTTCGCTCGAGTTCCAATTGGCATGAAATAAGAAGCCGGGATGCTCAAAAGCTCACGCGTCGCCACCGAAGCGGTTTGAAGAGGCTATGACCAAAGAATGAAGAATCGCTACCAAAGAAATCAAAGAAAATGATGAAGTAGACCTGAAGATTGCTGAGCTGCAGAGGGAGCTGGTAGATGAGCGTGCTAGGGCGATGGAGGAGAATGCGAGGTTGGAGAAGGAGCTGGAGGAAGAAAAAACCAAGGCAGCTTCTGAGAGGGCAGCATACCCCGATTTGTACGTCGCAGCAGTGGAGCAATTCAAGGGGTCTGCTAATTTTCAGATGGCTATTGATGTTGCGATCGCCAGCAACTTGGCAAGGTAGGTGTCTGGGGCAGTCTGTCAGAACGCATCACCGGGACAGATCAAGCGTGGTTATTGAGGGCTCCCAACGGTCAGACTTCTACAAACATGAAATGTCTGAGTTCTGGGACAGTGGGTGGAAGATGTTCAAGCGTAAAGCTGAAGAGCTGTTCCCAGACTTAGACTTTAGTAGTGTCAAGATTGACGAGGACGATGTGACCCAGACCCCCTTAGACGAGGGTGTTGAAGAAGAAGACCTCCTCTCCAGTGAGAAGGAATGAGTGAAGTGGATAGAATTTGTACTTTTAAAGTTTTAGTTGTACTTACACACCCTTTTTTTTTTTTTTTTGTTTTTTTGGAATGGTTGTAATAAACTTATGTAAAAGTTTGTGAATAAATAAGATTTTGAGTCGTGTTTTCATGTTATTGTTTTTGTTTGTGTATCTGAAATGGATGAGAACGGTGACTTGTGTATGAGGCTTGTGTAAGGGAAACTCAACGCAAAGCCAAGGTTGAAATGTAAGAAAAACTGAATGCAGAGTAAAGTTAAGAAAAACTCAATGCAGAGTGAAGTTGAACTTATAATAAAATTATAAGTTCGTGTTTGCCACACTGCTGTCTTTATTTTGGTGAGTTTGAAGTGAATGAGGGTGGTTTATTCAAGTTAGGCTTGATTTGTAAGGCAAGAGGCTGACTTGCAAAAGTTGATAAGTAAGAAAATAATCTGACTTGTAAAGGAAACAGGTAAGAATGTCAAAGATGTGAAGTTTCAAATTATGCCCAAAAAGGGAGTTGTAAATCATGTTGCAAGAGTGTTGGTAAATAAAAGATGAGTTTGGAATTTGACTAAGTGAAGAGTGGTGATAAAACATGGACCTGGAATTTTGACTAAGTGTGTCTACTAATGCCACAAGCATGAAGTTTGCATGAATGGCCTTGATCAAGCTCTACATGTGTGCTCAGTTAGGGTTAGGCTATGATTAACTGACTCTACAAGTAATTCAGTAGCTTGAAGTAGCTCAGTCTGGCTGAAGCTGTGTAGGCTCGGTCTGGCCGAGTCTTTTACGCTCAGCCTGGCTGAGGCTTGTCATGCTCGGTTTGGCTGAGGCTTGTCTTGCTCGGTCTGGCTTTTATGCTCAGTCTGGTTGAGGCTTTGTATGCTCGGTCTGGCTTTTATGCTCAGTCTGGCTGAGGCTTTGTATGCTCGATCTGGCTTTTATGCTCAGTCTGGCTGAGGCTTTGTATGTTTGGTCTAGCCGAGGCTTTTATGCTCAGTCTGGCCGAGGCTTTTTATGCTTGGTCTGGCCAAGGCTTTTATGTTCAGTCTGGCTGAGGCTTTGTATGCTCGGTCTGGCCGAGGCTTTTTGTAGACACCCCATTTTTGACCGCCTTTAAGACTTGGGCACTACTGATGGTTTACTTGGTGGAGAAAGTTGTGCAGGGCAAAGGTTCAGATTTCTTCGGCAAGAGGAGAATCAAATCCCAACCTCACACCCCATTTTGGACCAAAGCTATTTTGAATGGTGTTTAGACCTTAAAACCCTCTATTTCAAAATGTTTTGAAAATAAAGTTCCAACGATGTTCCGACGCTCGCATTTCGTTAAATGTTGCGCTTTTCAGTAAACTGAGCGAGGACAAAGTGGAAATGAATGAGAGAGAAAAAATCTTTGAAAAATCTTTCAAAACACCTTGTTTATGGGTTTGGAGTTGAGGAAAATTGGAGAAGAGGGAAGAAACCAAGTTGAAGAAGAAGGTGGACATGAATCGCTAAGAGAGAGTCGAGCGGTCCTCGCTAAATCAAGCTTATCTATCTATACACTTGGATTTAAGCTATGAGGTTACCACCGTTGGAAAGAAGACTTTCGGGGCTTCATTTTGCACTCAATAATCTCCTAAAGCCAACTCCGGATGGGGGAGATATGGTTGGTTGAAGTAGGGCATCAATCCAGTTGGACCGAATCTGCGCAGCTTCACCGAAACGGGCATAACTCTTTGCACAGGAGGACTTTTGATGCAAGGTTTGTGCCATTGGAAAGATAACTTCTGGGGCTTCAATGTAGCCATATGGACAACTAGAAATTCAGATGGAAGACCACTTAGGTGGTCAAAAGTGGTTCGGCATGAATCCGGGTAGGAGAGAGAGGAGCAGCTCTCGCTAAATCAGGCTTAGTCATTTGTATACTTGGATTTATGATGTGAGGCCATTACCGTTGGAAAGGAGACTTCTGGGGCTTCATTTCACACTCAAGAATCTCCTAAAGCCAAGTACGGATGGGGGAAATATGGTTGGTTGAAGTAGGGCATCAATCCGGTTGGACCGAATCTGCGCGGCTTCACCAAAACAGCCATAACTTTTTGCACAGAAGGAATTTTAATGCAAGGTTTGCGCCATTGGAAAACTAAATTTTGGGGCTTCATCCTTGGGGGTGGCCGACCACCTTGACCCTTTTGACCTGGTCGGCCAACCAGGTCAAGTGGTCGGCCGACCACTTGAACTGGTTGGCCAGCTCCCATCCTGTTTGTCTCAGTGAGTGTGTTCCAGCTGTGCCAGCTGGGAGGCATTTGCTGCATCCTCCATACACCATACACGTGTATGGAGGATCTTGGCCCTTGGTTTGAAGCTTCTTTGAGAAGCTTTAGACCCTTTTTTCTATAAGAGAAACCATATCCCTCACTTGAAAGGGTTCAGAAAAATTGCTAGGGGTAAACAATATATCTCTCTTTTGAGCTCTAAATTGCTTGGCTCTTGGCCCCTTTGCACCACCTCTCATAGCCTAACACTTCCATCATCAACCTAAGGTCCTTGGAGGGTATTTTTAGAGGTTCAAGGTTGGGTTTTTGGGTCCAGAGGCTGTTGGTTTCTGCTAGTCTTCAAGGGTAACCATTTTTTCCCCTTTTGAGCATTATTTTGATCCATCTTTTAGCTATACTTGAAATCATTTTCGAGCCTTGACATAAACTAAAAAAAGTCTTATTTTGAGTCCCTATTAAAGTTTTTTTAAGGACATTTTTCTGTTGGAGGTCATCTACCCCCTTGTATGCTCCATCTCTCTTTTAAGGCTTATTTTGCTTCATATCTTAGCCTTACTTGAAAGCATTTTTGAGCCTTGACATAAACTAAAAAAATTCTTATTTTGAGCTCCTCTTGAAGATTGTTCAAGGTCATTTTTATGTTGGGGGTCGTCTACCCCCTTCCATGCTTGATTGCATCTTGTTTTGAGCCTTGCATCTAGGCCTTGGTTTTGTGCTTTGTTTGGCCTTTTAGCCACTGAAATCCAATAGATTTTCAGTGGCTAGCATACTATTTTGAGAGCCAAAATCACAGGGGGGGTAACCCCCTCTCTCTTTGCCTTGTTTGTTGGCCCTTTTGGCCTTACAAAGGAGCTCCATTTTGCATGTTTTGAAGCCATGTTTCAGGCCCTATTTGGTGAGTTTTAAGGTCTACATAAGCTATTTCTAGAGCCCTTTTTGCCATTTTGAATATCTATTATGCATGTGTAGAACAATCCTATTCAAGGCCTTTCAAAGGGGCTTTCACTTGCATGCTTCCTAGACTAATATCAGGGCCTTTTTGGTGGGTTTTAGGGCAGTCATAACCTCTATCTAGAGCTGATTTTGCCATTTTATGTGTCTATTTTATATGTGTAGAATAACCCTCTTATTAGCCCATCAAAGGAGCACCTCATTCTTGCATGCATTGATTGAGTTTCAGTGGGTTTTTGGGGTTTATTTGACATGGTATACTTCTATTTTTGGTTGGTTTGGTGAGCCCTCATGTGCTTCATATAGTTGTAGTGCAACTCATGGTTCACCAGCTTTCTTTGCATGCTTTGTTGACCCTTGATGTTAGCACTTTTTGGCGACATCTTAAACTGATTTTATGCATATTTTGGACTGCCCTAGCTCTGTTTTTGGGTCTTATAGTCGAATGGTGTTTGTTTTGCATGCTTGTGGTTCAATACACTTGCTTAGCTTTGAGTTTCGGGGTCCATTACATGCATATACTGAGGTATTTCCTTATTTTGGGGCCATTATACATCATATTTCAGAGCTTGTTTGAATGCCATATTGCCATGTTTTGTATTCTTTAAATGCGTTTGAAAGTCGGGCTTGTATGCCTCATTTACCGACCATTGAATGAGCTCCATTTCTTTGCATTCCGAGCCATCATTTTAGGCCATTTCCCCACTGTTTCAGACCTGCCTAGGGTCTGTTTTGGGTTGGTTTTTCCATTGGTGCATTGCTTTGGGTACCTCTAGAGTAACGCACTTCACTAGTTTCGGTACCCGGGCCCCCTAGCTTGCATTGTGTGCCCTATTTGCATGTTTCGGGACCATCTTTTATGCCATTTTAGAGCTGTATCGTGTCGTTCTATGCCATGTTTCATCCTCTGCCATGCTTAGTTAGAGTTACATGTTATGCCTTAGGATCGGTCCTTTGCATCCGTGCATGTTTGCATGTGTTTCGGTTATCTCATTTTCATCATATGGCCACTGATATGAGTGTGGCTGAGGTTCACTCATTTTAGTTTAAGTCCATCTTGCATTGTGTATGCCATGTCGCAATGTGCTGTGCATGTTATGTTGTTAGAATTGTGTATGCCACGTCATTCCTCGACAGTATGCTAGGTTGTTAGTCGATTGAGTATGCCATAGTTCATGAGCATTGTGTAGGCCATGTAGTGTTAGCATTGTATATGCTAGGTGCATGTTTGCATTTTCATTCTTTGCATGTTTGCGCTATTCAAGGCATCGATCTAGTTTGCATGTTAGAGTTGCATTTATGCATGTCATGCATATTGCATTGTGTTTGGAGTAGGGTTAGTCCAAACACGGGAAACGAGGGGCGTTTCGTACTCAAAGTGACAAAATATGTCCCAATTTTCGGTCACCGACACTCCGAATTATCCATGATGGAGTCTAGGCCTTGTTGTGTTTTCATGTGTATTCATATCACATCGAGTCGTGCATTTCGACTCCTCGGCCATCATGCATCGAGATGCGTGATTGGTGGCACGAGGATCGAGGTCATGCATACATGTGTGAAAATGCTTTGCCATGCCCCTTTCTTGCTCTCTGTTGCAGCAAATCAGAAATCAACAGCCTTCTAGAGCTTTGCACAGCATTCCGGCATTAATTGCAAACATAGGAGAATCGGGGCATCGCAATGGATTTCCGTGCCAGGCAACTCAAGCATCCATCATTCATCATTCGGAACAAAGCTAAGGCAGTCCATGGATTTGCATACTAGTTTATTTCATTTCTTAGTTAATTTGTTAATTAATTAGGGTTTTGTACTTATTCAGACTGTAATTATTTATTCAGACTGTATTATTTATTCGGACCCTCCGAGCGCGGGCACAATTGTAATAAGTGTGCGTGTGTGTGATGTATGTCTTCCAACCCCACGTCTTTCTCCCTTTTATTTACCAGTTTATGATGGTCAGTTTAGGGCATGTTTCAATTAGCATCCATTCATCTGTCTTGCATGCACTGGGCTCGGCGCATCATACTAACTGCATTGTATTTCAATTTCAAGTTGAATATGTGTTAGCTGTAGTATCATCATATGCCATCTTAGAATAGTCGAGCCTATCTTAGTTGCATTCCTGCATGTGTTTCATTAGGCATTTTTGTATAGTTAGGATCACGCATGGATTTCTAACATAGTTTCTGTTTTGGCTTGGAGTACTCGGTAAGTGTTTATACTTTAGCATCCTTGCATGCGTGTGAGTGACTGCCATGATAGCATGTTTACCATGAGGCTAACTGCTTATGTGATATACCTATCTGAATGCCTGTGGGGTGAAGGTTGGATTATCTGAATTGGAATAATGCATTGATTGTGAGTTTTAAGCCCACTTGAGAGTGGCAAATCATCTTGTTTTCTAAGCCCACCTGAGGGTGGCAAATTCGCATTTTAGCCTACTTGCGAGTAGCAAACCATTTTCAAAATAAACAAACATAAGATGTGTTGTTCCAATTCAGGCGATCTAGTCTATACTTATATGCTGTGCGTATCACGTAGTAAATCTAGGCTAATAACCGGAATAATAATGCATAATGTTCTCAAAACTCGATATCATGGTTAGTAGAGGCCGATCTTTGATCGGGCGAGCGGGGGTGCTTATGAAGTGCCCTTCCCTAATCGTACCCAAGTTCCCGAGCCGAGGCAACTTTGGTGATGACGGACACGTGGCCTTAGGCAACGAGTCAGGGTTTCCTAAATTCCCACAAAATAAATATTTAGGTGGCAACTCTGTATCTGGAAAAACAGTCCATGTTTGGCACATCTTTCAAAAAATCTATTTTCAAAAACGGTTTGCCGGATTTGGACTCTTTGATGATTCATCGGTCTTGCATTGCACTCTGCGAGATTAGATACAGGACCGTGACATTGAGTCCTGAACTGTAGTGAGCCTAATGAACAAAACGAGATTCCCTCCCAGGACGTTCGGGGACGTCTACACTTTTTATGCTCAGTCTGGCTGAGGCTTTGTATGCTCAGTCTGGCCGAGGCTTTTTATGCTCAGTCTGGCTGAGGCTGCAATCAAAGCATTATTTAAAAGATCACACATATATTTGAGATATAAGCTTGTTGTCATTAAAGTGTAGCCCATTTGATCAGAAATTTTCATCACATGGGAGGAAAATGAGCACAATGAAGTCTGCAAATTGTCAAAAAGGGAAATACAGCAAAAGATTGATACAAGAATTAAACTTTTATTGAAAATAGCACTTCAAGTGTTCGGGGTTCCATGGGTGAGGGAGATCGCAACCTTCCATACCCTGAAGTCGGTATGTACCTGGGCGAGGTCTGGTTTTAACAACGTAAGGTCCTTCCCATTTGGGTGCCAGCTTGCCCTCAGCCGTATTCTTGGTGGCGAGGGTTACTTCGCGCAAAACAAGGTCCCCCACGGCGAACTCCCTTGGTCGGACTTTGCGATTGTAGTGAGCTCTCATTTTCTGTTGGTATGAGGCCCGTCTGACTATAGTAGTTTCTCGGAGCTCTTTGATTAGGTCTAGGTTTGCCCGACACAGCTCTTCAGTCAGCTCTGGATTCGGGTGTAGAACCCTTGGGGTAGGAAGACCGACTTCCACTGGGATGACCGCCTCAGCGCCATATGTTAGGCGAAAGGGGGTCTCCCTAGTGGGAGTTCGAGCGGTAGTGCGGTAGGCCCAAAGTACATTTGGTAGTTCCTCAGCCCAAAGTCCCGTAGCAGCTTCCAACTTGGTTTTGATGATCTTCAGAAGAGAACGGTTGGTGACCTCGACTTGGCCATTGGCCTGGAGGTGACCTGGGGAAGAGAAACATGGCTGGATTTGAAGCTCTTCACAGAACTTCCGGAACTTGGCATTGTCAAACTGTTTACCGTTGTCGGAGATGATGGCTTGAGGAATGCCAAATCTGCAAACGATCGACTGCCAGATGAATCTGGTTGTGTTTCGCTCGGTAATTGTGTCAAGGGGTTCTGCTTCCACCAATTTAGTGAAGTAATCGATGGTGACAATGGCGAATTTGGTTTGGCCTCGGCCAGTGGCCAATGGACCAACCAAGTCGATCCCCTATTTGGTGAATGGGTAGGGGCTGCAAAGCGTGATCAATTCTGTAGGTGGAGCATGGGGGATGTTGGCAAAACGCTGGCACTTATCACATTTGAGCACGAAGTCTGTGACATCCTGATTAAGAGTAGGCCAGAAATAACCAGTGCGGAGGATTTTGTGGGCGAAGAGACGGGGCGCCTGAATGATTACCACGGATACCCTTATGGATTTCCCTCATCACGTAGGTTGCTTGAGCAGGATTGAGGCATCTGAGGTATGGGCGTGAAAAACCACGTTTGTATAAGAGGTCGTCGGCAAGAATGTAGTTGGACGACCGGGCCCTGACTTTGGTGGCTTGCTGTTTGTCATCTAGTAGTTCCCCCGTTGTCAAAAATAGCAAGATGTCAGACGCCCAGGGGATGGGTTCATTTTGGAGGAAGTGGACCGCTTGTTGGTCTGGGGATATGGTAGGGTGGGTCAGGTATTCGAGGCAGACACCGTGGGTGAGATCTGACTGGTCTGCAGAGGCTAATTGAGCCATCTCATTTGCCTTGAAGTTTTCCGCTCGAGGGATGTGCTGGATGTGGAAAGTGGTGAAAAGACGAGCAAGGGGGAGTGTAAGATCCTTATAAGCCCGCATTGTGTCGTCCTTGGCATCGAATTCCCCCGTGATTTGTCCGACAATAAGCTGGGAGTCACTGAACACTCGGACATGGCTGACACCAATGTCTCTGGCCAGACGGAGACCTGCTATCAATGCCTCATACTCGGCCTCATTATTGCTTGCATCGAACAGGAAGCAGAGAGCACATTTGAAATAACCACCGTCAAGGGCGGTGAGGATGAGACCAGCCCCGCTGCCTTCTCTGCGTGATGATCCGTCGACGTTGAGGGTCCAAGAGTGGGGTTCTTCAGGCTCGGTAGGGTTTGGTGGGGGTGGAGGAGTTGTGGTTGGGGTGAGGTTAGTGAATTCTAGGATGAAGTCGGCAACAGCCTGTCCCTTAATTGCTGTCCGAGGCCGGTAGGAGATATCAAACTAACTGAGTTTGACCGACCATTGCATAAGCCTGCCGGAGAGCTCTGGTTGTTGCATTATCTTCTTCAACGGTTGGTGTAGACACCCCATTTTTGACCGTTCTCAAGACTTGGACGTCACAGCTTGAACACTCGGTGATTATCCATGTTTGTGTTTGTTTGGAGTCCCCGGAGTTCTCGGCTACGCGCCCTGCCTCAAGACCTCCGAACTTGACCGTTTTGTGTCTGGTTTTGCACCAAACACTTGTGTTTTGCCTTGGAAGGGCAGGGAATGCTTTGTGAGGTATCCCCACACACCACCAAAGAATGGTTAGAGGCCACCACCGGTGGTGTTGCCATCGCACTTTATTGTGCCGACCGCACTCTTTGCCCAATCGGCACTATTTATGGCAAATGACCATTTTGCCTCGCCGATCACTGCAGCTTGCTTTTATGAGATATTTTCGATGTTGTATAGTTTTGGTTCCTCCATACACGTGTATGGAGGATGACCTCTTAGTTAGCTTAGCTTGTAAGCTTTGCAAGCTTTTGCTTGCCTATAAGAGGACCACCTCTTCTTGGCTTAGGGTTACAAAATTTTAGACATTTTAGACAGCCAAGCTCTGGTTTTTAGGGTTAGGATAGATACACATCCTATCTCTCTTCTTCCCTCTTGTTTAGTACACTAGGTGTTTGTGTCATACTTTTGCACATCAACACCTAGTGTTTCACCTTCCTTGAGTTCTTGAGGGTCTAGAGGTTTGTTTTGGAGCTTTGGAGCTGGTTTGAAGCTCAAGGAGGCAACCACATCACCATTGTTGAAGTTGATCATCAAGGGTAAGAAACTACCCCTTTTTACCCCATTTTTGCACTCCATTTTTGCCTAGTTTAAAAAAGTTTTTGTGCTTAGTCTATAACACATAAAAGTTCTATTTTTTAAGCCTCTTTAATGTTTATTAAGAGTGCTTGGTGGTTTGGGTAGGTTTGATCACCCTTAGGCCTTGAAAAGACCATTTTTTGTGCTATTTTGTGAGAGATCCGAGACTTTGGTGTTAGGATCTCTTCACCACTGAAATCTTGAGGGATTTCAGTGGTGAAGATGATGCCTTGAAGTCTCCAAAAGGGGAGGGCCACCCCCTCTCCTTGATGTCCTTGAAAAGGACAAGTTTTGGCCTCCAAAGGAGCACCATGTTTGGTTGTGTGTTGAGCATGTTTGGTTTGTTTTTCATGCTTATATTGCCATGATATAACATGTTTCTAAGTTGGTTTTGGTACTCCTTGCATGTTTTGCATGGTTGCTTTGTAATGCCTCTTTGGTCCCTTAACATGCCTAGGTTGTGTGCCCTAGTTTGAGCATGTTTTAGGCTTAGACTTATGAATGTTTTATGCTTATTTTGACATGTTTTAGCTCTGTCCATAGTCATTTGGGTTGATCTTGGCATGAATCATATAGCCCCTTTGCATTTTAGGCTTGCTAGCCTTTGAGTATGCATGTGTAGCATGTGTTGCTTACATCTTTTCAATGGTTTGGAACCATTTAGCATGTTATTTTAGACCCTTTGGTATGCTTGTATGCTCACCTTAGTTGCCTCTTGAATGCGTTAAAAGCATGTGTTGAATACTTCATTCATTGGTCATGTTGCATACCTTTGCGCTTCAACCTCTTAGATGCCATCTAAGTAGCCATTTGGCTTTGTTTTAACATGCTAAAACTCTGTTTTAGGTTGTTCAATGCATGCCATATTTGTTTCGCATAAGTGTAGTTCAATGCTTCCATGATTTGCCTCAAGTGTTGAACCTATGTTGCATGCATTTGTTTATCTTGCTTAACATGATGTGGCATCATTTCATAGCATGATTTTCAGAGCTTTTTCATGTACGCTAGTAATCCATGTTTGTGCCTCTTAGATGTGTTTAAGGGTTGCTTAATTATGCTTAAGTGTAGGTGCCTTAACTTATGCATGTGTGCATGTGTGTTTGGCCCTCTTGACTAGGCAATTTGGCTGCTGATTTTAGGACTTTTAGGGTGGCCTAATTCATGTTTTAGTCCATCCTCTATTTGGTTTGCATGCTTTCCTTGCATGCTTGCTTGTATGCTTGCATGAGTGCATTGCATTACCCATGTTGCATGATAGATAACATGACTAGGTTGCATTGTATCAACATGCATTCCTTGTCCCTTGAGTTGGTGATAGGGATTGGGACTTTGGTTTTTTTAGTTTGCATACATTTGAAATCAAAGTTGCATTCTTGGTTCTTAGGGCCATCATGCATGGAAATGCGCGATTGGTGGTCCGGGAATCGAGGCACATGCCCTTTTGAGTCAATAACATGATAAGGGGTGTGTAAAGTGCATAAATACCTTGAATCACATTGCCATGCATGTTGTTGTCCTCTGCTGCTATGGGTTGCAGGTTCTGCAGGTGTTAAGTGCCGGCCGGCACTATTTAGTGCCGGCCGACAGTCAATTTCCAGCCGATAACTTCATCTAGTGCCGGTGGCCTTCTTCTCCAGCCGGTGGTGCTCTACCCCAGCCGGTGGTACTCCCCAGTGCCCTGAGAGGCACTCCTGGGACTTTGGTAATTTTCTGAGGAGGAGAGCAGAGGAAACAGAGGCAATCCGTGCATGGCAATGCGGTTCCGAGCCAGTCCCGAGCGCGTACTGCATTTGGCCCTCATCCCGAGGCGATTTACTGTTTAATTAGCTTAATTATTTTATTTAATTAATTTAGTTGATTTGTAATATTTTAATTAGCTTGCGTAGTTAATTAGTTATTCGGTTCTGTATATTCTTTCGGTCCCTCCGAGCGAGGGCAAAGTTGTAATAAGTGTGTGTGAGTGGGTGTATGTCTTCCGAACCCCCATTTCTTTCTATCCCTTTTATTTACCCGCTTTCGATGGTAGATTAGGGCATACTTATTTTAGCATACCTTATGCAATGCATGTGTGCATTCATGCATTTGTTTACATGCATCGGGCTCGGCACATCATGCAAACTGCATCGTACTTTCAATTCCAAATTGAATACGTGATAGTTGTTGCATCTCATATGCCATGTTTAGGGTTAGCCGAGCCTGTTTAGATTACACCCCTGTATGCGATGCATTAGCCATTTAACATAAACTAGGACATGCATGTTTGCTAACTAGTTTATTGTTTTGGCGCGGAGCACGATGTAAGTATTTTACGCTTTAGCATACCACATGCGTGTGAATGCTACCATGATGATATGCTTACCATGCGCTAAATGCTTACGTGATATTACCGCTTGAATGCCCGTGGGTGAAGGTTGATTGCCCGAGTTGGAACAACTCATTGAAATCCGTGATTTTAGCCTACGGCGAGTAGCAAAATCTAACACGCCGAGACAAAACGGATATGCAATGTTTATTTCCAAGTTAGGCAATCTAGTCTATACTTTTGTGTTGTGCGATCGCATAGTAATTCTAGGTTAATAACCGGAATAAGAATGCATAAAGTTTTCAAAACGGATATCACTTAGTAGAGGCCGGTCTTGACCGGCGAAAGGGTGCTCATAGTCGACCTTCCCCGATCGCACTCCAAGCTCCCCGAGCCAAGACCACTTTGGTGATGATTTTACACGTGGCCTTCGGCACTGAGTCAGGGTTTCCTAAATTTCCCATTTTAAAATATTTAGGTGGCGACTCTGTAATCTGGCAAAGCAGTCCATGTTTGGCACTACTTTTTCAAAATCTGTTTTTCTTCAAAACGATTTGCCAGAGTTGGACTCTTTGGTTCAAGATTTAGAACCGTGACACAAAGGGAGTCCGAACTGTAACCCGCGAGGTCCCCCCGCAGACGTGTTACAGTTGGTCAGTGAGGACTACTATGGAATGGGCTTGAAAGTAAGGGCGGAGTCGTCTGGAGGTGGTGACCAGTGCCAAGGGCATTTTTTCGAGCAATGGGTAATTCTGCTCTGCTCCCCTGAGAGCTCGACTGATGTAGTAGACTGGTCGTTGGATAGAGTTCTCTTCTCGAATAAGGGCTGCGTTGACCGCGGTGCTTGACATGGCTAGATAGAGGAAGAGGGGTTCGCCCATGATTGCCTGAGAAAGGAGGGGTGGATTGGCCATGCATTGTTTCAGCTGTTGAAAAGCCTCATCGGACTCTGCTGTCCACTCAAAAGTTTGCCGAAGGACTTTGAAGAAGGGGAGGCACTTATCCATTGCTCAGGAAATGAAGCGGTTGAGGGCAGCCACTCGGCCAATAAGCCTCTGAACCTCCTTGACCGTTCTGGGTGACTGCATTTCGATTAAGGCCTTGATCTTTTCGGGGTTGGCTTCGATACCCCGCTGACTGACCATGAACCCCAAAAACTTCCCAGAGCCTACGCCGAAGGCACATTTTTCCGGATTGAGCTTCATCTAGTATTAGGGTGGCGAAGGTTTCTCGCAAGTCGTCCAGATGATCGGTGGAGAGCTTGCTCTTGACCAGCATGTCATCGACATATACTTCCATGTTCCGACCGATCTGATGATGGAAGACGGCATTGACCAACCGTTGGTAAGTGGCTCCGGCATTCTTCAACCCAAATGGCATCACACGGTAATGGTAGGTGCCTCGATCGGTGATGAAGGAGGTGTGCTCCTAATCAGATGGGTGTATCAAGATTTGGTTGTATCCAGAGAAGACATCCATGAAACTGAGCATTTAATGACTGGCCATGGCATCGACTAGCAGATCTATACGAGAGAGAGGGTAACTGTCCTTGGGGCCAGCGCGGTTGAGGTCGGAGTAGTCAACACAGAGTCGCCATTTACCATTGTTTTTACGAACCAGAACCACATTCGACAGCCATCTGGTGTAGTCCACATTAGTGATGAACTGTTCCTCAAGGAGTTTGTTTACTTCAGAAGCAATAAGATTATTGTGTTCCAGGTGAAAAATGCGTTGTTTCTGGCGGATAGATCGGAAATGGGGCTCAATACTGAGACGATGGTTGATGAAGTAGGGATCAATACTAGGCATATCAGAGTGAGTCCAGGAAAATACATCGTTGTGCTTGATTAAAAGGGTAGTGAGGTCGGCCTTTGCTTAGGGGGATAGTTGGCCGCCGATTTTGGCAGTTTTCGTCGGGTTGGCGGGGTCGATGGGAACCTCAACGAGCTCCTCCACAAGCTCCCCTCTGACCAGCTCGTCCTCATCTCGGACGTCAAGCCCTTCAATAATCATTGCCTCCTTTAGCTGGACTTCTTTGAGTGAGGTGACATAACATTCTGTGGCAACTATCTGCTCTCCCCTCACTATCCCGACCCCCAGATCGGTGGGGAACTTAATGGCAAGGTGGTAAGTTGATGTGATAGCTTGGAAAGCATTTAGGGCGGTGCGGCCAAGGATGATGTTGTAGGCGGAGGGGCAGTCGACGACAAGGAAAGTGAGTAACTTTGTGGTCTGCCGTGGGTACTTGCCGATTGTGATCGGAAGATCGATGGAGCCGATGGAGGTCACTTGGTCACTAGTGAAACCGACCAGAGGGGTTTGGAGAGGAGACAGACGTTCCTCCCCAATCTTGAGCTGGTGAAAGTAGTTGAGGAAGATGATATCTGAAGAACTACTGTTGTCAATGAAAACTCGTCTGACCTTATAGTTGGAGAGGAGGGCAGAAATGACAAGAGGGTCATCATAAGGGTAACGGATGCCTGTGCAGTCGGCGTCCGTGAAGGTGATAGGCTCGGTCCACTACCTGGGGTATTTGGAGGGTCGATCTAACATGGCAACTTATTTGTTTGAGCCTTGACGTATTTTCCTGAGTTCTGTCCGCTGAGCCGACTGGGATTGTCCTCCACAAGCAAGCCCGCCAGAGATAACTCTGATTTCTCCAACAGGGGAGGCGGGGTTACCTTGTGCCCGAGGTTGCTGTGGAGGGCGATCATGACCTTGGTTAGGCTGTGCAGGTTGTCGGGGAGGGGTGAGCCGGCGGTTGTTTCTGATGGGTTCAGTCCGCTGCCTCTGCTGGGGGCGAGTATCCATGAATCGACTGAGGCGTCCTTGACGAATCAGGCCCTCAACCTGATCTTTAAGGTTTACATACTCCTCGGTATTATGGCCGTGATCCTGATGAAAACGGCAATATTTGGACTGGTCTTTCCAATTGGAGGGGGTCTGTGATGGTTGGGGCCATTTTAGGAGGTAGTCCCGCTGGATCTGTTGGAGGACTTGTTCCATATGGGAGTTTAGGGGGGTGTACCGCTCGAACTAGCCCAGCGGTCGGGTTGGAGCCGATCGGTCGGTTCTAGGGGGTCGGTCAGTGTACTGAGACGTTTGGTTATTGTATTGGGTATTTCTGGTGTCTGAGTCTTTTCTTTTTTCTCTGGGGGTCAGATTTTTAGTTATAGGGTCTTGCCGAGTGGCCAGGGAATCTTCTGCGTTCATGTATTTTTGGGCTTTGGAGAGTAAGGCTGCCATGGAGGTAGGGGGGTTCTTAGAGAGGGAGAAGAGGAAATTAGACGACCGTAGTCCGGCCATGAAAGCCGTAAGGATGACCTTATCATCGTTTTCTGCCACCTGCAAGGCTTCGGTGTTGAAGCGGGTAACGAAACTGCGCAGAGACTCCCCCTCGGTCTGGCGGATGTTGAGTAGTTAGGTTGCCAGACGGCGTTGGCGCTAGGCTCCAATAAAAAGGTTGAGGAAGGAGTCACTAGATGTTGGAAAGTGGAGACGGAGTCTGTTGGTAACTGGCTAAACCATACCGAAATGACCTTCAAAGGTCACTTCTGCAAAGCTTGACACATGATCTCGTCAGGGAATGCATGGAGGATCATGAGGGTTCTGTAGGTCTCTAGATGGTCGACTAGGCCCGTCGTTGTAGACAAGCCCGCGGGGGGGCCTCGCTACAGCTCAGACTCGACTTGTTGTCACGGTTCTTAATCTAAACCAAAGAGTCCAAATCCGGCAAATCGTTTTGAGAAAACAGATTTTTGAAAGAAGTGCCAAACATGGACTACTTTGCCAGATACAGAGTCGCCACCTAAATATTTTATTTTGGGAAATTTAGGAAACCCTGACTCATTGCCTAAGGCCACGTGTCCGTCATCACCAAAGTTGCCTTGGCTCGGGAACTTGGGTACGATTGGGGAAAGTCACTGCAGGAGCATTTCGCCGATCAAAGATCGGCCCCTACTAACCATGATATCAAATTTTGAAAACATTGTGTGCTCTTATTCCGGTTATTAGCCTAGGATTACTACGTGATGCGCAAGAGATACAAGTATAGACTGGATCGCCTGAATTGGAACAACACATTTCATGTTTGTTTTTGAAAGATGGTTTGCTACCCGCAGGTAGGCTTAAAATGCAGATTTTGCCACCCTCAGGTGGGCTTTAGAAAAGATGGTTCTGCCACTATCTAGTGGGCTTAAAACTCACAGTTAATGCATTGTTCCAATCCAAATAACCCAACCTTCACCCACAGTCATTCAGGCAGTTATATCACATGAGCATATAGCCTCATGGTAAGCATGCTACCATGGCAGTCACTCACACGCATGCAAGGATGCTAAAGCATAAAACTTACCGAGTACTCCCAGTCAAAACAGAAACCGATTAGAAATCATGCATGATCCTAACTATACAGAAATGCCTAATGCAACACATGCAAAAATGCAACTATAGCAGGCTATTGTAAACATGGCATATGAGATGCAATAGCTATCAAGTATTCAATTTGGAATTGAAATACAAATGCAGTTAGTATGATGCGCCGACCCCGGTGCATGCAAGACAGATGAATGAATGCAAACATGCTATCATACTGTATGCTAATTAAAACATGCCCTAATCTAACAATCATAAGCTGGTAAATAAAAGGGAGAAAGACGTGGGGTTGGAAGACATACATCACACACACGCACACTTATTACAATTATGCCCTCGCGCAGAGGGTCCAAAAGAATAATACAGTCCTAAATAAATATTACAGTCCAAATAATACAGTCCAAATATGTACAAATTCCTAATTAATTAACAAAATTAACTAAGAAAAATAATAAACTGGCATGCAAGTCAGGGACTGCCTTGACTCCTCTTCAGATGATGAATGATGCACATCCGGGTTGCCTTTGCGCGAAAATCCACTGTGATGCCCCAATTAGCCTCTGTTTTGCAATGGTTTTTGGAAAGCGCGCCAAGCCTCGGAAGACTGCTGATTCTTGATTTGCTGCAACAGAGAGGGGCATGGCAATGTATTTTCACAAATGTATGCATGCCTCGATCCTCGTGCCACCAATCACGCATCTCGATGCATGATGGCCGAGGAATTGAATTGCACTACTCAATATAGAATGAATGCACATGAAAACTGAACTAAACCTAACTCCATAATGGATAATCCGGAGTGTCGGTGACTGGGGAATTGAGACACGTCCCGTCACCGAGTACGTAAACGCCTCGCTTTCTCCGCCGCTAACTCCTATCCCAAACACAATGTGATATGCATGACATCCATGAATGTGACTAATATACAACCTAACATGCACAATGTTATGAAATGGCATACACGATGCACGATGTAATGTGGCATACACAATGCGCTAACATACAACCTAGCATACACAATGCTATGAAATGAAATGGCATACACAATGCATAATGGGCTTATACCAAGATGAGTGGACCTCAGCCACACTCACATAGGAGGCCATTAGATGAAAATGAGACACTCGAAATGGGCGCACACGTGCACGCAAACCGAGGACCGACCTAAGGCAATCAATGCCACTCTAACAAGACACATGGCAAGACATGGAATATGACATACTAGCATGCAAATTTCAGTAGCAAAAATTGATGCAAAACAGCCCCAAACATGGCAAAGTGCACCCGATGCATGGAATGGCCTCAAATGCAAAACTAGGTATATGGAATGGCCTACAAAGAATACAAAGAATGCCCTATTTGAACATGAGACCTAAATAAAGATTCAAGGCAGTCCAAAATAAGCACATTTACAGTTTTAAGAAAGGCCAAAAGTGAGCACAAATAGGCCTAAATTAGCATCCAAAAATGGGCAGAAAGAGGGGTAATTAAGCAAGTAGGAGCTGATGACTTCAAAAACAAGAGGGCCCTTCAACAATGTTGAAGAGGGGCCCAAAATATGGCTATTTACAGTTTATGGACAAACCCAAAACAGTGCACAAGCATGCTCAAAATACTATGCAAGGTAAGGCCAAAAAGAGGTTTAAACACAAAGTATACAAAGGGTGCCTCAAACAGCCAAAGACCCTTAATGAAACATGAAGAGAGAGTCAAAATAAGGCCATTTTCAGTTCGGACCAGAGTCCAAAAACAGAAGCACAGGGGGCTAATAAATCATGCAAAAATGAGGCCAAGAGAGGGGTAAAGAGACAAGTGACATATGGAGGCCCCAAACAGTGATGAGCCCTTCAACAATGTTGAAGAAGGGCTCAAAATAAACAACTTTACAGTTTACTATATGCCTCAAAACAGATTATACATAGGCCAAAAATAATATGCAAGAAAAATGGCAAAAGGATAGGTAAAGAAGCAAGTGCCACCAAGAGGCCTCAAATAGTGAGAGGCCCTTAAAAAAACATGAAGTAGAGCTCAAAAAAATACTATATTCAGTTAAGATCGGAGCTCAAAAGTGTAAGCAAGAATAGCTAAGAAATGATGCAAAAATGAGCTCAAAAGAGGGAAGAAGTAACTCGCCCTTGTAGACCAACCCTTAGCAACCCTTGGACCAAGTTTGGGTGCTCATCACTGAAAGCTCCAAGTGGCTGGAATGGAGGTGGTGGTGTGGTGCTAGATGATGGTGTAGAGAAGGGTGTGGCACTTGAGAGGTTTGGAGCTTGGAAGAGTAGAGGGAGGGAGATACAATGTATGAGGCTCAAAGGGGATTTTTCTAACCCCTAAACCAGAGCTGGAGGCTCTATTATATAGGCAAAATGAGGGGGAGAAAGAGGGGGGAAAATGGGGGGAAAACATTCAAGTTTCCCCCCAAAATTTTGGCCCCCCGGATACAAAATCTGGGGGGGGAAAAAGTGTATATTTGGACTGTACTCACTGAGAGGCGCAAGGCCGGCCAGCTTTTGAGGTTGCAGGTGACCGACCGGCCCTCCCCATGGCCGGCCGGCCAAGGGTCAAAAGGGTCACGTGGCTTTAATGGCTGGCCACCACAGATTGGTGGCCTCCCATGTGTGCTCAACACAGCCATGTGGTCAAAAATTGGAAACAGTGAACCAGGAGAGAGAAAAGGCCACTTTTAGAAGGGGTTCAAAAGGGTCAAATGGAATTACTGGTCGGCCATGTGATATTTGTGGCCTCCCAGATGTCTACAACACAAATATGGGGTTTGGGGTGCAAGAAAATGGCCCAAGGGTGGTCAACATTGGCTTCGAAGTGGGAAAAACGGGCGTCGAAGGACGACGAAGGAATAAAACTGGTTGCTGAAACAATTACTAGCCTGCCACCCTTCTATGACCTTCTTAGTGATGAAACAGAGGGCCCTGCCAAAAAAGAACCAAAACCGATGCAAAATGAAGGTTTGGGGGCCGAAACGCGCAGCCCGGGGCCCCGAAAACTGACAATTAGGCACCGGAAGTGGTGTTCGACCACGAAGTTGGTCTCTCGGACCACAGTGTCCCTCGAAAGGAAGGAAATAAGACGCATGTCAAAAACCGGAGCGAACGGAGGTGGGTAGGCGGTCCCGAACCGAGGCACACGGCCAACGGCTCCGAAAACCGGGAACCGGGCTCCGAAATGGGAAAAATGGCCTACGACCACGAAACGTAGCCCACGGCCACTGAGAGATGATCTACGAGACCTCTCCTTCCCTTTGGGAAAAGAAACAGAGAAAACCGAGCTTGGTTCGCAAACCGAGGCAAAGCATGAAATAGTCCGGAAGTCCAAAGGCAAGGCTCGCAGCCGAGACTCTAAAACCTCTGAACGAACACGATATGCAATATCACCAAGCGCTCAATTAGTGACGTCTGAGTCTTAAGGTCCGTCAAAAATGGGGTGTCTACAGTTGCCCCTCTTTGACAGAACTCGAAAGTCATAAGTGACGGGAGTGAATGTCAAAGCCTAGAGACGACCCATTTTTGACAAGGCCGAAGACTTAGACAAACAGGCGAGATAAACAGAGAGATGTGCCCGCATGCGCGCCCGCAAGCAAGTGGCAAAATGCAAGATGGTATGCACAGGGCCAGATGTAACTTAAAGACCATGCAAATGCAGCAAGCTGTAATGAAGCAAGTATTCGCAAATAGATGCAACAGTTTTAAGTACGAATGCAAAGCAACAACTACATTTCATGCAGTTAAGAATGCGGAAGATTATTCAACTCTCGTCGCGTCTCACACGGAGAAGATACGATACCTGCGCGATTCGTCTGGTCGCACTAGCTTCAAATGAACCGTACATACAATATCGTGCCTGCAAAAGAAGGAAACTCAACAAACACAAAATGATTAGCAACATATGTTTAGCGTGATGTCAAGCACAGACAATCGCGGTGTCGATGGAAGAGTGCATCGCAATGCAAGAAGAAACGCGCGTGACAACGCAAGTTTGCCACGAGCTTGGTGATATCAAAGAGATGTACATAACAATGCAAACACATGCATGAGAATGCGGTTATGCACAACAATGCGCAACAAGTGCAAATCAGATGCTGGCGTTTGTCACGTAAAAAACCGGCGAAAGGAAATGCAGCCAGAGGGATTCGATCGCGACCTCCGGTTCACCTCCCAGAAACGTTACAACATGTTCAAAAAGGATACACTTTGATTTTGATGAGTAATGATGAGACACATGTCAGAAATTGAAGCTGTAGTTCCGGCGGAGTGATTTCGCGACAGGAAGTGCACTTCTCTTTTACTTTTTGAGGTCCCAGGAACCCCAATCCTTCTCAAAATTGGCAAAGACCTAGGTGGGCATGTGGGGAACACCACCGGCCAGTCTTATGGGGGAGGGAAGGCCTCCGGCCACTTTTTGAAAAAGAGGATGGCCACTTAAAAAGTGGCCGGCCACTTGTCCAAATTCGGGGCAATTTTGTCTTTTCACCCTCTTTTCTTTAAATCCAACCATCCAAACACTTTGAGCTCGCAAGTGCAGCTCCGAAACTACTTCCTCTACCTCCCCAAACCATTTTCCTCTTCAGATCTGAGCTCGATACGCATTTTCCAACGCCCCACGCAAGTTGTTTTTGCGAAAACTTCCAGTTTTAAGCACTTTGAACCGATTAAATTTTGATTTCGGGGCTTCTTTTCTCATTTTCACCACTTGAGATGAGTTTGTCTCAACATTTGGAAGATTTTCTCGGGAGTTAACTTTGTTGACTTTTTTCCTTTCGAGAGTTGACTTTTGTTGACTTTTTCCCAATTTTTTGCTCATTTTTGCTCATTTTGCATTTTCTAAATGGCGGTCATTTTCCTTACGGTGGAGTCTGCGGATGCCGAGGTGATCCCGATATCATGGCCCCTCCCGAGGATTCGACCTTTATACGAGAGGTATGACCCACCCAAGACATCCTTCCACGGCGGTTTTTCGTTACTTCAATCGATTTTGACGAGCAAGCATCTGGAGATCTCCTTCTACGAGTGCCGGAGTATCATCTCTCCTATGAGGCACGAGAGGTATTTACGTCGTTTTTCCCCTATTTTGCAACGTATTCTTCTTTTAACATGCATTCCGTTCCTTTTCCATATTTGTCTGCTTATCTTGAGTACACAGCTTATTCAGAATATTTAGCCTATGACATAGCGTTCTGGTTTGCATTATGAACACACAGTTCAATCATTTGAATTTCTGAACACTCCAATCATAAATTGATTGCGAACACACGGCACACACTGGTTGAGAATAGAACACGCAGTTCAAACATCGATTTTCTGAACACACAGCCCAAACTAAAGGTGAACATGCAGCACACACTGATTGATAGTTGAACACGCAACCCAAACTTTGATTTTCTGAACACACAGCCCAAATTAAAGGTGAACACGCAGCACACACTGATTGATAGTTGAACACGCAGCCCAAACTCTTATTTTCTGAACACACAGCCCAAATTAAAGGTGAACACGCAGCACACACTGATTGATAGTTGAACACGCAGCCTAAACTCTGATTTTCTGAACTCACAGCCCAAATTAAAGGTGAACACGCAGCACACACTGATTGATAGTTGAACACGCAGCCCAAACTTTGATTTTCTGAACTCACAGCCCAAATTAAATGTGAACACGCAGCACACACTGATTGATAGTTGAACACGCAGCCCAAACTTTGATTTTCTAAACTCACAGCCTAAATTAAAGGTGAACACGCAGCACACACTGATTGATAGTTGAACACGCAGCCCAAACTTTGATTTTCTGAACTCACAGCCCAAATTAAAGGTGAACACGCAGCACACACTGATTGATAGTTGAACACGCAGCCCAAACCCTGATTTTCTGAACTCACAGCCCAAATTAAAGGTGAACACACAGCACACACTGATTGATAGTTGAACACGCAGCCCAAACCCTGATTTTCTAAACTCACAGCCCAAATTAAAGGTGAACACGCAACACATATTGATTGATAGTTGAACACGCAGCCCAAACCCTGATTTTCTGAACTCACAGCCCAAATTAAAGGTGAACACGCAGCACACACTGATTGATAGTTGAACACGCAGCCCAAACCCTGATTTTCTAAACTCACAGCCCAAATTAAAGGTGAACACGCAGCACACACTGATTGATAGTTGAACACGCAGCCCAAACTCTGATTTTCTGATTTGATTTTGCACACGGCTCATACCTTTTGTTTGTCTGTAGCTTATTCATTTCATTTGCATGCAGCTCATTCATTTCATCTTAAAATGCTGAAACACGCATCTATTCTGAATGCAGGTGAGTTCTCGTGACCGGTGACGGGATCTGCTTCTCGCGTGGCGCGGGGTTGGTATGCCGAGCTTCCGAAGGCTATCCGGGATTTGGTCGATTTGGCGGGGTTTGGACCCTTCTGTACTGGATTATCCCGTTGTCCTGCCAGGAGGACGTTGTTGGCCGCCTTGGCGGAGAGATGGTGGGACACCACTAACTCCTTCCATTTTTCTGCGATCGGGGACTTGACTATGACCCCGCTCGACTTTGCCATGTTGACTGGCCTCGACGTGGAAGGTTGGCCTATTCCTTACGACGAGGACATGGGCGAGTGGGACGCCACTTAGATGTATCTATTGGGGGCTCGCCTCCCCGCTGAGTCTTCTGTAGAGGTCCGATACACTTGGTTTTCTTCCCACTTCGGAGGGAGGAGATGGGCAGGGTCTCTGAGGAGGCGTGATATGCCCGTGGTTTTCTGATGTTCCTCTTCGGGACTACTTTGTTTGCCGACAGGGGGAACACTGTTGGGCTGTATCTGTTGGGGGCCTTGGTGGACCTATCACGGGTCCGACGGTATGATTGAGGTGGTGCCGGCCTGGCTACTCTTTACTGTTATATGAGCGCGACTTCCTGTGGACGGAGGGACTTACTTGGTGGCTATTGGAGAGCCTGGGAGGTACTTTCTGTCCTTTTGATTTACATTTATGCTCCTCATTGCTTGTATCTTGCACACAGCATTGCCTCTACACTCTGTATTTTGCCCTCAGCACTTTGCATTTACATTCTGCACTGTTTTCCACAGTTATGGGTCTATGTATACTTCCCGACATTGGCCCCAGAGTCGGTAGTGGAGGGGCCCCTCGTGACCTTGTACTCACTTGTATTTCAAGGCCAGCATCGGCCAAGACCTCAGGAGTCCCTCCTTTATCTACGGCAGTATTTCGACACAGTGCGGTCGACGGAGGTATTTCAGAACTCTCAGTCCTTTGTGTTTTCATCTCTGATCTATCTTGCACTTTCCCAATTTCTGATTGGTTTATGCATCGGTTGTTTGCAGATTACATGGCAGCCTTGGGCGCCCTTAGGTGAGGGTCTCCGATTCCAGTTTGCCGGAGGGCAGGGTGCTTCCCAGTATAGGATCCTATTCGAATGGCCAGTTGGTAGGGCCTGGTTTCTGGGGGAGCGCTTCTTGCGTCAGGTATGGGGCTATACTTCTCAGGACCCTCCTTCAGCACCCCCAGTTGATATGCGAATCACCGACAGGCTCTCTTCACGAGATGTTACTAATGCTATGCTGGGTACTGATGCCTTACTGCATCTTGAGGAGGGAGATTATGCCACTTACCGTCACATCTACCTGATGCCTCCATTGATAGGAGTTCGTACTCCGATGATGAGGCCTGCTAGCATGCCATCTTCGAGCCGGGCCCCGGCTACAAACGCCGCTTCCACCAGCAGGGCCGGTACATCTAAAGGTGGGAGTAGACCGGTTCCCCCGATTCCTCCGACTTATCATCTTCCTGGATGGCCGGACATGCCGACTGAGTTGATGGGATGGCAGTATGGGACTACTTCTCCAATTCTGATCCCGATAAAGCCTTCGATGCTTGGCCACCGATATGTCAGAGACCCTGACTCACCACCGGTATGTTTCAAAGCTTTGATTCATTACTCAGATGCTTGGACGTTCATTCCCTTACTGATGCCTTTGTCTTTGCATCTGCAGCCCCCCGTTGACTACATGGATCAGGTGCTCGAGATGGTAGTCTTACTCGAGGGGATGGTCCTGCGTAGAGAGGCGCAGTTGTCCATCATGGGCTTCCAGGTACCCTTTAGTTTTCTAGCATTTATCATACTCCTAATGATATACTGATTTTGATCATTCCAGTGTACTGATAGGCTGTTTGTGTAGAGCACATCTAACACACACCACATTTGTGCACTTGTGCACACATGCACCACTTCCACATGTAGTCTTCTTGTATCTGTCGATATTCATGTTTCAGCTGATGTATTCTTTATCTGCAGATGCCCCCGGTCTACACTCAGCCGCATGGCGGGCCACCTGGGCCTTCTTGGGGAGGTGGGCCATCTGGACCTTTTCGAGGAGCTAGGCCATCCAGGCCTTCTCAAGGGACTGGGCTATCCAGGCCATTTCAAGGAGCTGAGCCGTCCAGGCCTTTTCGTGGAGCTCGGGGAGGGGGGTCGTCTCATAGACACCGGACACACATCATAGAGGAGGAGCCAGATTAGGAGGAGGAGGAGTTTGCAGATCTCCAGTCAGAGACATTTGCTGACAGAGAGGAGGGCTCTGGTCTTGGTTCCGGGAGTGGAGGTGAGGCTGAGGAGGATCCCGAGGATGGCAGCTCTGACTCAGATGGTGCTGGTGGTGCAGGGCGGCTTCGCAGAAGAGGACGAAGAGGGCCTCTTATTCCTACACTTAAGAGCATTGATGCTGCTGTTCCCTGTTTTATTTACCTTTTTGCTAGTAGTTTGTAGCACATTGTATATTACTAGGTAGTTTCATTTTCTGTGAAACTTGTACCCTTGTTTATAAAGTGTTGTAATGATGAAATGAAACAGCTTTTGAAAAAATGTTGTATTTTATGCTCTCAGCATCATATCGCATCATTTTGCACAAAAATGAGTTTTGAATGGAAATGTGCACTGTGTATTTACCAGGTCAGGTAGTGAACCGACACAACAAATTAAATAACTTATCTTACTAAGAAGCAACAAAACCTTAGCAAATTTATAACTCGATAAGCAAAACAAAACAACATTAATAAATGAAGAGCAACAACTCAAATGCACAAAACTTTAACAACTCGATAATCAAAATAGCTCGTGACTTAAACGCGACAACTCAATAAGCAAAACAACAACTCGATAAGGAAGATTGAACAACAACTCAATAAACAAAGTGTATCTCGGACGATCTGGGCAACGGAACACATCCGAAAAAGGGGGAAAGGGAGGCCTTTAACACACTCGGTGCATGGAAATGCTTGAAACTTCCTTTCGGAGGGTAAAACAGGATCAATGACACACATTGGAGCATGGCCGGCCACTTTTGGGAGCCGGCCGGCTAGTTTTTTGTATCTGAGGAGAAAAAGGGAGCCGGCCTGCCAGAAAAGGTGGTCGGTCGGCCACTTTGCTCAGCAGCCACCAAATTTTTGACACGTGTCCCTGAATAGTGTCTCATCCTCTTTAAAAGCCTCAAACCCGTGGTTGAATCATTTCATCTTAGTTTTTCACCAAAATGGAGGCCTTTCTCACTGAAAATCTCACAGTTTGGATGGATTCTTTAGACGGCTCGGAAAAGTTGAATTTCCGGTGTTTTGGCTTGAATGCACTATTCACGTTGAGCCGCGCTCCTCTGCACTTTCCCTTCCTCCATGCCGTGGCGAAGTTTTGGAATCCAGTAACGCATGTTTTCAGCTTCGGCGGGCAAGAGGTGTGTCCAACTTTCGAAGACTTTCAAGTTTTGATGGAATCTGAATGCTGTGAAGAAATTTTGCCTCAATTTTGCTTTGGCCATGCCCAAGCTTTAGGGGAAATGTGTGGGCTTACCATGCATGATGCTTTCGGTCTCTGTCTGCTTGCGGGGCTGGATATTCTCGGTTTGATCCATCGTTTTTCTGATGCCGGTGACCGCGGCAACCATTATTGGCAAAGTTTTCGACAACACGCCCTTTGCTTATATATGCTATCTCACTTTTTGCTCACTCCAGGCTTTGGTGGGTCTAGCATTCGTCTAATTGAAGCTGCTCAAGGCTTGAAAGAAGGAAAGAGCTGTATCGCCATGACATTGGCCGAGATACTGATGGGCTTGGATGCTTTCTATCGCCGGGAGACGATCAGATTTGCAGGGAGTCCACTACTGTTGCAGGTAATGTTTCCCACCCCATCTCGCATATATATTGCTCACATCACTCGGCCCTCAGACTCAGTTTTCTCACAAAACCCTTTTCTCGCTTTTCTCTCATCGTACATCTTTCTATTCTTTATTCTCTCATTTTTCATCCCTCCCCCAGGTATGGTTGATGGATAAATTGAAGGTTGTGGACTCTTGCCCAGCCTATTCAGCTCGTGGCTACTTCTTCCGTCAACGCTTAGTCGATGCCCATGATGAAGGGTGGTGGTTCGACTGAATGTGCAATTTGTCTGCAGATCGCATTGCTTGGCGTTGTCCTTGGCTCAATCTCCCGGCGATGAGCTATAGCATGTCCCGACTGGTCAAGATCCAGTTGATTGGTCTGACCCACTACGTGTTTTACTTCCCATTCCGGTTCCAGCGTCAGTTTGGCCATGATCAGACTTGCCCACGAGAGGAGATAGAGTACAGTGCATTCGGTTCGAGGGCTCAACACTCGTTATGCCACGACATGGAGGACTCGAGCTCTGGCCCCTCTCACCTTCAATTGTACTTTGTCAGCGAGTGTTGGGGCCGGCTCAATGAGGAGGCCTGTTGGGCCCGACAGCATCGAGAGGCTTCTACTAGCTCGGGGAGGCGCGAGGACACTGACTTAACTATGCCGGTTGTTGCTTTACTAGTACTTTCAAGTTTTCTTCATGAATGTAATAAATAAGCAACTTCAATTTGTATGCAAGAAGCAGAGAACTACGTTTTTGAAATCAATAAAATTGAAGGTTGTGGATGCTGAAAATTTTCGCTTTGGTCCAAAAATGGTCTTAGTTGTAAAAAGATTAATTTGAACAAAGTCAACTTTTATTAAAACTTTTCAAAACTATTTTCGATATGGATCGGGGACACGCTGAGATCTGTCCGAGATGCACAACCGGATTCGACAAGCTGGAAAGTTGCCCTAATCTGCATGCAGAGTGGCCTTTGCAGACGGAAGAGATTGCCTAGTCTGAAGAAATCTTTGCAGGAGATCACGATGAATCTTGATGGACAAGGATGGTGAGATGATCAAGATGGACAAAGTTGATCGGGAAAATGTTTATGGTGAACCGGGATGAAGTTGCCTACGTATCCCAAAGATGGGAATCAAGCCTTACGTAGTTCAGGCTTAGGTTCGCTCGGGTATTTTCACTCTCCTTTTACGCTCTTACTTTTGCCAAGGCCGCCCTTTACGGGTTTTCAACCTTGCGAGCTCAGTTTTTATAATTTCAAATTTTTTGTGCTCTGAGTTTTGCCTAGGTCGCCCTTTCGGGTTTTCGGCCTAGCGAGCCTCTCAAGGGTAGTATTTCTTCAACTTGTCCATATTAATCGGTTGTGAAAACTCTAAGCCATCCAGATCCATCAGAACCATAGCTCCACCTGACCAGATTGACTTAATGATGTAAGGACCAGTCCAATTAGGTCTGAACTTGCCCCTAGGGTCATGGATGAGAGCTCGGTTGTCCTTGAGTACCAAATCTCCTTCCTTTAAATTCCTGGACTTAACTTTCTTGTTAAAAGCTCGGGCAATTCTGCGTTGATAACCTTGAATGTGGTACAGTGCTTTCAGTCTTCTCTCGTCAAAAAGCATGAGTTCCTCGAATCTGCTCTGCTGCCAATCTACCTCGGCTATTCGACACTTTCGTAATACTAGAATAGCGGAACCTCAATCTCGATAGGTAAAACGGCCTCCATCCCATAAACCAATGAATACGGAGTCGCCCCAGTGGAAGTTCTGATTGAAGTCCGGTAGCCCCAAGAGCAAACGGCAGCTTATCTGGCCAGTCCCGGTAGGTTTCCACCATTTTCTGCAATATGTGCTTGATATTCTTGTTGGCAGCCTCAACCGCTCCATTGGTCTGCGGCCGGTATGTAAATGACTTATGAAATGCCACGTTGTATTTTTCCAACAAGTCAATCACTTCCTTCTTGAAATGGGAACCATTATCTAAAATTATCTCGTTTGGGACCCTGTAGCGACAGATGATGTTGTTTCTGATGAACCATAGCGTGTGAAGCCTCCACCACCGCATAAGATTGGGCCTCAACCCACTTTGTAAAGTAATCTATCGCGACCAGGATGAACTCATGCCCATTTGACCCCTTCGGAGTGACGGCCCTGATCACATCAATTTCCCAGACTGAAAACGGCCATGGTGAAGTCATGTTGTATAGTTTTAACGGCGGGATGTTCATGCGATTTGCATGAATTTGACACTTGTGGCATCAGGGGCCGAATAAGCGATACAATCCTCCTCCATGGTGCACCAGTAGTAACCCTGTCTAAGGATCTTCCGTGCTAGCATTACTCCATTCATGTATGCACCACATTCTCCTCCATGGATGGCCTCCATTAGGCAGCCGACTCTTGACATCGACACGGCTTATGCATTCCCGGATGACCTCTTCTCTGGTTTACCTCCACAGATGATGAACTGAATGGCCAATCTTCTTATTGCCCTTTTATCCTTGGCATTTACCCCTGGCGGATATGCTTCCTTTTCCAGGAAATTCCAAATGTCATGATACCAGGGATTTTCGTCCTGAACTTCATCTATAGCAGCAATTGACTCGTAGGCTGGCGCAAACTTCTGGTCAATGATGACTGGACGCATCCGGACTCCATATGGGATGTCTATCATGGAAGATTTGCTAAAGAATCTGCGAACCTGTTGTTCTCTCTTAGTAGATGAGTAAAGTTTAGCTTCTCAAACCGAGGAATTAACAAATCCAAGGTCTGGTGATACATCATCATCTTTTCTTCTTTGACTTTCCAATCTCCTTTTGCTTGAGACACAACAAGGTTCGAGTCCCCGATGACATCCAACCGTCTTGCCCCTAGTTCCAGGGCTACTTCCAAACCGGCAATGCATGCTTCATATTCAGCTTCATTGTTCGAGACTTTGAATCGGAGTTTGAAGGCTAGGGCGATACGGGAATCGTTGGGTGCTATCAGCAACACCCCTATCCCATACCCGTGCTAATTTGATGCTCCGTCAAAGTACATCGTCCAAGTCTCATCGTCCATGTGCAAAATGGCTTCATCTGGGAATAAGTACTCGACTGCTTCACCTCCTTCCACTGGATGGTCAGCTAAGAATTCTTCCACTGCTCTTCCTTTGACCGACTTGCATGTTACATACTTCAAATCAAATTCGGAGAGCAACAACAACCAACGAGCTAGCCTACCCGTAAGTGCTGGTTTCTCGAAAAGATATTTGATGGGATCGAGTCATGAAACCAACATTACGGAGTGAGCTAACAAGTAGTGCCGCAGCTTCCTGGTAGCCCATACCAAAGCTAAGCAAGCCTTCTCCAATGGTGTGTAGCGAGTCTCATACTCTAGCATCTTCTTACTCAGATAGTAGATGGCTCTCTCCACTTTATCTTCAGATTCTTGTGCGAGCATCGGCCCATGGTGGTCTCGATCCTTGAGAGGTACAATATCAGCGGTCTTCCGACTCGGTGGTGACAACACGGGTAGGTTCTGTAAGTATTCTTTGATTTGTTCAAACGCAGCCTGGCATCGGCCGTCCCATTGGAACTTCTTGCCTTTCTTCAGGAGACCAAAAAGTGGTTCACAAGTCAAGGTTAATTTTGAGATAAACCGTCTTATGAATTGCACTTTACCCAGAAAGCCTCGCACCTCCTTTTCAGTCCTTAGTGGTGGCATTTCTAGGATGGCCTTGATTTTGGAAGGGTCGACTTCGATGCCTCTTTGGGCGTGTTTGATTGGGGGGATAAGGGGGGGATTATTTACTGTGCGGATTGTAATCCGCCTGATAAATCTATCGATGTTTGTTTTTTAGTCGCGGACTCCATGTCCGGACTCCTAATCCCCATATGGGGATACCTTTGTCCGGGGGTGTGGGATAGTATTGGTGGGATTATTTACTGTTTGGATTAGAGGGGTGAGATGACCATTTTGCCCATTTTCTTTGTGTTGCTGTTGTGTTTGATTAGACTATGAAGTGTTGGATATAAATATTGAAAAAATATATATTTCAAACATTGAAAAAAAAAAACTGGTGCTAAAAAAATATTGAAAAATTTATTTAATTTCATTTAATTTTTTATTTATTTATTTAATTTGTTGAAATAATTTTTATGGATATTTTATTGATGTTTTATTTTAAAATTTTGTTTATGTTTTATTTAATTTCATTATTTAAATTTAATAGATGTTTTATTTAATTTCATTTTTGATTATTATTTTTTAAAAACAAATTTATTTAAAATCTTAATTAAAAAATAATATATATTTTTATTGATATTTTATTTATTTATTTTAAAAATAAATTTATTTAATTGTGTAAAAATAAAATAAAATAATTTTTATTTAATCTAGCTAAAATAATTAAAATATTATAGATATGTTTAATATTGCTATTACTTAGTAAACAATTTAAAAAGGGTAAAATAGTCATTTGTTCATTTATCCTATCGGTCCGTCAACCAAGCGTTGGATTCACTAAAAATAGTCAGGGATTCACGGTGGGACATCTAATCCCATGAAAAAACAAACACAGGATACATATCCAATCCAACCAAATAGTCCGGGGGATTCACAGTCCCAGGACTCAAGTCCGATGGATTCTAATCCCCCCTTTTCCAGTCCGCCCAATCAAACACACCCTTTGTGTCATCAGAAACCCCAGCATTTTTCCCGCTGTAACACCGAATGAACATTTCTGAGGGTTCAGCCGCAACCGAAACTCTCTGATCCTTTAAAAGAACTTTTGCAAGGCGGTGTAGTGGCCCTCTCTATCTTTGGATTTGACAATCATGTCGTCCACGTACACCTCAACCTCCTTGTGGATCATATCATGCAATATTGTGGTTGCAACCCGTTGATAAGTAGCCCCAGCAATCTTCAGCCCAAACGTCATGACTCTATAGCAATATGTCCCCTACGGGGTAGTGAATGCAGTCTTTTCCCGGTCTTCTGGTGCCATTACTATCTGATTGTAGCCGGAGAAGCCATCCATGAATGAAAGCAACGCGTGCCCTGCTGTGAAATCCGCCAACTCATCAATATGCGGTAAGGGAAAGTCGTCCTTCGGACTAGCTCTGTTCAAATGCCTGAAGTCTACGCATACTCAGATCCTACCATCTTTCTTCGGCACCGGAACGATGTTGGCCAACCAAGTCGGATATTCAGATACTGGCGGGAAGCTGCGTCGATTTGCTTAGTGACCTCTTCCTTAATCTTGAGAGCCCAATCCGCAGATCCTCCTGATTTCGCTTGATGGGTGGGCCTCGGGTCAAAAGGGATCCGATCTTTGTACAATCTCAGGATCGATTCGGGCATGTCTTCGTGGGACCACGAAAACATCTTTGAAATCTTTTAATAAAGCGACTAAGCACTCGCGTTCCTCCGAAGACAACGTGGACCAGATGCGGACCAGCGGGTCCTCCTCAGTCTAACATTCACGGTAGTGATTTCATCCATTAGGGGTTTGACAAATCTCTCACTGCTCTTGCTCAATTAGCGTTGCAAAACGTGAGGAATTTCTTCCTCATTGTTTTCATCAAAGTTTTAAAAGTCCGAGTTTATGCAATAAATCAAGGACGCGAAAAGTACTCAAAAACCACGAATGCACGATTCTCATTAAGTTCATCCAAATCGTCCTCGGTTACAGGACTCAAATGAGAAAGAAAAAGACGACTTGGACAAGACTGTGGTGTCCGGGTTATCATCCCCAGGATCACCAGACTCAGACTCAGTCGAGCTGGAACCTGATTCCGACTCACAAGACTCGGTGGAATCAAATTCGGCCACTACCCGGTCTTCTTTGGAAAAAATCCGTCCTCGTATTGCCAAGTGAGAGAGGGTGCGATAGATGCATCCAAGATAGCTGCTGGTAGGCCCGCGGCCGTTTCATCCCCAATCATGGAAACCGAGAAGTTATCGCCCAAGCACTTTTGATCGATCGGAGGATCTAAAAGTAGACATGCCAGTGCTACCCCCATTTCAACTTCATTGCCCTCGGAGTCTACTGCCTTACACTGCTCAACCTCAGCTGATGGGTCCGTCTACTTTTTGGCAACATCCTCCCTGGGTAACTGCAGGTCGAAGAAGATCTTGAAACCTGGTACGCGCTTCCTCTCCGCGTTCAACCATGGCTCTGGGAAGCCACAAAACGGAAAGTCCTCCCCCTCCCGGACGAAGCGTCCGTTTAGGGTACCCTGAATGGGCCTGTGCATTAGCTCAAATGGCTTCCCAGCCTTCTTTTCTCTGGCCCTTCCAGCCATCTCTTTTCCCTTTCTCACCCAGTCCTCCTTGGTGGGTAGATAACCCAAGCTAAAGGTATGAGGGTTGTGTGGCACTGCCAATCTTGCGGCCCTGCCGCTTAGGCCGCTTCTCCTAATCCCATCCGGGGATGTGTTGTAGCTTGTTCATGAGGTAGCAGTTAATGACGTATACTCCTCATTTACGACCATGACATTACGCACTAGAGCCTCGGCAGAGTGAACCCCGATAAGAACACATCCTCCATGCCATGCTCTGTTCCAAGGCGGTGTTGACACTTCCGGTGGATGGATTGAGGAATTCAAAACAATGGCCACCCCTTCCCGTGAGGGTACTTCAACATCGATGTAAAGTGGAAAAAGCGCCTTCACTTGGTGCAACCACGGCGCCCAAGAGTAGGTTAAAGGTTGCGAGGCGTCCAAGACATGGAATTCAATGTTGTGTTGTCTGGACCAACTTTGGGTGCGGATCTTGATAGTCCCCATCACCTCCCTATTTGGTGTTATCATAGGCTCGATCATTTGAATAGTTGGCACGAAGTCCGCGGACTTCAGCAATTGCATATCTGTCGCCCTTGTGGGCACACATTAATGGCGGATCCGTGTCGATGAGAACCACCGGCACCCACTTGTCTCTACATTCCACCGAGATGTGCTGAGGGTTTGTTATGATTCGTGCCCTCAGCGGTAGTTCTTTATGCGAAAAGGTTATCGTCAGAACCTCTCCGGAAAGACCAATCCAACCAATTGCTACGGTGTGGTATCTATAGAGAGTTTGGCCTTATCCATATTTGATAGATGACCTCTCTGTGTACTCGTGAAGCCATAGCATCCCCAGATGGAGATGTCTGCTTGTATCTTCTTTAACTGCTTATTTGAACATGACCTCCTCTTCAAGTTGTTTCTCTTTTTGCTTCTCGGCTTCCTTTGTCCTTCCTGTGAGGCTTCGGATGGTCTAGAGTCTTGGGGCTTGAAATACCGCTTCTTGTCATGTGATCAACCTCATCGAGGTACAGGTTTCATCTGGTTGATTGCTTCCCCAATCTTAAATGCGTGTGGGCAGGACATAAGTCGTCGTCTTCCCACCACATCCCATGAGTAGCCAATAAACATCTGTCTGGCCCTGGCGTGATTGTACCCGCAGTACTCTCAGCCCACATGCTCACGGCATCTTCTGTCTTTGTGCCCACAGCACTTTCAATCCCTTCACGGGCTTTGGCTTTCCGGATCCTCTCAGAATCCCAAAACTTTTCTTGTTCTGCCTGCGTTAGCGCGGTTTTCATTGACTTTCCTGCGTTCTTACTATCCCGTTCGGCGAAATTCTTACGTGCGGCTCTCCGACAATGTACTCTAACTCTCGGCCCTTCCGTGCAACTAATACCTTTACTTCGCCCTATGACCATACGGTTGAAACTCCACAACATCCGGTTGATCATCCAGCCACCCGATGGCCTCTGCTGATTCCTCAAAATCAAACTAGTTGACTGCCGGGCCCCCTGATTCTTGGTCATCTAAAAATTGGAGGTTGGCAAAGTCCTCCTCCACAGCTATCAAATCATTTGCCCCTTGCTCAAATCCGTCCTCCCGGATTACACACAGCTCTGCCTTCTCTAACAATTCTATACCCGAACAAATCTAGCCTACCGACAGAATGTACTCACTCGGATCATAGGCTTCCCTGGCGAGACTTCATGATTGTTCAATCTGATTAATTCCTTTTCCCAAAATCTTTCATGCCCTATCTTGATGGCCACCACTATTAGCTTTGGTTGGGTTGTAGAGATGTCCAACATGCACAAAGAGTCGGTCTTGGTCGGGGAGGAGCACCTCCGACTTAGGTAGGTGGGATGGGGTGATGTAGATACTAGGATCGTAAGATACGACCCCAGTTTGGATGAAGTTGATTCTGTTGGGAGGGGGAGCTTGGTTATGTGGCGGGAGAGGGTTTGTTGTGACGTTGGGTTTGCCGGGAGGCGCGATCACCTGTTTGTCAATAAGATCCTGGATCTCGTGACACAGTCTAAAACAACGGTCGGTGTCATGACCGTGCTATTGGTGATCTGTGATGTCTGGCTGGGTCATGAAAGGGAGGGAGTGGATTTGGTAGTGGCCTCGACTCTAGGGGTGTCAAGTGCTTTTTCCTGATTAGAACCCCCAAAGCTTTGGACAGGGGCATATATAGTGGGGTAAAGGTTCTTTGGCCTATGGGTTGGTATTTAGTGGTCTGTGTATTGCTTCCGAACGCAGCGGAGAAAGGGGTGGCTGCCATGCGTTTTGGAATGGGAGGGGGAATGGTGGCGACCATGCTCACCTCTGAAGTTCTTGCAGTTGCAGCGCCACTCGAGCCTGCATTGTTGTTACGGTTAAAAGTCCTCCTGGGCTGTTCCCGATCTTGCTCAATCAGACCCTGTTTTATCGCATCTTCGATCTGCACCCCCATCTCGTGTAGATCTAAAAAGGTGGGAAATGGGAGCACGATCATCTTTTGCTTGATTTTGGTTGGAGATTGCGCACAATCATCATCTGGTCCTTATCGGTGGGCCTTAAAGTCATCATCGAGGCCTTTGCCCTCCGGAGTTCTGAATCTGAAGCTCTCTTTGGGCTCTGCCTTGTTGTTTGAGATCACGGGTTGTAATCTCGATCCGGGTATTATAAGAGTATTGCGCAACAAAGGCTTGACCATTTTGTCCTAACTCCTCTTGACATCATCCTCTAACCGCATACCGGATGGTAGCCACTCGGCGAAGGTCCCGAATAGCGAGCTTACGTAGTGCAGTTAGGCCCATTGGCATGATATATCGAAGAATAGTCGGAGGTGGACCATGAGATCACCGGATCCATCGTAGCGATCGATCTGCGGCATCTTGAATCTATCCGGTAATGTCACGGCCACATCGGTATATCCATTCTCCATATCCAGAATAGGTTTCACCCTTTGTGATTTTATGAAAAGCTTCTCAAGCTTACTTTCGGTTTGAGTCTTTGTGGGGTCTATCTCGAACTTCGAAGGAGAGTCGGGTGGTTGATAGGTGTAGGTGCTTTGGGCGATTGAGGCGGAAGTGGGGCGGGCCGAATTGGAGGCTGTGTCCTCTATGCGTTTTGGGCATTGGGTAAGGTGTTCTGGGCATTTGGTAGGACATTTTGGGTGGCGTCTGCCTTTCAGATGCGGGACCCCGTGGAGGAGGAATCGAATGTGAGGCGTTCTATTCTGTATTGATCTGGTGATGAGCTCGGCCTGTTGGGCTATGACTGTTGTTTAGAGAACTCCGCTTGGCGGGCGGCGTCCTCCTGCATTTGTCTCATGCTCTCTTGCATTTGACGCATCATTTCCTCCATTTCGGTTACACTCTGCTGATCTTGTCGGCTAACCGGAATGTGTATTTCTATGGCAGAATCTTTGAAACCTCACAGTATTCCTCGCTAGGGTAGCCTATTCTAGTAACCTCTGCTCAGACACACTGCGTTTTCTTGGCCTCCTTCTGATAACTGGGGGTAAAGAATGGAACCTTGGTGTCCGTCAAGATCAACCGGATCCTCGACGATTGAGTAAAACGACCTCTTGTCCAAAGTGCTTGGGGAATATCTCTTGGGTCAAGCAATTGTGATAAAGCTCCTAGCAAAAGATAAATAAAGCAATAAGGAAATAAACAACCAGGATAAGCAGACGACAACAAATTTTAAAATAAATACACAACACTGCAGTGGGCATAACAACACAGACTAATAAAATTTGAATACACCTTTAATCCTCAAACAGATCATTATCTCCGAATCACTTGTCCCCAAAATGAATCGATACCCGCAGATAATCGATTCTCAAATCTTATTGATGCCCGCATGAAATCACGCCAAACTATAATGATACATGCATTCTGTAGAGGCACTCTAAAGCACATAGAGATAAGTGAGCCAAACACCCCTATGTTAGGGTAGGGTTTCCTGTCCTATTTTGTCGAGCTAGGGTTTCACTATGCATGATAGTTTCAAACAACCTACATCGGGTAAGCAACTTTGTCCTAGTTTGGAATGGGCACTATGGATTAGAATATGCACTAGGTCGAATGGTTGAAAAAGGGTGCCGATAAAACCGGGTTTGTGTTCTATCTTGGCGAGCCCACAACCGGTCAACTTTATGGTCATGCCTTGACAAGACAAGCCTCCGGCAAACTGTTCAGGAATAACAGATGGCAAACACGGTGTCCTAAGCGCACCAATGCAAATGCAATGCAAAGAAACACACAAGTGTAAACAAAACAAGATATCATCAGTTCGAGTCAAGTTCTCTAAATCCCCAGCGGAGTCGCCAGAAACTGTAGACAAGCCCGCGGGGGGGCCTCGCTACAGCTCGGACTCGACTTGTTGTCACGGTTCTTAATCTGAACCAAAGAGTCCAAATCCGGCAAATCGTTTTGAGAAAACAGATTTTTGAAAGAAGTGCCAAACATGGTCGCTTTGCGGAATCTGAGTCGCCACCTAAATATTTTTTTTTGGAAAATTTAGGAAACCCTGACTCGTTGCCTAAGGCCACGTGTAATAAAGTCATCACCAAAGTTGCCTCGGCACGGGAACTTGGGTACGATTGGGGAAGGTCACTTCGTGAGCACCCCCGCTCGCCCGATCAAAGATCGGCCTCTACTAACCATGATATCAAATTTTGAAAACATTGTGTGCTCTTATTCCGGTTATTAGCCTAGGATTACTACATGATGCGCACAGCATACAAGTATAGACTGGATCGCCTGAATTGGAACAACACATTTCATGTTTGTTTTTGAAAGATGGTTTGCTACCCGCAGGTAGGCTTAAAATGCAAATTTTGCCACCCTCAGGTGGGCTTTAGAAAAGATGGTTCTGCCACTATCTAGTGGGCTTAAAACTCACAGTTAATGCATTGTTCCAATCCAAATAATCCAACCTTCACCCACAGGCATTCAGGCAGTTATATCACATAAGCATATAGCCTCATTGTAGGCATGCTATCATGGCAGTCACTCACACGCATGCAAGGATGCTAAAGCATAAAACTTACCGAGTACTCCCAGCCAAAACAGAAACCGATTAGAAATCATGCATGATCCTAACTATATAGAAATGCCTAATGCAACACATGCAAAAATGCAACTATAACAGGCTCGGCTATTCTAAACATGGCATATGAGATGCAACAGCTATCAAGTATTCAATTTGGAATTGAAATACAAATGCGATTAGTATGATGCGGCGAGGCAGGTGCATGCAAGCAGATGAATGAATGCAAACATTCTATCATCTTGTATGCTAATTAAAACATGCCCTAATCTAACCATCATAATTTGGTAAATAAAAGGAGAAAAGGCGTGGGATTGGAAGACATACATCACACACATGCACACTTATTACAATTATGCCCTCGCATAGAAGTCAGAAAGAATATCTGGTCCTAAATAAATATTACAGTCCAAATATGTACAAATTCCTAATTAATTAACAGAATTAACTAAGAAAAATAATAAACTGGCATGCAAGCTAGTTGCCTTGACTCCTCTTCAAATGATGAATGATGCACATCCAGGGTTGCCTTCTTGGCGGAAATCCTTGTGATGCCCCAATTAGCCTCTGTTTTGCAATGGTTTTTGAAAAGCGCCAAGCCTCGGAAGCTGCTGATTCTTGATTTCTTTTACCAGAGAGGGCATGGCAATGTATTTTCACAAATGTATGCATGCCTCGATCCTCGTGCCACCAATCACTCATCTCGATGCATGATGGCGAGGAATCCAATGCACTACTCAATATAGAATGAATGCACATGGCCCGAACTAAACCTAACTCCATCATGGATAATCCGGTGTCGGTGGGAATTGAGACACGTCCGTCACTTTCGAGTCTGGCCCTCGTTTCCGTGCAAAGGCTAACTCTCTATCCCAAACACAATGTGATATGCATGACATGCATGAATGTGACTAATATACAACCTAACATGCACAATGTTATGAAATGGCATACGATGCGATGTAATATGGCATACACAATGCGCTAACATACAACCTAGCATACACAATGCTATGAAATGAAATGGCATACACAATGCATAATGGGCTTATACCAAGATAGTGGACCTCAGCCACACTCACATAGGAGGCCATTAGATGAAAATGAGACACTTTCGAAATCTTGGCGCTGCGTCTTGGCATAAACGAGACCGACCCTAAGGCACCGAATGCCACTTTAACAAGACACATGGCAAGACATGGAATATTACATACTAGCATGCAAATTTCAGTAGCAAAATTTGATACAAAACAGCCCGAAACATGGCAAAAGTGCACCGATGCATGGAATGGCCCAAAATGCAAAACTAGGTACATGGAATGGCCTACAGCTATACAAAGAATGCGCTATTTGAACATGAGACCTAAATAAAGATTCAAGGAAGTCCAAAAATAAGCACATTTACAGTTTTAAGAAAGGCCAAACAGTGAGCACAAATAGGCCTAAATTAGCATGCAAAAATGGGCAGAAAGGGGGGTAATTAAGCAAGTAGCAGCTTGACTTCAAACACAAGAGGGCCCTTCAACAATGTTGAAGAGGGCCAAAAATATAACTATTACAATTGATGGCCAAACCCAAAACAGTGCACAAGCATGCTCAAAATACTATGCAAGGTAAGGCCAAAAGAGGTTTAAACACAAAGTATACAAAGGGTGCCTCAAACAGTGAAAGACCCTTAATGAAACATGAAGAGGAGTCAAAATAAGGCCATTTTCAGTTCGGATAAGAGTCCAAAAACAGAAGCACAGGGGGCTAATAAATCATGCAAAAATGAGGCCAAGAGAGGGGTAAAGAGACAAGTGACATATGGAGGCCCCAAATAGTGATGAGCCCTTCAAAATTATTGAAGAAGGGCTCAAAATAAGAAACTTCAAAGTTTACTACATGCCTCAAAACAGATTATACATAGGCCAAAATAATATGCAAGAAAATGGCATAAAGATAGGTAAAAAAGCAAGTGCCACCAAGAGGCCTCAAATAGTGAGAGGCCCTTAAACAAACATAGTAGAGCTCAAAAAATGCTATATTCAGTTAAGATTAGAGTTCAAAAGTGTAAGCAAGAATAGCTAAGAAATGATGCAAAAAATGAGCTCAAAGAGGAAGGAAGTAACTCACCCTTGTAGACCAACCCTTAGCAACCTCTTGGGCCAAGTTTGGGTGCTCCTCAGCTCTGAAGCGGCTCAAGTGGCTGGAATGGAGGTGGTGGTGTGGTGCTAGATGATGGTGTAAAGAAGGGTGTGGGACTTGAGAGGTTTGTAGCTTGGAAGAGTAAAGGGAGGGAGATACAATGTATGAGGCTCAAAAGGGATTCTTCTAACCCCTAAACAGAGCTGGAGGCTCTGTTATATAGACAAAATGAGGGGGGAGAAAGAGGAAAATGGGCGAAAACATTCAAGTTTCCCCCAAATTTTGGCCCGATACAAAATCTGGCGGGAAAAAGTGTATATTTGTTGTACTCCTTGCAGAGAAGCAAGGCGGCACCGAGGTTGCGGTGGCGGCCAGCCCTCCCCATGGCCAGCTAGCCAAGGGTCAAAAGGGTCGAGAAGTGGCTTTAATGGCCGGCCTGCAGTTGGTGGCATCCCATGTGTGCTCAACATAGCCATGTAGTCAAAAATTGGAAGCAGGTGAACGAGGAGAGAAAAGGCCACTTTTAGAAGGGGTTCAAAAAGGGTCAAATGGGTCTTGGCGACCATGTGATATTTATGGCCTCCCAGATGTCTAACACAAATATGGGGTTTGGGGTGCAAAAAATTATGGCGGTCAACATTGGCTTTGAAGTGGGAAAAAGGCGTCGGAGGCGAAGGAATAAAAGCTAGTTCTTTGAAACAATTCTTGGCTGCCACCCTACATGACCTTTTGGTGATGAAAGCAGAGGTCTCTGCCAAGAACCAAAAGCTGATGCAAAATGAAGGTTAGGGGAAAGCGCGACTGGGGCCCTGGCTGGCTTGTTAGGCACCGAGTGGTGTTCGACCCGCAGTTGGTCTCTCGGACCACAGTGTCCCTCGAAGGGAGGAAATAAGATGCATGTCAAAAAACGGGGAGGCGAACAAAGGTGGTTAGGCGGTCCCAAAGCGAGGCCACGACCAGCGGCTCAAAACCGAGGCTGGGCTCCAAAATGGGCAAGATGGCCTCGACCACGAAAGCGTGAGCCAGCGAGATGATCTGAGACCTCTCCCTCTCTTGGGGAAGAAAGCAGAGAAAACTGGTTTTTGCAAACTGAGGCAAAACATGAAATAGTCCGGAAGTCCGGAGGCAAGGCTCGCAGCCGAGACTCTGAAACCTCTGAACGAGCACGATATGCAATATCACCAAGCGCTCAATTGGTGACGTCTGAGTCTTAAGGTCGGTGAAAAATGGGGTGTCTACAGTCGTACCGTCAAAAGAGTCAATGGTGGGCATTTTGAACTTGGGGGTTAGAGGTTTGTCCCGAATAGAGGCAATAAATGGCGAGTTTACTGTGGTAGAGAGTTTATCTTTGGATGTTGCATGACCCCTTAGAGTTGGACTTCGTGGCTCGGAGTTACGCATCGAGAGAGGATCTTATCGCCCTTGGAGGCGTGCGGAGGTTGAACTCTTGGCTTCCCCTTGAGGGTTGGTGCGAGGGCAAATGGATGCAAGGGTTGGGGTGGTGGATTTATATTAGGAGGAGGAGGTTGCAAGCCTTCCAAGTTGGGTGGATAAAATTGCTTGGGATAGTATGGCTCGAGGCTGGTTCTTGGTTAGGCGGAATATCTGGAGGTGGTGGAGGCATAGGAAGGTTTCTTTGGAGTAGGGATGTCGGGGCTTGGTTTTGCTTTCGGCCATGCGGTTGATCTTGTTAGTAAGCTCGATGAAATCTTGTGGTGGGTTGTTTGGATTGGGGGTCGGTTTGGTGGTCGGCGACATTTTGGTGAAAGCCATGGATCTAGTCGTGACCATACACTTTGATGGGTAGCAAGAAAGGATTATTGGAATAGGGTCTCCGGCGACAATGAGCACAATTGGCCTTGAGCAAAAGCGTTCCTGAGCGGTGCTTAGCTGATGATACAAGAATGATATGGGTTCCGGATGGAATGGGTCGGAGGTCAGCGCTTCTCCAACCGATATCTGAATGGTCAAGCCCACCAGCACTGCACACGAGTTCAGCGAGCGAGGAGTCCTAGTGAACCCTCCGGCGAGCAAGTTAGAAGAAGAGGAAAAATGGGATGTAGGGATATGAATTAGAGATAGAAAAAGCTTAACCTTCTTCTGTCTTCCGCGTCTACTTATATCCTTTGGTAATCATTTCGTTGTCCCTTAGACTGTCACCTTGGCCAAAGTCTATGATGTAGTTTACCTTGTTGAGGGTGAGGCGTCTTGTCAGAAGCGGAGAGGTGTTGTCGTAATAAATCTTGTAAGAAATTGCATTAATGGTGATGTCTGATGACAATAACTGCGGATCTTTGTCTGCGATGTGACTTACGCTTTACATCACGTATCACGAATATCATTGGTCTTTCATGCCATGTTGACTTCGGTTGTGTTGGGCCTTATCGGTTAGGTTATGTATTGGACCCTAAGTGGTAGGCTTGGATTGTTCATAGTGGATTATGGCCTTTATGGGCCTACCCGTCACACTTTATTTTTTAGAAAATCAAAGCACTCTAAAAAGTGTGATACACTTTGGGTGTATTTATTACGTTTATGTTTAGGTTTATATTTACAAAATTTTATAATGGTTTTTGTTTATTTTAGAAAAATATAAACTACAAAGCAGCGTTTAGTAATTGACAAAATGTTTTTTAAAAATTTAAAAATATAAAAAAAAGTGAAAATGGCAAGTGGTGGCAAGTGGCGGAAGGCGATAGTGGAAAGTGGTGATGGTGGATAGTGGTGGGTGGTGGCGGGTGGGTGGGTGGGTGGCCGTGTGAGTGGTGGGTGGTAGTAAGTAGGTGGTGGTGGTGGTGGTGGTGGGTGGTGGCGGGTGGTGGTGGTGGTGGTGGTGGTGGTGGTGGGTGGCGTGGCGGGTGGGTGGTAGGTGATGATGGTGGGTGAGTGGGTAATGGTGGTGGGTGGTAGCAAGTGGGTGGTGGTGATGGTGGTGGGTGGTGGTGGGTGGTGGTGGCAAGTGGGTGAGTGGTGGCGGTGGGTGTGGATGGCGGATGGCGGATGGTGGCGGGTGATAGTGGTAATGGTGGATGGGTGGGTGACAGTGGCTGGTGGTAGGTGGTAGCGAGTGGGTTGTGGTGGTGGTGATGGTGGTGGGTGGTGGTGGCAGGTAGGTGGTGGGTGATGGTGGTGGTGGTGGTGGTGGGTGACAGTGGCGGGTGGTAGGTAGTAGCGAGTGGGTGGTGGTGGTGATGGTGGTGGATGGTGGTGGCAGGTAGGTGGTGGGTGATGGTGGTGGTGGGTGAGTGGGTGGATGACAGTGGCGGGTGGTAGATAGTAGCGAGTGGGTGGTGGTGGTGATGGTGGTGGAGGTGGTGGTGGTGGTAGTAGTAGGTGGGTGGGTGGTGGGTGGTGGTGGTGGTGGTGAGTGGTGTGGCGGTGGGTGAGGGTGGTGGATGGTGGTGGCAGGTGGGTAGCGAGTGGTGGTGGCAAGTAGGTGGCGGGTGGTGGTGACGGGTGGCAGTGGATGGTAGTGGGTGGTGGCAGGTGGATGGCAAGTGGGTGGTGGGTGGTGGTGGGTGTGGTGGTGATAGTGGTGGTGGCGAGGGATGGGTGGTGGTGGCAGGTGGGTGGGGGGTGGGTGGTGGCGGGGTGGTGGTGGTGGTGGCAAGTGGGTGGTGAGTGGTGGTGGCGGCAGAGTGGTGGTGGGGGTGGGGGTGGTGGTGGCGGAGGCGGTGGTGGAAAATGGTGGCGGGTGGTGGCTAGTGTTGGGTGGTATAAAAAAAAGCGAAAACTCAAATGGAAACACATTTTTGTGTTTTCATTTTTAACTAAATTATAAACTCGGACTCTTGATTTATAAATCAAAATTTTACCAAACAAGTTTTTATTTGAGTTTTTTAATTTTGTAAATATAAGTAGAAAACTAAAGCGTAAGTGTTACTAAGCGACACCTTTGTGTTAATTTGCATATAAAACTTGCAGTGATACTTTAGTGAAAATCATATGAAAATTTTTTATTATATTTGAATTATATGAGCTAAAATACTCAAACCCCAAATTGCAGAGTAAACCCAATAATTATTATATACATGTCGTTATGGAAAATGACTCGAGCTCGAAAAATTGAGCTTCGAAAGCTTCAAAAATTCGAGAGGAAGAGAAGAGAGGGGAGGAAGAGAAGGAGGGGAGGCGGAGACCGTCGTCGCCTCACCTCCCATTGCCGTCGTCATGAGACCAGACCATGACCTGACGGCTCGTCGCCTCCACCTTCTCAATGACTGCCCGGCCTGTTGACCGGATGCCTTGTATGACTCGCTGGTAGACCCCTCCACCAGATTTTTATGACCCCCTCCCCTCCAGTCCTCCCCCCTCCTCCCCCTTCTGCAGAGCCCCCCCTTCTTCTTCTTCTTCTTCTTCTTCTTCTTCTTAACTCCTTCTTCTCGCCGTTTTCTTCTTCCCGATCTGCAACAAAGAAAGAAGAAAAAAAAATAGACTTCGACACCAAAGCAGCGTCGTTTTGGTGTCGAACTATCGAGCGTATTCCTCGAACAACGTAGCACTTCGAATCGTTATATTACTCTTAGTCTTTTAAGAGTACCACTTCACTTGGTTGCATGGCTTTTTTTTTTTTTTTAGTCACTAAAAAATGTTTGACAATTAGTTAAAAATAGTGGCAACTCGTACTCTGCACAGATTGTTTAATTTAATTAATTTATTATAGATATCTCTTATTATAAAATAATTTTTTTTATATAAATTTAAAATATAATATAGAGATGTAACTAACAAATGTTTTGAATATTGTAACTATATCATACATAAGTTCATCAATTCATTTTTTCACAAATTTGTCATTTGAAACATTGATTATAGGGCGAATTACACTAACAGTTTATGTAGTTTGGGACTTGTGTCATTTTAATTCCTGATTTTTTAATTGTGATATATTTGACCCTGAATTTTGAATCTCATTTCAAATAAAGACAATTGAAGATATTGTTGCTCCATTTCAAGGGCAAATTCAACAATTTGATAAAATATAAATTAGTTTGACAAAAATGAATGTCAAAAAAATATTTTTAAAATTTTAAAAATTATTTCTACTCACAAAAGATAAAATTATATAAAAATGATAAATATTTTACATTTTTTATTTATTTTTATTTTTTATCAAATTAATTTTTAGTATGTATTGGGATGATGATCATGTAATGATTGGTTGTTTTATTGATATTTTGGATGGTTATCATATAATAGGTGGTTGTATTTGTTGTTAACAAATATTTTTGAATAATTATAATTTAATAGATGGTTATTATGTTTTTTAATGTATGTCGATATATTTAATATATGAAATATTTTCAATTTTGAATTTTTTGATTTAATGGATTAATTTAATAATGACATAGTTATGCGTCATGTTTAACTTTTGAAAAAATAAAATCTAATTTAACAAAATAAATATAAAAAATTATTTGAAAAAATTATTTCTACCCTCTCAAAAGATAGAATTATATAAAAATGATGTGTTTTTGATTTTTTTTCTCACCAATTTAATTTTAGTTTCTTAGAATTTTTTGAAAATAGATCTTGAAAAACCAAATCATACATAATTTTGTAACCAAAAAATTCTAACATTATTCATTAGAAAAAATGCCATTTTATTTCCAAGCGGCGTATAAGTTAACCAATATAAAATAAGTTGTATGATAACTTTGCCCTTCAAATGGAGTAACAATATTTTCAATTATCCTTATTTGAAAGGTGATTCAAAATTCGAGGTCAAATGTTTATGATTGAAAGATCGAGAGATCAAAGTAACACAAGTTTCAAACTATAGGGACTATTAATATAATTAAGCTCTTGATTATAAAATTGTCTTAATCCAAGTGGGTCAATTACCAACATGAACTGTATTTCAATCAAATATTATATTTTGAAAGTAGCACAACTTATGTTATGAAATTTTGCACTCAATTTCAATTGACATAATATGATAGGTATAACATGTGTATAAATTTATACAAAAGTGAATAAAAAGATTAAATACATGCAGTGACAATTAATGTCTTTTTTCTTCTTTCTTTCATCTAAATTGTGTATTTCATTTTGTATATAATGATATAATTTTTTTTATAATTATTGTGAAATAAATTAGAAATCAACACTTCAACGAAAATAAAAACCAAATAAAAAAAAAAAGTTAAGGAAAGGTACAAATAAAAACAATGAGTCAATCAAATAATAAAGGTAAAAAGTTAGATTCAATAACCTACCAACTTGATGCAAGTGTAACCCAATAATATATAAATTAATAGGCTCCAACTATAGTGTGAACAAATCCATGACATTTTGAAACTTAAATGTTCAAATATCACACAAATGAGTTGAATAAATTTATATTCTTTAATTCTTTTTCCTCTCTCAATAGGTATACATTTATAGGTTGCAAAACCCCAACATAAACAATCAAAAAATAAAAATAAAAATAAAATAAACTTGAATACTATTACAAATAATTTTAAAATGTTAGAAGGCTCCTTTAAAACAACAACAAAAAATACTCACTTTCCTATATATATATACATATGCACATAGCGAGAAAATAAAATTCAAAAACTCTAAAATTTTATGACACTTGAATCAAAAATAAAAATAACATAAAAATAAAGTTGAATATTACTACAAATAATGTAAAATGTTCAAAAGCCCTTTAAAGACAACAATAAAAAATGCCTCCACCACATATATATATATACATATATAGGCACACACAGTGAAGATAAAATTCATCAAACTCTAATTCTATAATTGTGAGTCGATTATGGTGTTCTTGATGCTTTCGAATGTAACCCAGACTTGAAATGCAAAGTTTGAGCGAAACTTTACACCCAGTGTGAGAACACTAAAATTGATGGTATGTTAGAATATATAGCTAAAATGTTGAAATATTTGAAAAATAAGATGGAAATGAAATTGGAATCTTGAAGTTGAAGATAATTATCATATTAAAGATAAAATTTAAAAAAATATATGATCATTTGAAAAATATAATCTGAGATGAAGTTGGAGATAATGATAAGAATGGAGATAAAATTAAAAAATAAGATATCGAAGATAAATGAAGATATTGGAGAAGATTAAGCAAAATAAAAATGAAAAGAAAAAATGACGAAAGAAGATTTTAAAGTTAAAAATTAAAAAAAAAGGGAAAATTAAGAAATATTCTACCTGGAAAAAAAAAAAAGAATGAAGAAAATATATATACATTTTAAATTTATTTAAATTATAAAAGATTGTTGTGGGTTTATATGTATTTTTAATTTGTATATATATTTAATTTATTTAAGTTATAGAGTTGTGGGTTTATATTTTTTGTTAATTTATTGTGACTTAAAAATAATATCTAATTAGAAACCCTCAATGCAGGAAAATTAGTAATACCTTCTTCAATATATGCATCGTAAGAGATAAGAGTTAATAAAAATGGCCAGCGCCTCATGGGTGGATTCAAAAACTTTGTCGTGACCCATTTGTTAAGATAAACCCAACCCATTTAGACCACGTTTGGACTCGGGCTTTTGAGCCCAGCCGAGCCCTTGGGCACGGGCCATCATTTGAAGCCGGGCTCGACCATGGCTAACCTATCGACCGCTTAAAGCCCATCAAAACCCCAGTGTCACGAGGCCCGATCTGCCGAGGCCCAATGTCTTTTTCGATGGATATAATAAAATTTTTGGTAGAAAAAAATTTAAAAATTAAAAATAAAATATGGGGCTTGCCCAAGCTTAGAAATAAAGCACTAGCCCAAGGCTCAAATACCCCCCGGAGGCTTGGGCCTTTTTTTGGCCAGTGGAAATTTGGCTTGGATTCGTGAGGACCCTAAAGCCGACATGCAGGCTAAGAAAGCGACGGTCCGAACCTTAGAGTGGGTTGGATGGATCGAGCCAGATCAGTTACTCTCTAATATGAGATCTAAGTCCACACAAAAAAGATCATCAAAAGTACGAGGTCCTTCACTTTATAAATTTTAAAAGGTGAAGTCCATATTCTATAGTTTAAATTTTATGACTAATTTACCCTACATAATTAGAGAAATTTCAATTAGATAAAATTTTTTCTACCAAGTCAGAGGAAAATTCGATCAAATAAATTTTTAGTCGAGAGAGAAATTTTATTTTTTATTTTTTTGAATTTCATATTCATCATGGATCTTATTTGATAGATCTTAATAAGAGAATTCTAAAAATATATAATTTTATAAAATACGATATGTAAATCAAAAGTAGTTGAATTTTAAAATTTTTAAATCATTCCACAACAACAAAGGCTCAACGTTTCTAGCTTTTTATGATTAAAAGAATAACCTCCACAACTAGAGGACTTGAATTATGAAATATTTTTCTGCTTTGTCCTTGTACTAAGCAAAAGGCTTTTAACGAGTGAGCTCTAACTAAAATTCTTTGTATTTTGAAAATTAAAAATTGTTGTGAAAAATAGTTTGAAACTTTCAAAAAGACAAAGAGTCCTCTTAACGTTTTGCAATAGTAAGTGGCATAGATACGAGATATATAGATAACAAAAATTTTAAAAACCAAAAAATCTATCTTGTATTCAAATTTATGTGAGATAACAAATAACACTTAGAAAACAAATAGGAAAAATTACTCCTAAGTCCCCATATTGACCCGGGAAATATTCTCTACTCTGAGAAGTCTGATGCGAATTTGTGTTTTTATAAACCATTTAGTCCTTTTCACAACACAACATCATCATCAAAACAACATCCACAACATCATCACCAAATATTTTGAACAACTAATATCACCAACATCAAATACATCGTCAACATCACCAACATCTTCAACATCAACGTTCCCTACATGTTACTTTTATTGATGCTCTGAAAGCGATCATCAACCTCCCGTGAACTTAGTTCTGTGCAGATCGAGGGTGGCCCCTAATGTTGTGATGAATGTCGACCAGCTGACCCTGATGATGAATCTTGATCCAGTTTGTACGATGTAGCCGATGATGAATGTCGATCTATCTCTCTCTCCCTCCATCTCTCCATTAACATTGACTCTATCGCTTCTCTCTCTCTAAGCTTCTTGAAACCTTTGTTTCTCTCTCCAGATCAACAATTAGGGTTTGATTTGTGTATCTGAGACATATATATACATCGATATATCGTCTCATTTGATGCTTTTACGCCATTGCTTTGGGTTATTTTCCGCATGATCACGGAATTAAATGGACATCAATGGAGTTCATTTGATCTGTTTTTGATATTAATTATCGTGCTTGAGGACAACTTTTGTGTTCAAAAGTCGATCAATCTCAGTCAATATCACAGTGAAAAATTGATACATCTCTGGTTGATTCCATTTTGGTATGAGTGTTTATTATGTCCTAGAGTTTTATAGGAGAATTGGTGATTTTAGGGTTTTTGTTGTTTTTAGAGATTAGGTGAAGATATTGGGGGAGCTGGGTTTTGCGGTTAGAAGCGAAGTCATAAAGGGGATGTCGGTATGTTCAATGTTAGAGCGACCGTAGCTTCAGATCTGGCGGCAAGGACCACGATCCATCGCATGACTTTCCTTGGCACATGATGTTGTGAT